>JAMJFZ010000451.1:10300000-10717500 GCA_026225945.1 Cricetomys ansorgei | reverse complement strand
AATGCATTTAAGGGACCTACCATTGCTGGGTTGGCTGTTCCTTAGAAATCCATCTCCTTTGTTAGAAGATGATGTGGTTAAAATGACCCCCACCATTCATCTAATGAAACAGTTCATGCAATTTAAATGAAAAAAAAAAAGATTTTGTTTGTGTGTTACCGTGCACATGGATGTGTGTACAGTACAGCCTATGTAGATTGCAGAGATCAACTTTGTAGAGCTGATTCTTTCCTTCCATATTTTTGTGGATCCCAGGGGTCCACCTCAGGTTGCAGGCTTGGGCAGAAGGCACCTCATCAGCTAAGCTGTCTTACCCATCCCATATTATGCTTTAAAAAAAAAAGAGTCATTTTTAATGCTGTTCAAATAGAATCCAAAATTTCTATGTCTGCAGTTTATACTTTGGAAGATTAACATCCAAGGTGGAGTCGTCCTCGGGGAAGTAGCTTAGGTTCTACCCCATCCAGGTGTACCCATGCTGTGGGGTGTACAGAGACAAGGTACTTTCATTCAACAAACACATGCAGAAATGGTGCTCTGTCTAGTGCCTGGCTGTTCTGTTACTTCAATACTCCATGTGTTCTCTGTTTATATCATCCACATTTCCTTCTCCTCCCAACCTTCTCTGCTTCCTCATCCTCAGCTGATGGCTTTGCTTTCTTGTCTCACTTATAAAATCTGAAGACAAAATATAATAGAAGGTCATTTTCTCTCTGCAACCCACGATCCATTAGCCACATGCAGCTGTTTTCTTATTCCACCTTTCCACCCAGGACTAAGAGCGGGCGGTGCTCCCTTCATGATCCTCAAGGCTAGACCCTCTGTTAATTTTAGAACTCCAGCCATTCCCATCTATGTGTATCAACCTCTCTGTTAGTTAACACTCTTCTCTCACAATTCCTCTTGTTAATTTCCATCATATTGCAACCGTGCTATAGCAGCTACTTGATTATCTCATTTCTCTGGTCCCACTTACAGTTTCACATGCTTGCTCTATCTTGTTATCTCCTCACAGTCTTTTTTGACACATTACCTTGAAACCACTTTAAACTAGATGCATAATTTTCAGTTACCACACCAAACCTTTTCCCTCCACCTCAACATGCGGTGCTGATGTCTTGACTTTCATCAAACAGGACACTCTGTACCTTACAGAACTCCCTTTATGCCCAATATTTTTCTAGAAGTTGGGGTAGTCTCTGATTCAGCTTCAACCTTGAGATCATCTTTTTTTCTATTTGCTCAGCTCTACTCTTGGTCCACAATGCACCATAAATAAGCCATTGACTTAAATATCATCTACACACGGCTTCCAAATCTAAAATCTCAGACATCTTGCACAAGGCCTGCATCTATTTATCCAACAGCCCATTTGACATCCATTTGAAGATCTAACAAGCATCTCAAATTTCACTATCTGGATTCAACTCTTGATATTTCCTCCAAGCCATGATCCCTTCCCACTGTTCCCAGCAGTTACCCCGAGAGCTAAAGTCAAACTTTTCTTTAGCTTTCACACTATTCATCTCATCCAGAATAAGATTCTACTAACTGAAATGTGAAATTCAGCTCCACCCGTCTCTCACCCCTCATTAGTCCTGTTCTTGCCAAGCTATATGTCTTTCCTTGGACAGTAGTAAGAAGTTCCTGCCTTATCCCCTTGGCTTCTGTTCTGGCTTGGTGATAGTCCATTATTTATCCAAAAGCTCAACTTATCTTCTAAAAAACATTATTCAAATAATCTTACTTCCTACTCAAAACTCCCCATTGGCTGCGCATTTCTTTTAGTATAAAACCCCACATCTCAATCCTGGCTGTTAAAGTACCATGTAATTAAGTGCTTGTCAGAATCCCGAAAGATAAAATCCCATGTTGTAATAGTAAAGCTTTAAATTCTAAAAGATCAAAATCCATAAAGTTTATAGTGCCTAAAATCTAAGATCTCTGAAATCATAATCCTGAAAGATTGCAGTGCCAAATGTTGAACCCCCTCCCCAACTTTCCAAACCACAGTTCCCTCAGGGGGAAAGGCAGGAAGGAAAGTCACATTCTAGGGACAGAGTTAGCGTGTTTTGGCTGCATAAGGGATGGCTGCATCATGTGAGGCAGAACCAATGCATGGAAGCCTGCTAAGGCATTATTTTGAGTGTGTTTCCAGAGGAGAGTACTATATCCAAATGGCCCAAGGCTTTTAGAGAGACTTTGGAAGGTTCTGGTTCACTGTATGTATTTTTGCTCATCCGACTCCATGAAATTGCATTAGCACAGTGTTGACTTAGTTTGTATGCATTGTGCACGTACTTTAAAAAATCCATATTTCCTCAGTATATGAAGAGATGTCCTTTTGTACATTTGCATTTTTGAAACATAAAATGTCTACAGATCTCAGATCTTGGAGTTCTGTGCATTCAGCGGTGACCCACTGGGTGTTCTCTTTAAGTCTGAGAATTGAAGTTTGGACATGTATATGATGTACTTTGATCAAATCCACTACCTTCCTGTCCCTCTCTCCCACATGCACCCCCCCACCAAATCTTTCTCCCAACTCCACGTACTGTTTGTTTATTTGTTTGAACCAATGAGTCCAGGTGGCTCAGGAATCACTGTGGATGAGGGAAGACTGTATGAACCAGAGTTTATAGAGGACCACTGGGAAGCCATGTTTCCATGAAGACTTGATGGAGCTTATGAAATATTTTGCCTTAGAGGGTTCATCACAGTATCTCAAATGACCATAGTTAAAAAGCTGATTTCACACAATTACAACTTTTGTGAGATTCATTTATACATTTTCATGCCTATTTCTTTTTCTTCAAATTATATGTGTGTGTGCATCCACGTGTGTACGTGTGAATAAATACACACAAGCAGAAGCCATGGGCCCTCAGGATCATGTGGCCCAAACTTTATGTAATCTCAACTCCAAAGTCTCTCTGGTCTAATTTTCTCCTCCTCTTTCTCCACTCTGATGTTCACCCTCTGACTCCCATCTTTCTATTGCCAACATACGTTCACCTCCAGCTTTTAACCTGGGCAATACTCTGAAACACTTCTTCCTCATAAGCCTCACTTAATTTAGGCCTTTATCAAGTATCACCCCGTCAGTGAAATCCTGTTGGCCAACTGGATAGACAAAATAATAGCCTCTACATGTCTATAATACTATAGTTAAGCTGTTCATAGATAATAATAAAGGAGAGCTGTGTCTGACTGAGGTAGAATCAAGATCCTAGTAACCTAACCTTAAGACAGGCAGGGTCTCCTGCTTATTAATGTATACCAATGTAATAGCAGGAGTTCTGAAAAGCAGAAAAGGAGGCCCAGAAGAGAGCCACAGAGAAGCATGCGGCCAAAACTGTGGACTTTAAAAATGGAAAGGGCTACCAGCCAGAGCATGGGAGCAGTCTACAGCCTGGGAAAATCAAGGAAACAGATTTTTCCCAAGAGCTTCCAGAAGGAACAATTCTCTGCCAAGGTCTTGATTTTAGCTCAGGGAGAGCAATTTTAGACTTGGACTTTCTGAGCTGTATGGCAATCAGTGTGTGTTGTTTAAAGCCCCTCAAGTGTGTACTAATTTTCTGCAGTAGTAATAGAAACCTGATGATCTACCCAGTCTGAATGTATGCTCCTGCGCATGGATAGACACCCTCTCTCTGTTCCTCAGCTTACCACTGCTTTTCCTTGAACCACATATAGAAGGGAGGCCAAGACTCTCTTTGTGGCCACGTGCCAGCGTCTAGAAGTTCTGCTTGCATAATGTCACAAAGTTTTATTTAAAACTCTATTGTTCCCCTTAGATAATGTTGTCATTAGAAGATATATGTTGGAAATAAAAGGTGATTTTTAAGGACAATGATAGGGCTGAGGAGATGGCACAGGCGTCAGGGTACTTGCGTTGCAAACACAGGAACCTGAGTTCTATTCCCAGGATCTGTGTTTTTAAGAAGCCAGGCAGGGTGGTGTGTGCTTGTAATCTCAGCACTGAGAAAGTAGAGACAGGAGGATCCCTGGGGCTTGCTGGCCAGCCATTCTAGCAGGCTTTGGTGAGTTATAGTCCAGTGGGAGTCCCTGTCTCCTGGGGGTGGGGAGCTGAGAAGTAACACCTGATGCTGACGTCTGGCTTCCCCAGCACCAGAGTTACAAATATGCTTCACTTAACTGAACTTCGTATATGGGTTCTAGGGCCCAGACTTGGGTGCTCATGATGGCAGGGCAAGCATTTACCACCTGGCATCTCTCTTCAGCCCTGGGCTCATATGTTCTAGGCAGCCTGTGACTACATTCCCCTCCCAGCACTCTTCAAAACATATATATATATATATATATATATATATATATATATATATATATATATATATATATATATATATATATATATATTTAAGTTAACATTAAAATACAAATAACTTCAATTTTATGATTATATCATAGTTGTGTGACATGGCATTAGTTTAGTTGACTATTTTTTTTTCTTTCTTTCATAAAAGGATACGTGATAATCGTAGAATTCTAGAAACGTATCCTATTGGGAAGTATAAGAAGGAGAAACAGGAAATATCAGAAAATCATTTCTGGAAGATAAGTTGTTCTGGGCGGGTTAGGAAAAAGCCACACACAGCCCAAAGTGTATTGGAACCTGCATGTGGTGAGAACGCCACTGTATGTGCTGTGGTGGGGGAGAAGCTGGGTATGCAGTGTGGCTAGAAGCTGGCTTGGAATGGAGCTGTCTGGGGGAACTTGGGCAGCCAAAATAGAGGCACAGCCTGGCCTTTAAGAGTTTCCCTCACTAGACCTGCAGTCAGATGGTGGATACAGCAAGGGTTATACATAGCTCTTGAACAAGCGTTTTGCTGTAGCAATGCCGAAGTCCCTTTCTCTGGTTTCCGTGATTCCTGGAAATTATTCTAGATCGATAAAGAAGCTTTTACGGTATCATGTAAGAATTTGTGCCCATATGCCAAATACCAGAGATAAAGAAAACTCAGCATGGAAATGGTATTTAGAATGTTGCAGAGTGCAGTTGTATTCATTATGATACCTAAGATACCGTGCTGGAAGTGAGCCCTCGGCTAGTGAGCGCTGATGAGAGGTTCCATGCTCAAGTTTCAGCGAGCTGGGGAACTGTGAGTGAAGATGCCTCAACAGACAGATGTCTTCTTAGACAACACGTTTTCATTCACAGCTCTCGTGCAAGATACATTCTGAGTGTTGACCTTTATTTAAAGATCGGTGGAGACGGTCCTGCATGGCGATGTAGTTGTTCACTCTCACTCAAGAGAGATGGCTTACACTCACCATTCAAAAGATGGATTCTTACACATTCCAGTTCTGTTCGATGAGACGCTGCCACAGTCTAAGGGCTATAATGCTCACGTGCTCAGAGCAGTGGCTACAAAACCAAATTTGATCGTATTAAACATATAACTTTCTTGTATTGTGCAAACAGGTTTCTTTCTCTTCATCTTTAAGCTTTATTTTTACTACTTACAGGAAAATTCACTCTTACCTGCTTCTATGGATATTGACAGTTACATATCGTTAAATATCCACCGCAATAACCAGGGCGCAGAAAGTTCCACCAAGTTGCCCCGAACCCCCTCCTACTGCCCCTTTAAAGTCAGCTCCTCCCCTTTGGAATGCTCAATAAGCATTTCAAGACAGACCCAGTTTTGTAATGAACACCTTATCTTTACAAAAATAATCCAAAGGGCGAAGGATCACTTTCGGCAATGTTTATGGATCTAGAAATGTTTCTCATCTTGACAGGCCTCTGGGGTGCTACACTTAGCGTTAGAAATCCCAGTTCTGGCCTTTCTGCATGGCTGAGATTGAATGGCACTTCCCCCAGACTGTCTGCTGACATTCATCTGAGATCTGCCCATCTGCATTTCATAACAGTGCAGGACTGGTGTAAGAGGTAGAATGTTTTGAATATAAACCACTTATCAGGGAATCACAATTTGCTTGCTTATCTTAAATCTCCTTATAACACGGCCTACAACTGACATGACTTCCAGTCTATTCTAGGATTCATTATGCAGATACACCTTGAATGCTGATACACATGTTTTTAGTAAGCATGTGCTGAAATTGAATTTTGAAAAATTAGACATTTTCATTAGATGAACTAAGCATGTTTGTTGGTTAAAAGATGAATGGATGCTTCTAATGAAATCATCTTTAGCTTTCTATGTATCTTCCACAAAGATCTATGTTTGTGTAACCAGATGGTATCTAGCGAGCACACCTTCAGAGACACCTCCATTGTGTTGGCCAAGCTCCTCTTCCTCACCATGGATGCCGGTGTCTCTCTACATAGCTACAAGTGCACATCTCAGCCTGTCAGCTTGAATGTCAAAGTGCAATTTTCTTCTTTCAGAATAATTTCAAAACTATTTTCAATACTTCTCTCAGAACTCTGCAGCTGTTGCCTGGAGTACTCTTGCCAAGAACCTGGAAGCCTGTTCCCTCACACAGACTTCCAGCTTCTTGAAAGAATTTTGCAGATTAAGCAACAGGCGCCTAGTGTTCATACTACTCAACTAGCCATAGCGCAGATCTGTTTCCCATTTCTAGTTGGAGTTTCAAGGGCTTCCTCTTTCTAATTGCTTCCTCCCTCTCCCTTGGTTGCTAAGCACTGCGGGGTCCGCTGCCTCCTCCCCTCTCCTATCAGAACTCACTTGTATTTGTTGCAGGAAGTCTGAGCCAATGGAGCGTACTTTTGGAATGGATGCTGGGTGTCCCTATGAAGCTGGCATATTTGGGCAACCATGCCCAAATACTGAATAATTCTTGATCAGGCAAGATTAGCATATGGCTAGTAATATTTCTGCATATGCATTCATATACACACGCCTTCTGCATGTCAATACATATATATACATATATGTATATAATATACCTGTATATAATTCTGGGTAAATAAACTAATTTATTCGTTTACTCATTTATTTGGTGATGGGAATCTAACTCAAGGTCTCATCCCTGCTAAGAGATTTCTCTGCCAATCAGATATATCCACAGTCCCCTGACTCTGACACCCACCCTCATAAACTTCCTGTGCTAGGGACTGATCCTCAGGCCTCCCACACACTAGACAAGCATTCTCCAGTAAGCTAAACCCCCACCCTAGCTTTGCTTTGTATTTTAAAGCTGTGTACCACTCAGTTGTCCAAGTTGGAATTGTAGCCCACGCAGGCCTTGAATTGTCACCAAGCCGCCCTCAGGCTTCCAGGTCATCGCTGAGTCCCTGCGCCATCTTCCTTCAGGTGAACACCCTGGAGTACAGCTGTCTGCTTTTCTGAGTCCTATCGCATTCATGTTCTTCCTTCTGCTGTTTGCTTGAGTACCTCTGATCTATATTTTCCTTTCCCCTTGTTCCTGAACAAAATGTGATCTTCCCCCACCCTGGGTGGGTTCAAGGAGCAGGGGAGGCTGGAAAAACAAGGCTTCCATGTCCAACTGAAACTGGCACAGCCCACACTATCACAAAACTAGGCTCAAGCAGATGCTCAGAGCCGCTCACGCTTGTGGGCTCAGCCAACACAAAAGAAAACGGGTCTCAGCAAAGAAAGGATGCTGCTCCCCAAGCCCAAGCCCAGCAAAAATCTTGCCATTCTGAACTTTGAAATGCCCTGACTGAATCACTTACCATTTTATGTTTTGTTTTTTTTTTCTTTTTCCTTTTCCACAAAGATACAACATGAAGGCAAATTCTAGAAGTGTTTCTCAGTTGGCTCACCTCAGCCATACCTCCCAGCTCTTCCTGTTCCCTCCTGCACGCACGGGGTCCCTAACTGTGAGGATCCCAGCTGACTACCTATGCCCTTACTACTGTGGTGACGATTGTTACCACACACTAGCACGTGCCATTAGCTTTCTCCTGCAAGTGTGCCACTTGAGAATCCAAAACTGTCAAATGTTTTCTGGATGGTGCTTGGTTACAGCGGCCGACCATTTACTCTTCTGTGGTGGCTCCAAAGCTGAAAACGTCTATTTTATCCGTCCCATCCTTTACCAGAAGCTTTCTGCTCTACTGGTCCTTATGTCACCCACATTGCTGTGAGATGTGGAGGGAAAAGGAGGAATGAGTCTTGGAGCTCCACATGCACGTGGCAGATGTGGGTTTTCAAGCTATGTAAGACAGGGGCACAGTTGAGAGGCAAACGTGGAAGAAATCGATTTGGCGAAGAGGAAGAATTCCGTGCCATTGAAGTACGAGGGTCAAACAGAAGGGGAAAAAAAGTGCTTCTTTGCAACTACTTGATTTTGCGCAGAGCAGAAAAATTATCAGCTCTGTGCACCTCCCCCATCACCATATGCTTCCTTTAAAATCCCCTCTCTCTGGACTTGAAAGGACCAGAATTTGATGGTATTCGTGTGTTTGAAGAGTTCGGCTGTGGTAAACTTCCTCTAGTTTTGTACCTATCACACAAGACAGTGAAAAATGAAATCCAAGTTGGTCGATAAGGTAAAAATAAAATGATGACGAGTCACTGAAACAAAAAATAAGTTTAACGGGTAACTTTTGAAGAGAGAAGTTAGTCTTAAATAAATTAAGGTAGGTTCAGAGACTAAGACACATGGCTGGTTTTCCTTCAGTGTCTAAGCTGAGAACACTTGGTGGGTTACAGCAGCAAAACATTAAACGGTAGACATCCCAGGGCTGGGACAAGTTGGAACAGCTTCATTGAAAAATCAGATTTTTTCAGGTACCTTGCCTTGGGGTATAATGAGAAAAGCACAGAGGGTGAAAGGTGGATACTGGGGAGTGCCACAGAGGGATCCTGGCAATATGGTCCACATGCTGGCTTGACGCTTTACACACCGCTCCATGGAGGCCCCCTTGCTAGCGTTCCTAAGTCACAGCCCCTACTTTCTCAAGAAAAGGTATTGTCTTCCTTTTTCCAGGAAAACTCAGAAGGCAACTCACTGGGGATCCTGAGCAAAGATTCAGTGGGAACTTAAGTAAACGAGGGACATTACAGCCCATAATTGCCACTGACAACAAGCCTGCCTCTAAACCTCTGGTTTCTCCAACCTCTTGCCAAAATTGCTGCTTAGGTTAGCCCCTCGGAGGAAGAAGACATTTACACTGGGATCTGTGGATCCAGCTGTGGTGAGCAGGAGAAAGTGGGGCCGGATAAAGGGAGGGAGGTGCCCAGGCTCAGGCTCCATAGACCAAGTGATGACCCTGAACTTGTACTTTGAGAAGACCAACTTTCTCCCATTTCTGGAAGGAATTCAGACGTTCTTTGCTTTCACAGCTTTGCATCAAATTACAACCACTGTCAGTGCCATTCTCCCGGGCTATGTGAATAGAATAGCTGGACAGATTAGGTATGGGGTACCAACACCCACTCAGGAACACACACCTGAGCTCTGCACTTCTGGCCTCTCCCTCCCCCTCCCTCCCCCATATGTCCTATAGCAAAAGACTGACAGTTTCTGGACTCACAGTACCCCCTCTTGGCTGACACAGGGATTTTTTTTTTCCTTCCCAGAGATTTCTATCTTTTCTTTCAATGAAACTTCTCTCTTTCATAGGTCACCGGAGAATTAATTCCAGCCTGAACTTTTCATTTCTCTCAAACTCCGTGCAGCCTTTCCTACCTCTCACTGCTTTTGAAAATGTAGTAGCAATCTTCTTAGAGCTGAGGAGATGGCTCCGTCAATCAAGTGCTTGCTGCATAAGCTTGAGGATCTGAACGCAAGCACCAGGCACGGAAGAGCACTCTTGCTTCGGGGACAGAAGCAGGTGACTCCCTGAGGCTCCCTGGCTGGGCAGGAGAGCCAAATCTTGAGGCTCAGTGCTGACTGGGAGACATTAACTCAAAGATATGGAGGTGGAGAGAGACTGAAGAAGGTACCCAGAGTTTCTGGAAACCCAGACCAGTTTCTGGTCTCCAGATATGCACAAACACGTGCATGTGCACCTGCACAAACACACCACACACACACACACACACACACACACACACACACACACACACACATAAAATTCTTGTGTAATTATTTCAGGAATATCCATTTCCTTTTCCTTTCCATTCCTTCATTTTGTTCCATTTATGAATTCTCAAATTACTATGATTATGGCTGATAAGTGTAACAGTTGGATGTACCTCTCTGTCAAGAGAAAAACTCTACACATCTAGAGACCAGGGATGTAGCTTAGTAGCACAGCACTTGCCTAGTATGTGAAAAGTTTGATTTACTGTCAAACCTTGATTACTCTAAGTGGGTTTGGTTACTATCCCCCACATACAGATAACAGAACAGAAATCCTATATACATTCATAAAGCATAACCCCAATGCCTGAGTGCTGAGACACCCCACTATGTACTTCAGAAACATACAAAGAGGCCATGTACCCCTTCATCATTCTCCAAGTAACAAGTACTCCAAGTACTATCTTTTTTTGATAGTAATTTTCGTACTTGTATAATTGCCAAAATTGTCCCAGCCTGTCTTCTTCTGTTCTGTTGCAAATATAATTCAGCTAGAATATGGGTTAAGTGCATTCCTGTGGCCATTCTGGGAATCCAAACACAATCTTTCAGAATTAGTTTGCTAAAGAAAAGTCAACTCAAAGGCCCCAAACAATTGCTTTAGAATGAATGTTGTTAACTACTGTAACTTAGCATGAAAAATTTGCACTGGAGAAGTCCATTTAAAAGTCAGATTGATGTCTAGATTCTGTGGCTCCTATCTATTGAATCATGAGATTATTGAATCAACTGATATTAGCACTTACAAAGGTATGTAAGTATAACTTATCTGGGCAGACATAAATTCTTCTTTTAGCAAATGAAAAAAATAACTTCATCTGGATTTCATGTATTATGGAATGTTCTAGAAAGTTATTAGATTCATTTGTATGACTAGACATTGATCTTTGGTGAAAAAGAAACCACCAGCTGTTTCCAAATTTAAATGCTTCCTTTCTTAAACACAAATTCAAATAGTACAATGATTTGTACTTTTATGTGTCAAGATTTGAATTTTAAAAATATCTTTTCAAATTGTACATTAGTAGCTGGAGAGATGGCTGAGTGATTAAGAGTGTTTGCTATTCTTCTGGAGGATCTGAGTTCAGTTCCTAGCAAGCACCCAGATCATTTGACTCACAACCCCTGTGACTCCAGTTTCAGGTGCTGACACCTTCTGGTCTCCATGGGCACCCATACACATGTAACATTCACAAGCAGATGTGCACACAAATAAAAATTAAAAGAAATCTTTAAAGATACAAATTATTTGGGTGTGGATAATTAAAATGGCATAGATTTCACACTTATATGATCAAATCATAGATGGAGTCTTTGTGTGTGTGTGTGATGGGGGGGGTATGTGTATGTGTGCAGGTGTATGCAGATGTGCTTGCCCAAGTAGCACATGTGGAACCCAGAGTTTGAGGTTACATCCTCCCCAATCAGTCTCTGCCTTGTTTTTTGAGGCAAGGCCTCTCATGGAACCTAGAGCTCACTGTGTGTTGGCTAAGATCAGCTGAACAGGAAGCACCTTAAACCCTCCTGTCCACAGCCCACTCCAGTGCTGAAGTCACAGGCACACCCCCAGACATCCAGCTTTGACACAGTGTGTACTGTGGATCTCAAATCAGGTCATCACCCCTGTGCAGAAAGCACTTTACCCACTGAGCCATAACCCCCAGCCCCAGACATTTGTTTTCTTTCTTAGTGATTTAATTTTTCATATGCCTTGGCGTTTTGCTTGCCTACATGTCTGTGTGAGGGTGTTGGATCCCCTGGAACTGGAGTTGTGAGACAGTTGTGAGCTGCCATGTGGGTGCTGGGAATTGAACTCCAGGTCCTCTGGAAGAGCAGCCAGTGCTCTTAACCACTGAGCCATCTCTCCGGCCCCGTACATTTGTACTTAAACTAGAGACCAGTAAGGAGCTAAAACTTCATGGTTTTGTTCACAAGAGATTTAAATTTTCTAGCTGCTAAACTTGAGTGTAAAAATAAAGGCTTATGAACCTGGAATCAAATAACAGACTTACTTAATAAAATAACAAACAAGATGTTGTGACCATCGATGGACATGGAAATACAATTTCAAAAATGCTTTTATAAAACACTTTACTAATTGGGTCATAAGTCAAGGTAAGAATTGCTTATTTTTTTATTTAAAATGATTTCCATATTAATAGTCCCTCAACATAAATGATACAAATTAAAGTCCTGAGTCCATACCACCAAACCAGCTTCATCAAAATCTGTAAAAACATTCTATATAAATTCTAGATACATGATTCCAGATAATTACAAAATCACAAGGAAAGCAAGAAGGATGTCATAAAATAGCTGTGCAATGTACGAGATATTTTAAACGACTGCCCATCAAGCCTTGTCATTTGATCTGACATCTTTGCATTTGAAAAGAGATATTTGTTCTCTGATAATATATATCATTTGGATACTAATGTTTGGGTGGTACAAGCTACTACACTGAGTGATGATGTTTTCAAAACATTACTTTTAAATTATTTTCCTAGGACCCAAAGAGAAAACAGCAGACGAAATATAACCAGACTGAATTGTTTAAAATGTATTTTCCTTTTAATTAAATAAGAAACATCTGTCTAGGGGTTTTGGAAATGATTGTAATCCATCCACACTCTGCCTGTAGTATTTTGCATCCAATGTCCAATATTTTGAAAGAAAATTCTTCCTTTCTGTAAAGCATTAGAATGGCAAGCACCCCAGGTTTCTGTCTGGATCTACTGCAGGGAACTACTCGCCTGCCAACTTAGGAACTACAAACGCTACGGAGTGATATTTTTTTTTCCCAGGTCTGTAGTTGAGGACCAATCCGATTTTCTCTATAGTCGAGGTAA
Source organism: Cricetomys ansorgei (assembly GCA_026225945.1). Classification (NCBI taxonomy): domain Eukaryota; kingdom Metazoa; phylum Chordata; class Mammalia; order Rodentia; family Nesomyidae; genus Cricetomys; species Cricetomys ansorgei. The sequence continues at coordinate 10,704,643 of JAMJFZ010000451.1, read as the reverse complement.
AGATCTAACTCAGGTTGGCCTTGAACTCACAGAGACTCAACTGCCTCTGCCAACCAAGTGCTAGTATTAAAGGTGTGTGCCACCATGTCCCACAAGGTTGTGACTGTCTATTCCTCTCAAGCATCCACTCACGCTTAATGCTCACCTCCGAACACTGAGGAAACAGAAGTTACCAGATGCACCCAGACACTCAGATTTACATTAGAAAAGCAAAGAGAATGAGAAGTTGCCACAAGGTTGGCTCTGGTTCTTTTTAACCAGATCCCACAGTTCTGAAGAGCATCACTTACTGGTGGTGTCAAATGGTATCTGCTTGCATTGTGCAGACCCCTCTGCAGGCCATGGGCAGTAATAGACAGCTCCCCCTTCCACGATATCCGGCTGGCTAGTGTTGGCTCTGGGCGCCCCCACCAAGACACTGGCTCTACAAAAAGGGTTACAGAAAATAACTTCTCAGGGATCATAAACCTGTGCGTGTGAAACTCAGTCTATAGCAGCATGCCCACTGGACTGCAGCAAGGGTGGCGGGCACAAACGGATTTACGGTGGAAAGACTGTCAAGCTTGATTTCCTCTTTGGTAACCTATGAGCATCAGAAACCTGATTTTGGAAGAGGCTGCTAATGGTTCTGGTAGAGACAGCGATGGGGAAGGGAATGAGACGACAGATCCCAGCTGTCCGCAACCTAAGGCGCTTACCCCCTAGTTACTAGGAGCCCGGTAGAAACAGACGGTGTCATGGTCCTTACTTTTAAATTGACCCGAGTCCGTCTGGTCCCATTCTCTCCTTTGTATAATGCTCCTGTCTTTGAACCAGGACTTATATACAAGCAGAGCGTCCCCAATTCAAAGTTCACAGGACACATCTATCTAGCATGAGCCACGAGAGAAGAGGTTGGTGGCAGGCAGAGAGCAGAATCTGGTCCCGAGTGGGCAATTGGCTGGAATCTCGGACACCGTTTCCTCTGGCTGCGGTGACCGGCGAGGGACAGAGATGGGAGCCAGGAGCCAGAGCGCACCACCCATCCAACCCAGAGACTTACGTGCGCGAATCAGGTATGTGGAAGTCCAGTGAGTAGCCGAAGTAGCTGCCCTCGGGGCCGCTGTACACCGTGAGCTTGTCCACGTCCAAGTTGAACGCCAGCGACGCCGGGGACCACAGCATCCCCAGTGCGGCCGAGACGCAGCAGAGACGCGCGAGCGGAGGCGCCCGGTTCCCCGGAGGACCGCGGTGGCTTTCCGCAGACATCGCCCTCTGGCCCTGAGCGCCGCTCCCCCGGGATCAGGAGCCGTGGAGCCCGGAGGGAGAGGTCTGACGCTCCCGAGAGGCCGGTGTCCCGGGCCGGTGAGTTCGGCGCGTCCACAGTGACAGTCCTCGCGTCCTGCGCGGCCCGCCGACCCCGCGGCTCTGGGCTGGCAGCGGCGGATCCCGCGCTCGACCCCGTCCGGCGGCCGGCCGCGGCCCGCGCGCTCTCGGCGCCCTCTAGCGGCGGACCCCTGGCTTCGGGCCGAGCTTGCGGTCCAGGACAGCGGCAGGCGTCTGAGGCCCGATGCGCTCGCCGGCTTGGGTTTCTACAGCAGTTGCGACTTTCAAATCTGATGGATGTCACCTCAAGACATTGGTTTTGGAGAAGCGGTGTTCCAAATGGGGGGGAGTTTAGTGGTTTCCCACAATTTTGCGCGGCTCGGATGGAAGCACGCAGAAGTGTATCCCACCTCCAGAAAAACAGTGATTGGGCATCATCACCTCTACCCTTGAGGGATTTTTAAGGTCAATGAGTTTCGGCCTCTGTGAATGGGATTTAGAATCGAAATGCTAACAACCCTCCTCCTCCCCTACTCCGCTGACATACTAATAAAGAACCCCTGTAGGTTTTCTCCAGTCTTTCTCAAAGGCGTCTCGGGTACAGTAAACCTCGATCCTGTGAGATTGTGAAGAACAGCAAAGCCAAGAATGCTGCGAGTCACAGTCTACGAAAGCAGAGTTTGGAGGTGCAAGTTGGAATTAACAGGAGCTCTACCCCGGGAGTATTCATTGTTGATTTTTTGAGGAAACTGGAGGTGAAGGAAGGGAAAGAAAAATGTGGTATAAACGACTTTTCGTAACCTACGAACTTCCAGGACATAGATGGATGATGAAACATCACGAGCCGAGGACATATAGACTTTGAGTGGAGAAAGAAGTGTGGGATATGGTGAAACATACCTGAAATCCCTACAGGATGTTTCGGACAGCGGGATCTGTGGGTAGGAGGATAGTGAGTTCAAGGACAACTTGGGCTAATATAATAAATTGAAGGCCAGCAGGAGACTTAGTTAAAACAAACAGAAAATCGAACAAAAACAATATAGAGGTAGAAGGGGAAAGCAGCTTCTAGTTATTTTCAGGAGACAAATGTAGATGTAGGCAGGAATTTGAATAGGAGACTTGGATTTGGACCTCCTGGGTGAGGAAGGTGAGGGAAACATTGAAGACACTAGTCACCTGGTATTAGATGATCATGTACAAGATCGGAGAGGGAATAGCTAGGGAGTGGTCAGAAACAGAGCCGGAGATCCTGAGACCAGGGATCCAGGCAAAGGGAGCCAGAGCAGAAATGTGATGGGCAACAGAGATTCAAATGTTCTGTGGCAAGTTACTGGAAGGAAGAGGAAGCCCCGATTACCGGGGAGTTTCCCACTTGCTTATCAGAGCAGAAGGAGGGAAGGGCCATGAAAGTCAGGGGAAAGGCCAAAGATTAGGGGAGGGCAAAAGACAAGGAGGGTCCAAGCTGGGTCTAAAGGTACCGACTTAGAAGAAAAGGATGCAGAGAGTGGGTGCATAAGATGCCAATTTGTGTGGAACTAGTAGCACTGTCTATGATTGGGGGAGTCATCAGTACAGGTTCGGACAATTTGGGGAGACTAGACAAAAATCTCAGCCTAGTGGTCCTACTCATCCTTCCTCCATCATAACCCTCTCAGTAGAATGATTGCAATTTTGTGTTTCTTCCTGTCCCTATTTAAAAAAAAAAAAAATCAAAGTAAGCCAGCCGTCACAAGGCTCCCTGGCAAATCATCACATCATCATTTCCTAACTGTATTGTTCTTTCCCAGATAGAAAGACTTAAGAGTAGATGGTAGGCCAGTTGATTGTTTTGCCTTTTCTATCCTAAAGTCAATTTGTGTTGGACACAGAGTCTGCTACGTTGGTTAAGTTATTACTAATAATAAAAGCGAGACTTCTCAGCGTGAGTCTGAATGGGCAGTTCATACACAGCACACACACGGAACTGCTCAGAACTGTGGCGGTCACTGAGGCTGGGGAATAATGACAACCTGGTCATTTCCTGACATGCCTACACTGTAATTTTGGAGGCTGTCATATCGCAGGCAAGCCTTGGCTTCATGTGGAATATCTAAGAGGGTAGAGAGTGACGGCATGATCCTAGATGTGTACATGGCCATGGACAGACTTTCTGCACAGAACTAGCGTTGAAATGCCTGATACAAATTGGTCCATGTAGACCAGTTCACCACCAGGGCATCTCTGTTATACCCACTTCCTTATTTCCCTGGAGATGTTTATTCTTCTTGTTTCACATAAGTAGGTAATAAAAATATGTACTGTGTGTGCACATGCTTGCACACGTATACATGTGTATATGCAGGCCTGTGTGCACTTACGTGTGTGTGTGTGTGTGTGTGTGTGTGTGTGCATGTGCGTGAGCACGCGTGTAGTCTAGAAGTAGATGTTGGGTGTCTTCCTCAATTACTCTTCTTATATTTTGAGACAGGAGAACACTAAACCCAAAGCTCACCAACTCATCCCAGCTGGACTGCATGGCCAGCCCACCCCAGGGATCTTCATGTCTTTGCTCCCCTGGCTAAGATTACAGGCTTGTCCTTCCGTGTCTAGGCTTTACATGCCCTCGTGCTTGCTTCCACAGCAAGCACCATGCATGCTGACCCCTCTCCCCTGTCCTCAGTTCCTATTCCTACATACGTGGATAATATTTTGCTCCTTTATTTTAAAAAAATAGACTTGTTCTTGCTTATGTAAGTTATATTCTTAATATTATCACTCCCACTTTACAGATGAGAGCTCAGATTAAAGTTTCCAGAAGCACAATATTTGTATGCTCACAAAGTAAGAAAGTAGTCTGATTTGAACTCAGGTTCAAGCTGGGTGGTGGTGGTGCATGCTTTTTAATCCCAGAACTTGGGAGCAGAGGCAGGTGGATCTCTGTGAGTTCTAGGCCAGCCTGGTCTACAGAGTGAGTTCCAGGACAGCCAGAGTTACAACAGAGAAACCCTGTCTCAAAAAACAAACAAAAATAAACCAAAAAAAGGGGGGGGGGAAAAAAGAAAGAACTCAGGTTTAAATCAGACACCCAAAGAATTTCTTACCCTATTCTGCTTCTAATGAACACTTTCTTTTCTTAGCTGGGCTGACAATGCTCCCTCTAAGAGCCAAAGATAACCTGATTAAAACTGCCAACACCAGGCATGAGAAAAAGTTTCTGGTCAGGGTTATCTAAGGGACTGCTTCATAGCAGGTAATTACTATTGCCCTTGGCTGCCCCCTAGAGGTGGAAGGTTACGTCCCTATTGCTGAAAACAACTTGCACTTCAGACACAGGGCCCACAAGTCCTCCCTGAGGACTAGCTGTCATGGTACCAGAAGAAGCTATTTCCATGCAAGCTTCCAAAGGAGGGAAGTAACCTACAGTCCTACCCAGCATCGATGCCTGTGGACCACACTAACATGGCACAATAACCCTAAGGTGCAGTAGTAGCACATATATCTTGTCAGTAACCAACAGCTCTCTAATTGAACTTATGGACCTAGTCAGCAAGAGGGAAGTCAAGCCTGGTAATGGGATCCTAGCCAACTATCCAGGGCTAGTAAAGTCATGGTTCTTGGAGTAGAACCTGCAACAACTACTTTACTAAACCAGCATAATCTACATGCTAAACATGTGTCCTCATACCCACAGGTAAGTGTAGTCTTCACCCCTTATCAAGGAAACTTGTCTTTGCAACCGATGGAGACACCTGCAGAAAACCACAACCAATCAATATGCAGAGTTGTGGAGCCCAGTCCCGACAGATACATCTACAAAACAATTCCTACACCCGAGGCTCAGGGATTATTTCTGGAGAGGGGGCCAAAAGATTGTAAGAGCCAGAGGATCTTGCAGTGAGATTATTTTTCCTAATAATGTTAGAAGCTACAGCCTTAAAGTCTCACCAACACGACTGACTATGAGCTGAACAAGGACAACAGTAGACATGCCAAAGTGCATGAGAGAAAGACCACGAGGTCTCAACCCTATACAGAGAACGACAGGCAAATAAAGGGTGCCGAGAGTAGAGAGAAATAGTTTCTTCCCCAGCTGAGAGCACAACAATTGGTTATCTGGTACCAAATGGTCAGTCCTGAAAACATATATACAAGCAATATTATACAGACTGAGCAGGTTAGGGAGGGAAATATGAGAGGGCTTGGAGGCAGGAAAGAAAAGGAGGAAATGATGTAATTGTGTTATAATCTCAAAAATAAAAGAAAAAATAAACAAAAGAAAAGGAATACTTTTGTAAAGCTATGATAAGCATGAGAAATGACCTTCCTCCAGGCATAAGCTATTTGGGGCTGACCTTTTGAGCAAGGCTGTGAGAGCTGCTTGGGAGTGGCAGAAGACAGCGATGCACTTTTCCAGGCAAGCCTGGGGAACAGTTTGACAGTACCTGGTTATCTGAGAGTGGGTGTGTGTGTGTGCAAGCTCTCTGACCTTTCTGACTGCAGCCCAGCACAGTAGTAAATCTTACATGAATCCAGAAAAGGGGGTATTTCGGTGATTGTGAGGAAGGCACAAGCCTGAGTAGGTGCCTTGTACATTTCAGCCTTCTGGCACTTGGGAATCACTCCAATCAGGAAGGTCTTGGGTCCTGTCAAAGGCAAACGTGAACAGCGACAGTTTGACATTTTAAAGATCTCGTGGCACTGATTTATTTGTCAGAAAAGCAAGTCTGGGAACTGTTTACTGTGTATGTGAGTATATGTGTATGTTTAATACCAAGAAAGGTATACACAGTTGTTTCCCTAAAAAGAAAAGAACTCAAAGGTCAAAGATGGAACAGATTTGGCCCAAACACTCCAAAAATAAACAAGTAAAGAGTACCAGAGGGGAAATGGCCTTGGATTTGCAGCCATGTACAAAGTGCTTAAAAATAGAGATGCTGGAACATTTATCCAGCCAGTGCCAGCTTTATAGTCAAATGCATACTTAAGGGTCAATTATGATGTCTGATTGTGTTTCACTCTGTTTCTTTATATGATGGAATGGAGTCAAATCTTAACACCAAGAAGTTTGAGAGTTCTGACACTATTTTCACAAACACAGTCAGACTTTTAGCCTGTTCACTAAACCATTTATAAAAGAAGCCAGTATGAAAACAATATGCTCTTGAGTGACCCACCAATTTTTAAACTGTTAAATTTATTTACCATGTTTATGTGTGTGTACGTTTGTGTATTGTGTATGTGTGTGTGTGCATGTTTGATATCGTGTGTTGTGTGTCTATCTGCACATGTGTCTGTGATGTGTGTATGTGTGTGTATGTTTGGTATCATGTATGTGTGTGTCTGTGTATGTGTCTGATGTGTGTATGTGTGTGTGTGTGTGCATGTTTGGTATAGTGTGTGTGTGTTGCGTGTGTCTGTGTATTGTATATTATGTATGTGTGTGTGCATGTTTGGTATCATGTGTATGTCTATGTATATGTGTCTGTGATGTCTGTATGTGTGGATATAGTGTGTGTGTATATTGTGTATGTGTGAGTGTGTGTGCGCATGTTTGGTATCATATGCGTGTCTGTCTGTATATGTCTGTCAGTGATGTGTATATGTGTGTGTGTGTGTATTGTGTATGTGTGTGTGTGCATGTTTGGCATTGTGTGTTTATGCATCTGTGTCTGTGTGTGATGTGTGTGTGTGTCTGTGTGTGTGTCTATGTGTGATGTGCATATGAATGTGTGTGTACATATTTGGTATTGTGTATGTGTGTGTGTTTGTATCTGTCTGTGTATGTGTGTCTGTGATGTGTGTATGTATGTGTGTACATGTTTGGTATCATGTGTGTATGTTTGTGTACATGTTTGGTATCATGTGTGTGTCTTTCTGTCTGTGTATGTATGTCTGTGATCTATGTGTGTGCGCGTGCATGTGTGTGTATGTGTGTGTGTGTATGCCTGTGTAAGTGTGAGTGTGTGTATACCTGTATAAGTGTGATGTGTCTGTGTATTGTGTGTGTGGAAGCCAGAGGACACAACCTGTGGGACTTAGCTCTCTCCTTTCACCAAGTGGGTCCTAGGGATTGAACTCAGGACATAGCTTGTCAGCAAGTGCCTTAGCCATTGAGATGTCTCCATACTTTCTATCAACTTTAAAAGCAAATGTAACAGAGAGGGAAATTTAGTTTCTCAATCTCTTCTTGTAATATGGGCATTTATGGCAATTGCAGACTTTACTTTTGCTTAATTTATTTATTTATTTCAGTTTCCCACAACAGTAAAGGAAATAATTAGTAGGAACTGGTTAGTTAAACTTAAGTCGAATCCAGTTGTCTCTGCTGACATCAGCTTATGTCTGCAAATTTTCTATTCTGGTCACTGGAGTGTGAGTTTCATCATAGTCAAATCATTTTTCCTCTTTTTTTGATGATTTTGTTTGTCTTTTATGATTTTCCTTCATGATTTTATTAGCCACCTCTAAGTTAGCAGTGCTAGAGCAATGGCCTCATGTTGGCAGAAACCCAAGCATGGCCAAGAGCTGGTTCATCTGGAGGAAAATTCCCACTAGTCCTTTCAGAACATGCCTTTCCAAACAGCTGTGCTTAGAAACAAAGGTTTCTAAGGCAACACTCCCAAACTGGTAACTCTCTGAGGAACAAGATGTAATTCTCTGAGCCTTGAGATTTGAGGCAAATCTTCCTGAGATTCTAGCCTCTGGGGAATTCCAACCTATAACCAGGGTTTTGAATGGTGACTGACAGGTTTCAAAGAAAACCCCTATTGCTCCTGAATTCTGAATTCTGGTCTGATGGGTGGATGGGTTATGACTTTTATTATCTGCTCAAAAAATGGAATTGGTGTGTGTGTGTGTGTGTGTGTGTGTGTGTGTTGGGATTAAGGCCTGTACCACCAGGCCCAACTGTGGCATCTACTTCCTAGTCCTGGTGTGCAGGGTTTGAGAGAAAAATGGGCCTTCCATTTTAAGTGCCATTCCCAGCCCTAGTGAACTAAGGACATTGAGAGACTTTTAGAGAAATCTTTGAATTCATTCCTGTACTCTCCCTTTGCACTGGATTCAAATTTGAGTCCTGGGGAGGGGTGTGGGGGAATTAAATTATTCAATCCGCAGACTCCACATGTACAATTAATATGAGGGTTCAGTGGGTTAGTTCAGTAGTAGAGGGCTTTCCTGTCAAGCATGAGACACGGAATAGTCATGGCAACAACAATGGATGGGGTCCTTGGGACAGAAGCCTAAGCTCACTGTCTCTTTCAGCTCTTGCTGGAGGTTACAGGACTCAATGAGACACTGAAAACCTCCTGCAAATAGCAAGGAAGTCTTCCAATCACAAGAAGGACTGAAGCCTGAAGCTTTTGATATACTGATCTGAGTGTGCCGGAACCCCCAGGCCTGGCTGCTGTGGTTTTCGCCTCATGGGTATCCAGGACTGCCCTCTAGTGTCTGTGAGCCTATTCAAGTGTGTGGGTTTTTCCATGAACAATAAGTCTTCATTGTGAAATCTCACAATTTAGATAACCTTTGCAAATAGACGTAAGATGTTTATAATTTTAAAAGTTTCAAAATAATTGTGGTGATCCCTCATAGGCTTACTAGAAGTTCCGTTTCCTTGTTATAGCTTTGTTCATTGCTAGGGTTAAAAAAAATAAAAGACAAGATAGAGGTCAGGAAGGAAGGATGAGAAGGAAGCGCATCTAAAAGCATGAATTAGTATTTTCCCAAGAATGGCCAGTCTAACCAGATATCCTGTCAAACATTCAACACCTATGCCCCTGCAACCTCCTTTGTCTTCCTGACTTTCTTTCTTTCTTTCTTTCTTTCTTTCTTTCTTTCTTTCTTTCTTTCTTTCTTTCTTTCTTTCTTTCTTTCTTTCTTTCTTTCTTTATTCTTTGTTTTTTATCTTTTCAATGAATATGAGCACTGACTCTGTCTTAGCACTATGCTGGTGTGGAAATACAACTAAAGAGAAACACCGCCGGCCCACCGTACCTACAGGTCCTACATTCATGACTTTAACCAACCATGATAGAAATACCCAGGAGAAAATATGAAGTCTGTACTAAACATTCCCACATGTTTCTTTCTCTTGTCATAATAACTACACAATACATTATAACAGCTATGTCCTGATACTATTATAAGCAATCCAGAAGTAACTTGGATACACAGGAGGGGTGCACAGATTATGCGGAAGCCCTGTGCCATTTTATAAGGGTTCTAATGGATCGTCGCTGGATTTTTGTACACACAGGGGCTCTGCACCTAACCCACAGGCACGTAGATGACTGCGGTCCTTATGTGACTTGTGATCTATTTAAGAGAGAGCAGAGAGGAGTATGATGAAATGAGTGCATGCCAGGAGGAAAGCTGATGGGTGGGGCCTGCGAGACATGAGGTTGGAGGTAAGCAAGCAGAGCTTTCCTGAGATATTTTTCATTAGCAAAGACTAAAACCACGTGCGTGCTGTGTCTGTTACTTTCCCCGTAGCTGTGACAAAATGCCTGACAAATGCGGCTTAAGAAAGAATTTATTGTGGTTCATGGCTCAAGAAGAGCGACAGGCCACTGTGGTGGGGTAGGCATGGCTTCCAGAGATAGCATTCTTTGAAAGAACAGCTTGAACGTTGGAAGGGAATGTCTTGCCTTTCTACTTAGATGACCTAAAATGAGACTAATTGGCTTAACTAGATCTCTCTGTTTTTTATTGTTCTAACTTATTTAGAAATCTGTGCCTTCCCCCAAAGGCCTCTGGGCATATGCACAGAAAACTAGAAATATGACAAGTTAAATTAAAACCATGCAGACAAAAGTTAAAATCCTGCTGTAAAGGAATCAAGAATCCAGGTCATATCACTGGAAGGAAAAAGAAACATGTCAAATGGATTAAACTTAGCCTGTTTTTCAACTGGTTCGCAAGGAGAATTTGTTCAAAGTAGATGTTGGAGCGACTCCTTACAAAAAATTCTGGAAAATGATTTGCTGCTCCTTGCTCTCAGGCCAAACCAGAGAAACAGTGGCCAACCCGGGGAGTTCAAAAAGGCAGTTCTTTTACCAAGTGTTTGTTTAGCACTTAATCACTGTGTGTTTTCATTCATTTTTGTCTCACTCTTGGGAGATGAGAGGTAAACTCTTAAAATATAGAGGCCAGCAATATGGTTCGGTGGGTAGGTAAGAGCCCTGGCCGCCAAGCCTGATGGCCTGAGCTTTATACCTGGGACCCACATGGCAAAAGGAGAGCACTGAATCCCACAAGTCGTCCTCTGATTGCCACACATGCACTGTGGCATCCGTATGCGCACCTCCTAACCTTCTCAAATGCAGACAGGAACACACGCACAGGCAGCACACAAATACATAGAATGAAGAACTCAAGCATAGTTAAATTTTCTCTGTTCAGTCCTTAATCTTACAGCTAGTCTCGTCACAGTATGATCCTGTTTTAAAACCAGTGATGTTCATAAGTAGAGAGCTAATACAGTGCAAGGAGTGGGTTCTGGATCCAGACTCGCGTGTCCATAGCCCAGTGTTGCCACCTGTGGGAACCTAAGTAATTGCTTTTCTGTACCTCAATTTCCCCACTCTTAAAGTGCCCACACCAACAGTAAATCACGTGGGCTAGCAAAGACTGTACGAACCAGACCTCTAAACTAATATAAGAATGCACATGGAAGGCAGGCCACGCCTCACTCCCTTAATGCTTCTGGTCGGTTGAGGATCGTGTGTGTAACAGTATTATCTTTGTGTTCCATTCCCACATGTGTCTGACCCCCAGTGAGGACCTTGAGTGCTCACTAGTTGTTGGAATTAACCTGGAAATTGTCCCATTCTTGAGCAAAACACTGTTCTGCTATCTTGGTTGAGCCTTCGTGGTTTAAACTCCCTGAGAAAGGCAATAAATGGCAGGGTGTAGAAACCTTGCTGAATTATTTGAGATTTTGATGGGATGAATGATGTGGGAAGTGGAGGAAGCCCTGAGTGAATGAAGTCCCTGGCGAACGTGTATTGTTTGACACAGGCATGGCCATGCCAAGGACCATATCCTTAGACTCATGGGAAAATGGCAACACCCCCTCCTTCTACAAGGTGATGTTCAGAGAGATGGCAAAGCCTTTCTCTAGTTCATGTGTAGATATTGATAATATATACAGAAAATGTCCACCTCAGCTTTCTCCATCTGGATACTTATGGCCTAAAGACTGCCCCCCTACAGAGACTGCATCTGCTAAGATCAGATAACCCTGCCTCCTTGTTAATCCGTGTGCAATAACCCTAACTCCTTGTTTAGCTATATGCAATAACCCCACCTCTCCATTCAATTGCACATAATAAAGACTCTAAGCTTCTGGGGAGCCAAAGCATCGGAATGAACACAACTCACTAGATCCCAGCTTTTCTGCATCATCTATGTGTTTGTGTTTCCTGCATTCCCTTGTCACCACAGACAGGTCTGTCCCTGGAGCCACGCAATCACATGGCAAAATGATCGTTCAGAAACGTTAATCTAGCAGGCGTATGAAGGAAAACTGGAGGATAGTTACTACACTAGATTAGTCTATATGGGAAAAATAAGATGTCAGAGTTAGAATCATGAACTGAAGCAGGGGTAGGCAGACATAATTGACACAAAACAAAAACCAACAGAACTGTGTGACTGGCTGGCAGGAAAGACAGGGAAATGTAACCTGGAGGATTCCTCCTCCCCAGGATTGGGGATAAAACTCAGAGCCCTGCATATGTGAGACACGTACTCTGCTACTGAGCTACCTGCCTAGCTTTAACTTTTGACAGAGTCTCATTACTGCAAATAATGATCCTACTCCCTCCTCTCCCCAAAGTGTTGTGATTATAGGCTTGCACAAACATGTCTGAACTGAAGATTTAGAAATTATTAAAGTTAAAAATTGAAATATGACAAAAATCATAAATGTAATTAAAATGTACAATGGATTATCACAAAGCAAACATCCTCTAACTATCATCCAAATAATTAATATTAGCAACTCTACAAAAGCTCCTCTGGCCACTTCCAATCACTGCCTCTGTCCTCAAAACTATAATCCAAACTTTAAAAGCTTATCTTTGGGGTCTGAAGAGATGGATCAGCACTTAAGAGCACTAGCGGCTCATGCAGAGGACACAGATTCTGTTTGCAATAAACACATGATGGCTCACAACCACCTGCAACTCCAGTTCCAGGGGATCTGGTGCCCTTTTCTGGCCTCTGCAGGCAGCAGGCACGCACAGGGTGCAAATACATACATACATACATACATACATACATACATACATACATACATACAAACAAATGAACATACACATAAAATAAAAATTAACAAATCTTTTTAAAGCATAGTTACTGTATTGTTTTGAACTGTATACCAATGCATTTGTATATTGTGTGTTGTTGTTTGTACCTGCTTATTTTGCCTAACAGATTTTTGTAGCCCATCTCTGTTGTTATTTGTAGAAATATCTTCATTATTTTACATTGGTGTGTAGTACTCTGTTGTAAAAGTAGAACATGGTTTATTTATTCCTTCCCTTATTGATAAATTTAAATTCTTATAAGAAATATTGTTTTAATCTCTATACGTGTCGCTTCAGAATTTTCTACAAGCACTTTGGTTGGGCATGGAATTCCTTGAGTATAGAATATTGTTGCTTGCTGTTATTCTTAAGTCCTTTCCATCTGGGTGTGACTGAGCAGCACACAGGTTTGTTCTGATGATTTACCCAGTCTTTTAGTTTTTGTCTTTTAATTAGAGTATTTAGTGAACTTACATTTAACATTAATAGGTTTGATTTTAAATATTCTAGCTTATTATTTGCTTTTAATTTACCCTAGTCATTTCATATTCTTTTTGCTCCGCTATCTTGTCTTCTTTTAAACTTACATAGTACTTTTATTTAATTTTCGTTCTATGAGTTTTATAATTTCGTACTTTATTACCATTCATTTAGATATGTCCTGTTTTCATATTAACTTCTACTCTAATTAACATTTTACCTTGTCCTAGAAAATTTTAGGGCCCTTAGAATACTATAAACCTATTTATCATCTTCTGATTTTTATGCTATTGTGTTTTACTTCTAAAATAAATTAGCTTTTAAAATTTACTTCTAAAGTGACTTTCTAAAATTTACTTCTAACAAAATTTCTAATAAAAATTAGATGTTTTATTATTCCTTACACAAATAATACTTATTTAATATCCCTGTAACTTACCCTTTTGTTGCTCTTTATGCTTTCTAAGATTTCTGCAAATCTCTTTATAGTCATTTCCACTCTGAGGAATATCCACAGATTCTCTTAGTGGCATTGTGTATGTGTGTGTGTGTGTATGTGTGTGTGTGATGAGCTGTCTTGGCTTTGATTTGTCTGAAAATGACTTTACTTTCATTCTTGAAGATATTTTCATTATATATAGAATTTAGGGTTGATTATTTTAATTTATGTTTTTACTTTGAAGAAGTCACTCTAGCACCTGTTTTCATTCGTTTCTGTTCTAAATCCCCCTTCAGTCCAATTATTGCTCTTCTAAAAGTGATAAACCATTTTTTTGTTGTCAAAACTGCTTTTGACATTTCTCTTTGTGTTTGGATTTTAGTGGCTTTAGTTTTGACAGGTGTAGTTCTGATTTAACTTATACTTTGTGATATAAAGAAATTTTTGAATCTATGTTTTAATATCTTTCATAGTTTTAAATGAGTGGATTTACTAAGAGTGGATCGTAATAGTATTTTTCTCACATCATCTCTACCATCTTTAGAGACTTCCCTGTATATGTTACACTGCCATGCAGTACAACTTTATTATCATTTAGATATGAATCCAGGCCTTGATTACAAACTGGTGATGCTGTGGAGGGAATTGGGTCACAGTGGTGATTTCGTCAATGGAGTTCACGATTGAATCAGATATTAATCAGCTAATTCATGGGGGACATAGGTTATTGGGGCATGCCTTGAGTTACACCTTGTCCCTGGCCCCTTCTGGCACTCTGCCTCCTGGCTGCTGGGAGGTGAGCAGCTTCACCACCCCCACGCTTTTCTGCCATGATTGTTCTGCCTCACCATGGCCTAAAAACAATGGAGCCAGTAGAGCCTGGGCTGAAACCATGAGCCAAAATAACTCCTTCCCCACCTTCTACGGCATTTGGTCACAACACTGAAAAGCAGCACAAGCCCATCCCATCTTTTTAATAGTAAGTAACTTAGTCTTTTTAATAGTAAGTAACTTAGCTCATTACAGCTACCAAGTTAGACCATCGAATTCTGAACTTTTGCCCAGTGCATCTCTAAGACGTAGGTTTCCCATAGGTTGTTTTATTTGTATAGTTTCCAGTTTGCTGCCATTTTTCTATCTTTTAATCTACTGGGTAGTTTTCATCCAGACAGTATAAGTAATAGTAAACTGCAACTCCAAATATAAAATAAGCATCCATTTTTCATAGTCACTGTGGCCAGAGCTGTAGCTTAGTGGTAGACTGCTTGCCTAGCAAGCATGGGATTCTAGGCTCAATCCTAGTACCACCTCATCAATACATGGATAAATGAACACACAGATAAGTAGAGATGAAACAAATGCCCACATAGAAAAAGTTCTTTAAATTATTGGGCTACTTCCATGTTGTTCTCCCTGTTGGCAGTGTGTATGTTAAAATCAGAAAGTTCCCATAGACGGGATAGAGAATAACTCTTCACCTTTCAAATAGAGAATATGCTAGCGACTTTTATAAACTCACTTTTATGTGTGTGTGTGTGTGTGTGTGTGTGTGAGAGAGAGAGAGAGAGAGAGAGAGAGAGACAGAAAGCACATAGGTGAATGTGTCACAGCATTGTGTGTAGGTTAGAGGACAAGCTTGGTTATAGTGTTAACAGCTCAGCCCCTAGTGACTTTCATGCAATATAGACAGGGACAAATGTGATAAATGAAGCTCAAAGTCACTAGTGAGGGTTATATGGCTATCATCCCTTGGTGTGAGATAATGAGGGTGGCATATTTGTCTCTCTGCAGTTTTCCTCCCCAAACATATAACCCAGTCTAATAGAAAATGACATTAGAGAAACACAAATTTGAGAGACATCCTGCAAAACACATTTTTCGTAAGTGTTCTGGCTGTTGAAAAGAAGTGAAGTCTGAAAGCTAGTCGAGGCAAGAGAGGTATGATGATTCAATGTCATGCGGATTTCTAGATGGGACCTTCAAACAGAACGAGTACCAAAGACATCTTAGTAAGACCTCAACTTTGGGTAATCACAACATATTAGCCAATAGTAACAATAATGACAAACATATCACAGTAGTATAAGGTCTTAACAGGTCATACTAGCAGCAAAATATATGTACATATTACATGGACAGTTACTCCTCACTCTCTGTGGGCAGACTGGTTGCAGAATACCCTACTGCAGGTACCAAAATCTGTGGAAGCTCAAGTTCCTCATATGAACTGGCATTGTATTTACATATGACCAATGCACATCTTCCTGTGTATTTCAAATCTTCTGTAGATTATCCATGATGACTAACACAACATGAATGCCACACATAAGCTGTAGACTCTATTGTTCATAGGATGATTGCAAGCAAAAGTCTGTATAAATATGGTACAGATTTTATTGTATTTATTTGTTAAGGTTTTTTTTTCAGACAAGATCTCACTTGCAATCTTGCCACTTCAGTTCTCCAAGTGCTAGGATAGATTACAGGTGTGTGCCACCCCACCTGACACAAATTTAATTTTTAGAATGTTGTCTGTCCTCGGTTTATTGAATGGATACAAAACCCAAGGATACAGAGGGAACTTGTGTGTGTGTGTGTGTGTTGCAAATTTTCTATGAATTTAGAGCTGTTCTAATGGAAAATGTTTACAACGAAATGTAAAACATCTTATCACTTCTTTGTACATTATTTTTTGTACATAGAATATTCATAACCTTAGACTGGGGCAGAGTTTGTGTTGGTTTGCTCTGTCGGCCCCTGCCACCTACCTCATCTAGCAGGACACATTCTGGAAGCCAATAGTCTGCCATATGCTGGCAGAAGTCAAGAAGTTTAAAAAAAAAAAAAAAAGCTTGGGGGAAGGCCTGCTCATCTGTACAGACCAAGAAGTGTACCCTAACACACACACAGAGTCCCCATATTTGATGCCTCTCCACCACACTGCCTGTCTCTCCATCAGTGCTCAGTTTCTCCCTCAGCAGAGGCAGAGAATCTGAAAAATCCATAGAATCATTTGCTTGTAGATGCTTTGGATTAAGTCCTCTATTGTCTTTTTCCCTTTGAGTTCTCTTTCTTTTCTCACAGAGAAACTCCCAGATTTTTCATTTTAAGGTTATGAGACTGCACCAGATGATCCATCTTGGCCCTTTGTCTCCCTTTCTCAAAAACAAAACAAACAAAAGAAGCAAGTGCCCTGCGGTGGGCTTTTCCTCAGCCCTTGTCAGCTGCACTGTTCCAACAGCACTCAGGTGCGCCTTCAAAGCCCATTCCTCCTGAACTACAGCACGGGCTCTGAACCAAGCTATGCTTCTTCGCCAGATGTGCAGGGCCCCTGTTTCCTTAACTCCTTTTCTCAAAACTCTTTCCAGAGCAGGTGATAGAAAGGAGGAAATTCATTTACTCTTCTCACGAGTGTTCCCTAGTTGTCTACCACAGGCGAGGCACTGAGGTCTCAGCAGTGGAAAGAGCAGTGATGTCTCTGTCCACTGAGAAGTCACATTGCAATGTGTGTGGGGGGGTGGCAACCACGGGTACTTATTACTTTACAAGATCTCTTTGCTTGCATGATTTAACTTAGTGTTGCTGTTTTCTTCGTGTACTGACACCCACTGCCACACAAATGCTCAGTGGTGGAGAGACAGCACAACTCAGCCTCTAAAAACATAAGAGGCTTTCAAAACATCTATAATAGCTCATTAGAATTCTAAAAGAGATAGTTCTTTAAGGGAAGTGCTGCAGTTGGTATTTACAATTTGTTCACCTGCCTTCCCTATTTTGTGCTGAAGCTCACCTCCTCCCCCTCACCCCTCCATTACTTTCAGGTGGGGTAGACTCGCCAGCCAGTCCACGGATAGGCTCTGATTAGCTTAAGAGAAACAGTTGGTGCCACCCTTTTGCAAAGAATGATTGGCAGGGATATGGTTTGCATCCCAGCCATAAGCCAATCACCAGTGCCTGATACTCAAACAGTCACATGATTCAGTTTAAACTAACCTTGGTGGAAAACACGAGGCTTTCTCTCTTCCTGGCTGGGAACAAGGAAGTATATTATGCCCACCGCTGGCAGCAGCCACCAGAGAAGAAAAACGAGCACAGAGAGGTGGCATCGGGGTTCTCCCAGGATGGACAATGCCCAGTGTCTGCCTCAGCCTCCTCCGGACGTTTCTGATACGTGAGTTATACTCCCCTATATGAGTCACTTTGACTTGGAGTTTCATTTATGTTTATTTCAAATCACACTGATCCAAATAACTTGTTATTTTTAGTCATATGAACTCTAAATGTTTAAATATTTTTAAAAATAAATTTCACAAGAAACTTTAAAAAGTATTTTTGACAGTGTTGTGGTACGCACACTTAGTCCCAGCGCTCAGGAGGCTAAATCAGGAGAACAGAGAGTTTGCGGCTAACCTGCGATGCATAGCCAGATCCTTTGAAGATTTATTATTGCTATTACTATTATTATTATTACTATCACTATCTAGAAGGCTTCTGAGACCCCAAATCTATTCGCAAATTAAGGCCTCTAATTTATGGAGAAAAGTAACAGAGCCTGGATGGCGTTCTGCTTCCCATGTGAAGGCAATGGAGTTTGTGAGTAGCTGGAGGCCAGATGCAGCAGAGGCTTACTTAATTGTCCCACGTGATGCTGGTTTCAGATTGTAACTCACAATTGTCTTGGATTTTGTTGCTAAAAACACCCCTGTTTTTGCCAAACTACCCTGCTTTGGAGGCTTGCCATGGCAAACGCAGACAGCTCGCTGTGATGGAGATTTGTGTTTTGAGCAGGACGGAGACTACTAGATGACCATAATGTGAGAGGGAAGACACTGGGCTGTAAGTGTCAGATTTATTGCACGTTACTCAGTTGTTTTAAAAGTGCAGCTTCATTCTGGATAGCCAGTATTTAAGAGCGAAGAGTATGGTGATACGTTTAGGACTTGAAAATGTATGGGGAGCTGCTCTCTACGGCTGTGTGTGTAGCCAAGGACATTCCTTCCATGCCCCATCTAATGTTCCCTGCAGGTCAGAGGGCTAACAACAATCAAGGCTAAGTTGGAATGTCACACACTAAGTTCGCGTTTGACCAAATTGGGAAGATACGGTCTGACTAGAAGCCACTTTCTCATCTGAGCTAGCTCACTATGTTTTCAGCTTTCTTGTTAACTTTGTGGACCCAAGATAGCTCTGAGGACACATTTAACAAGTCAGCTTTCTGCTCTGTTATTAGAAAAAGAAACAAACAAACAAAAATTAAGAAAATGAAGGTCTGCTTGGCAGTGGTTGAAATGGAAGTGTCTAGAAGCCTTTGCTTGTTTCTTCTAACATTAACAACTATATCTGACAGTTGACATGTGAACTGACAAAAGCCAATCAGTGTGCTCTTAGGAATGAATGACACCTGGTTCTGTGTTCTGTTCTCCTAAAACAGTGGTTCTCAATTTTCCTAATGCTGTGACCCTTTCATACAGTTCCTCAGGCTGTGGCCCCAACCATAAAATTATTTTTGTTGCAACTTCACAACTTTAATTTTGCTAATGTTATGAATCCTAATGTAATAATCTAATATGCAGATGGTCTTAGGCAACTCCTGTGAAAGTTTTGTTCGACCTCCAGGTTGAGAACCACTGTCCTGAAAGCTATGGCAGAGTGGGTACTACCTGTGTGTATAACATTACAGGCAAGGAGAAGAAGGCTCAGGAGAGAGAATGCTCCAAAGGCCACATGGACTATGTGGTATTTGGATCACATTTCCTGATAGGAACGTATGCAAACTATGGTGATGGAACAGAATGGCATAGGACCAGCGGTTGTGTGCACAGGTGCTTCTGATAGAAACGATTGACTCCTCCCTTCACTTGCCACCCTGCTGCCTGGTTGCAGTGGGACTGGGGGGCTTTCCTGGCAGACCCATGAAAAGGGTGGCAGAGGCTGCAGGTAGACAAGGAAGTGGGTATGGAAGGATCTAGAAAAGAGAGGGCAAGTTGGAAGGGAGTCCATTGCTCCTGTCCGAGTAAAGCCTCTGCTTGTGATTGTGTCTTATTAGAAAATTCTTGTCATCTTTAAAGACAACACTGGGACTGGAGACACGGATCAGCAGTTAAGAGCACTGGCTGCTCTTCTAGAGGACCCGGGTTCATTCCCAAATGGCAGCTCACAACTGTCTGTAACTCCAGTTCCAGGGAATTCGACACCCTCAGTCATGTAGGCAGATACCAATACACATAAAATAAAAATAAATTATTGAAATAAACATAAAAATAAAGACAATATCAAAGATGCAGACTTTACGTAAGGTCACTTTCTTGGTCCAAGAAATGATACGTATTTGTTCAACTCAAAGCACAGAGAGTTCTTGTCACCGCGAGCCCTAGAATCCCAACAGAATCGTGTGTATTCATGGTTTTCTAAAAGGAAAGTCAAACCTGGGAGGATGTTGGGGATAGGGTATACTTCAGAGCTAGAGCCTTGCTAGTGTGCATGAGACCCTGGGCTCATCTCTACCACTGAAAAACAAAAAACAAACAAAAACAAACCCATAAAAAATTAGTATCAAAGTTCACATCTGTCTCAGTCTGCCACACAAATCATAGCTGCAGTTTCATTTTCTTAGTTGAGCCAAAGGAAATTTGACTTTTTATTATCGTGAGATAAGAAATTATTTTTATTATGACTTTTAATTACATTTGTATTTCAGGAAGCACACTCTAAGTCCTTTGTATATTTTATTTAAAATGAAATAAAGTAAAAGTACGTTTTCCTTCAGAGAAGGGCCCCAGCTTTCATCACCCGCTCAAAGCTTTCCTGGCCTTCCGGGGCTCTAGGTCCAGGGGCAGGGAAGTGGCTCAGGTGGGCAGCTGGCTGCCAAGCCTCCTCCTGTGGTGGAAAGGGAGACCTGCTCCACAGGTTGTCCTCTGACCGGCACAGCCAAGTGCACGCCATGCCCCACACTCAATAAATAAGTACAATAAAAACTACTTGAAAAAGCTCATGATTCGCTGCTCTACAGTACATATTAATAGCTATATATTAATAGGTTACGATATATTATACCCATGGGGCTGTACACAAGTCCCACGTCGGGAGAGCCACTTTCCCCCAGTAAGTCTCTACCTCTTAAAAGGCTCCTTAACCTTTCTAAGTGCTACGACCTGGACGCCAAGTGCTCAAACATGTGAGCCTACACGGGACATTTCACATTCCAACCTCAACAAATGTAGGACATAGGCACTTGTCAGCATCCTCTGAGCATGCTCTGTTGATGTCCAGTAACTGTATGCAAGGGTGAGGTACACAATGTTTATCCTCAAATAGTTAAAAATCCAGAAAGATCAAACATCCCAGTGTCCATCCCCCATTCCCCTCGCCCAGACCTTCTCTCACTTGGCTAGGAAGTAAAGGGTCAGATGGAATGAGTATTCTGTCATGTTTACTGTGTGGGTGCTAAGTGTTTATACCATTCTTCAGTCCCATTTGATAGGTGGACAATCACACTTACAAAGATGGTGACCATTCTATAAATAAACTCACTCCAAAAATTGATCCAGTATTCTTTGCTTTTACGGCTAATAATTCTTTTCTTCTTCTCCATAATCGCCCCCACCCTTGATGTCTTTTTTCACGTCTTTGTGAGTAACCACAGGTGTACTCAGTAAATCACACAAATTGTAATCCAATATTCTAATTTTCCTATAACTCCCCAAGTCCCATTTCTTTTTCAGTCACTATTGAGCATGTATCAACATTTGGGAGAAGGTTGCATTGGATTTTACTTAAGTACTGGGGGCAAGTGGATAAGCGATGGGTATTAGCCCACAGGAGAGAGCAAGATGAAGCCCTTGCTCTCCGGAACTTGTAATACGCTGAACAGGAGCATGTGTGGGGTCTTTTACTCTGTCTCTTAACCAGGTTCATCCTACATCTGGTCTAATTGCCTTAAGTCTTATGAGTTCTGCAAAAAGCTGGTTTGTTCTACTCGGTGGAAGAAATTTGGAATTTTGACTTCAGAGCCTCAGGTGCGGCAGGGCCCCTTAAAGGGCCCTACTACTCATTAGTAGCAGCAATGCTGCTTGCTTGCAACTAACACAGGCTTTATTCACTGTGCAGAATCAGTTTTCTACCAAGAAGCAACTGTAACCTGAGCTACACCAGATTAAGTCACAATAGCATCTTTTGCCAAATTCTCCCACCAGACAGACTGTCTCCCCTCCATGTCTTCCCCTGTGAAAGCCATAAAGGTGGATGAGATCCATGATGTTACTAAGGGTTTTTCCAGAGGCTGTTTTATCTGATCTTGGGTGAAACAAATAGTAATCTTCCTACTGCAAAAGCCTGTGACATAAACTTCAAAATACTTCAAAGAAAATATAGCATCAGAGTGAGGTTTTTAAAGAGAGATGCTGTTTGTGTGGGAGGGTTATGAGTTTGTGGTGGTGGTGTCTGTGTGTGTGTGTGGATAGTGTATGTGTGCATGTATATGCACAGGTGTGTATGTATATGCACAGGTGTGAAGGCTCGTGCACATGTGTGCAGAGACCAGAGGAGGATGTTGGGTGTCTTGTTCTATCAATCTCTGCATGTTCCCTTGAAGCAGAGTCTCTCCTGGAATCTGAGACTCACAGTTTCAGCTAGACTGGTAGGCTACCAACCTCCCTGATATCTACTTGTCTCCAACCCTGTGGTCTTTTGAATGAAATTTGGCCCCCATAGGCCCATAGGAAGTGGCACTATTAGAAAATGTGGCCTTATGGGAGTAGGTGTGGCCTTGTTGGAGGAAGTGTATCACTGGGGTTGGGCTTCAAGGTTTCAGATGCTCACACCAAGCTCAGTCTCACTCTTTCTTCCTGATGCCTGCCAATCCCCACGTAGAACTCTCAGCTACCTCTCCAGCAGCATGTCTGCCTATGTGTGCTGCCAAGCTTCCTACCATGATGATAATGAACTAAATCTCTGAATATGTACGTCAGCCCCAATTAGATGCTTTCCTTTATAAGAGTTGCCGTGGTCATGATGTCTCTTCACAGCAATAGAACACTGACTTAGACAGCCCTTGACATACTCACAGGCACATGGTGCCATGCCCATCTCTTACAGGTTTGCTTGGGATTTGAACTCAGCTCTTCCTGCTTGTATTGAAAGTGTCCTTATCTGTTGATCCATCCATCCAGTCCAGAGTGGGGTTTTACCTATCAGATTCTATTCTTCTAAAAGCTCCATTATACTAACATATAACACAGGTCCCTCATATCTCACTCAGGGTTCTTTGCGAATGTACTCTGAAAGAGTACAGAAAAACTGGTCTTTCTACATTTCCCACGCTATAATTTTTGAAAGGAATGAATTAGCTCCCTCTAAGCCAGATCTGTGTGTGTCTTAGAGTCTAAGACTTAGACCATATTGTGCTGCTATGAAAGAGTAACCGAGAGTGGATAACCCAGAAGCAATAGAGGTTTCATGTAGCTCTGGAGAGTGGGTAGAGTAAGGTGTCTGGCAAGTGTCCAGTGAAGGCTTTCTTGCTGCCTTCTTGTCCCCCATGATGGATGATAGAAAAACAGGAGAACATGCATGTGAGAGTGTATGAAACAGGACTGAACTCAACCTTTACCGGGAACCCACTCGTGGGATAAATGACTCCTGTGATGACTACAACAATCCATTCCAGTTACCTTGAAAGTTTACATTTTGCAACAGTGTTGCACTGGGGTGGATTTTCCAACAGATAAATTCCCAAGGGACACTGAATCATTGCAACACTCTAATAGGACTTGGGTCTATCTATGTCTAGTTCTTTGAGACACCCTACTACAAGCTAGGTGAAGAGCAGTACCTCTGATGCTACTTACCCTATCAATTCCTCTTGGCTAGACTGTCTAGGCTGATCACTCAGCACTGTGGCTGGTCACTTCATCTGAGCTACCAAGAAATCTTTATAGGAAGTCCTTTAACTCCCTAATAGTGCGGTAGTGCTCTGGCTTACAAAGGGATAGCTTATGCATAATGACCCAAACTTGAAATGAGGCAGCAGTTGTGGTAAGTAGGGAGTGCAGAGGAGAGAACTTGGGGAGATGGTGGCTATGTACTCTCCAAAGGGTCATACACAGTACATAGTACGCACATAGTACAAGCCCACGTACTATGTCTATACCAAGACACTGTCCCATTGACTATTGGGTCCCTCCAAAACATTGAATGTGGTGCAAAGAAACTTAATTGGGCTTGGAGGCAAAACTGTCTAACGCAAAGATAATATTTCTAGATGAAATATTAACTATCTCATATACACACATAGGGATTTGGCAGACATGGTGGGATATGAAACAGGAATCAGTATCCAAAACCTGCTTGCATTACATTCCACTGAGAACATGGGTGATACACACCCATGATCATGGGACCAGGTGGGAACCACATCTCTCTGCCACTGCTCAGCACTACAAAGGAGAACATATTCCAGGAAAAGCTCAAACTTAGAAATCTCTAAGTATCCTCTACTCAAGGGGATCATCACAAGGTTGAAAATTTGTGAGACAAATCCTTATTAATGGGTTCTTTCTGTCCTTAGGGTGAGAGATACATCACTGAATTTTCTCATCATTGTGACACGATGCCTGACAGAAAGAACTTGGAAGGAAGATTTATTTTGGCTCATGGTCCAAGAAGGTGGGAAAGTCAGGACAGAGCAGCCTGGTGGTGGTGGTGGGAGACGAAGCAGTCGCTTGTTCACATGGTAGCAGACAGGACAGAGACCAAAGCCAGGAGGAGGCATAACCTCCAAAAGTCTCCTAATTACCTGCTCTACCAGTCAGGCCAATTCCCTAAAGCCCTCACAGCCTTCAAATGAGCATTAAAATCATCAAAATATGAGCTTGTAGGGACATTTCAGATTTAAGCCAGAAGAAGAGTGTATCCGGTCAATGCGGCCTGATAGCTATCGCCAATCAATTATATATTTTACATTTCATTCATTGGTATTATTGTGTGTATATTTATGATACATGTGAACATGCGTGTGTACACATGCCAAGCCTTGCTTGTGGAGGGCAGAGGACAATGTCTGGGCTCTGGGGAGCCCAGAGTAGTCAGGTTTCGTAGTAGTCAGGCTCACATAGCAAGTGCTTTAACTCGCTGAGCCATCTTGTTTAAAATATCAACGTGAAACAAACATTTAACTCATCTATGAATTCTTGTTCAAAAGAGATAGTTCTTAGGAAAATATTTGACCACAGACCAAGTTGGCCTTCTTTTCCCTTGTACATGTGCATGTGTGTGGGGTGGTAGGTGTGGAGTCTATGTGTGTGTAGTGCATAAGAGAGAGCATGTGTGTGCTTGCACCCATTTATAAACATTCAGAGCCCAGAGAAGGATGTTGGGTATCTTCTTCTATTGTTCTTTTGCTTTGTTGCCTTGAGACAACTGAATTTTCACTGAATGAAAATCTCACCATTTTGGCTAACTTGGCTGTCCAGCAAGCTCTTAGAATATAATTGTCTCCACCCTCCTCGACCACATGCCTGGCCTTTCACATGGGTATTGGAGATTCAAACTCATGCCCTCATGTTTGCAAATCGAGTGCTCTCACCCACTAAGCCATCTTCTCAGTCCTCCTCTGTACTTCCTAAAGCATAGAACCTCGGACATAATTTGAGGCCTTTGCATATTTGCATCATGGGAAAGGTACGTTCATTTCCCACCAATTTCTGTGTCAGTAACTGCCTCCCTGTCTGTCACAAAAGCCTTCTGCTTCCATAGATGTCTTAAATGTGAAGCACACCCTCCTATAGATGCCCTAGTTCTAGAATATTCCCATTTATTGTCCAACTCTTCTACTCTTCTAACTGTAGAGTATTAGACTTCAGCTTTGATTTTGCATCTCAATGTTAGAAAACTCCGTTCTAAAGCAGAGCTTCACATCTTTGGCTGTGCTTCACTGTCAGTGTTTTAAGAATGTTTTGGTGGCAACATTCCATAAAAACCTGAGTATTCCAGTTCAGTAGACCCAAGAGGCAGCACTGGTCTGTAGTCCTGACTCCACAGATGACTACTGTCAGACAGATAGGCTGCTCTTGACTTTCCAAGTCTGTTTCCATATGTCTGCTGCCTGCTGAATACAGACTATTAGCCATGTGGGTTGCATCCATTCATGCTCAGATGATAACTCCAGAGCGACACCTCTTTCTAAAACAGGGCAAATGCTCTATGTATTCAGCAGAATTCAGTTGTGGTGACTCACCATCATTTCCTGGCCAGAACACTCCCTTTGGTATTATTCAGTGTTCCATTTCTGCTGGTTCCCTGCCATGCCTGGCACCACTGTTACCGTAACAGCTGGCTGGGATTAAGGAAGTTGTCACCATATACATATAAGGAGTTCAGTGACTAGTGCTGGGCCCTGGTAGGGTTCAGGGCATGGTCTGGGATGGGACATAATTGCGAATCTTGGCTTATCTCCAGACACTGTGGACTCATGCCAGCTGCAAGAAGGTTCCAACTTAAGACTTTGCAAGGTTACAAGAGATGCTACCTTTCAAGTCTTCACAGCCCAATAGCTTACTAATGCTCCTTTTAAGACTCAGGACTCCTTCTCTACTTTCTCCATCCCTGAGTATGTGTTGGAAAAGGTTCTGAGAACCCCACGGCATCAACATTAGCCACTAGGAAGTATGTGGGTTAAAAAAATGTTCTAGGGAACATTAGGATCTGGCCTGAATAAGCCTAAGAATTGCCAACCTTCCATTCCTGGTGGGAAACAGTCTGACCTGGTAGGAGGTGGTGTCTGTGTTCAGGAGCACCTTTCATAACTCATCCCTCTGAATCCAAGAGTAAAATTGTTTCCAGTAGAATCTGCTGCAATTACTCTGACAGGGGAATGTTCCAGGATTCTGCCTGATCCCTGTTGAGCCTTTCTTTTGTTTAAGTTCCTTGCTTTTGACAGGTGACGACTTTTCAAAA
Organism: Cricetomys ansorgei; assembly: GCA_026225945.1. Taxonomy (NCBI): domain Eukaryota; kingdom Metazoa; phylum Chordata; class Mammalia; order Rodentia; family Nesomyidae; genus Cricetomys; species Cricetomys ansorgei. The sequence continues at coordinate 10,678,177 of JAMJFZ010000451.1, read as the reverse complement.
TTTCCATCTTCTGTCCATTTCTCGTTTCCCCTTTTCCAGTCCTAGCCATGAATATTGAATGGACTCCTGACTGGCCATTCTACAGGGATCTGATTTAAATTTCTCCTAGAGGTGATAATTTGTAGATCTTTAGTGATCAAGTAACATTCCCCCAACATCTTCCCAACTTCATCTGAAGAGTCTCATAACTCAGGCCCAACACCCAAAGCTCTAATCACTCATGTAGGTCAAAGGGTTAGGTCCCAAATATTCAGCAAAATTCTATTAGAAAACCTGATTCAAAACTTGATGCTCTTCTTCCTCCTCTTGCTCTTCTTCCTCTTTCTCCTCCTCCTTGCATGTATGAAAAAAAAAAAAAGAAAACAAAAACAAAAAGCCTACAGAACAAGAATAAATCCCACTGGGATTTCTCCCTTTGGTTCCTCAAAGCTATTAGCATGCGCTCTGAGCTATTTCTTAATTACCACACCATTATTTAATTTATGACATTTTTACCTTACTAGATCGTTGGCTCTTGGAGGTTAATATTGTAGTGTATACTTTGTTTTCTCAGAATATCTGTTTTTTGTTTTTGTTTTTTTTTTTACTTGATATATGGGGAGAAGTAAACATCAAATATATACACACTAAGAAATATAAAACTATGTGTTACTTGTGCTTTCTCTGTGCACAAAGCTAGACATAGATGTGATAGGGTTATAGATATTTCCATAGTTTTCAATAAAATATGCCGACTGAGCACATGGAGGTCTCTAGAGGCCGGTGGCAGTTAGGAAGGCTCCCCCAGCCCTCACGATGGGGGAAGGCATGGTGACTTAAAACGGATAGATTGAGAATGGTTGTATTCCTACTCTGAAATGTATTTACTGTAGAATTTTCCAGAGTTGTCCCTCAGAGCTGTGCAGAGCCACAGCTGTCATTACTGTAGAGTTTTCCAGATTTGCAGAGTGTACAGTGGGTTGGGATAGCAATCTTCAGTTTTCCTCATCCATGAACTCAGATACTTTTAACCAGAATGGACGGGACACTTGTCTTTAATCTTCTTTTACCAGGCCTCCGGCTTTGTTCTGTCTCAGCTGTGCTGTGACATCTCTTTGAATAGCTTTCCCAAGTCTGAGTTACTCAGCCCAGAAATCCAATATAGTCTTTGCTTATGTAATTGCTCCCAGCCCATTCCTTTTTTTTTCCTTTTGGTTTTTAGAGACAGGGTTTCTCTGTCATTACTCTGGCTGTCCTGGAACTCACTCTGTAGACCAGGGTGGCCTCGAACTCACAGGGATCCTCCTGCCTCTGCCTCTGGAGCAGTGGGGTTAAAGGAGTATGTCACCACTGCCTGGTTACCCAGCCCATTCTTTATCAGGGGATTTCTAGGAAGGGTTTCCTTTCTCTCAATCTGTTCTGCATAAGGTACCTTGCTGCTGTAAATCCGTGTTCTTCTCAACTGTGCCTCAGTGTTCTTTGCAGGTTTTATTCCCTGTGGGCAGCCGGGACCTCTTAAACCAGCATGCTAATTCGGAGCAGTTGTTATTTAAAACAGCTTTGGTGGAAGCAATCACTTCCTGTTTGTAGTCTAAGTTGAAAGTGGCTCTCCTCTTGTGCAGCCATGGCCCTCTGTGTGGCACAGAATGAAGACAAGCGTTATCACTGCCCACTCACTTAATGGTGAAGGGCAGGCCTGAGGGAGGCACAGAGGGTGGGAGGGCGAGCAGGAGGGTGCTGCTGCTCTTGCTGCTCGAAGTGAAGGTTGTTTGATGCTAGAAGGAGAATGCAGAGTGCAGATCCCTGTGATGGGGTGGAGGTTGCTGCTCGGTTGGTAGAACACTTGCCTAGCATGCATGAAGCCTGGGTTTGGTCCCCATCACCATATCAACAGGGTGCAGCGGTGTATGCGTGACTGTGATCACATCACTAGGGAGACAGAAGCAAGAGGACTAGAAGTCCAAAGTTATCCTCAGTTAAGTAGTACTTTCCAAACTACCCTAGGATGTATGAGACCCTAACTCAAAAAAACAAAAATCCTTGATTTGATGAAAACAATAAATGCATTTTACTTTAGAGCCAGTGATCCCTTCTGCCAGGTGTGGGTGTGAATGACATCTGAATGAAGTGACACAGGACATGGCAGGAAGATAAGAACTTATGACAAAGTTGGGGGTGGTGGTACACGCCTTTAATCCCAGCACTCGGGAGGCAGAGGTGGATTTCTGAGTTCGAGGCCAGCCTGGTTTACAGAGTGAGTACCTGGACAGCCAGAGTTACAACAGAAAAACTCTGTCTTAGAAAAGAAAGAAACAAAGAAAGAAAAGGAAGGAAGGAAAGGAAGAAAAAGAACTCATGACAAGAGACAGTTGTGTCTGACAGCAACAAAACTTGATGGAAAATAAATACCTAGATACCGAGGCTTGCATAATGAAGTGGAAGGAGGGCAAGAAGAAAGATGAAGTATTTGGAAGCCCTGAAAAATATCCATGCCACTTTTGATCCTCAGGGAGCTCTAAGCTTGTAAGAAGCTGGCTCTGAGTTGATGAGCTGTGTGGATAATAGTCTTTTTAACTGCAGGTGGACTGTCCACATTCATTGACTTATGAGTGACCTAGTCTTGGGTTTCTAAGTTAGCATAAACCCCAGAACTTTGGATGCAGGTCTTACAGACTTACCAGTGCCCTATACTGACGATTTCCTTTCAGACTACCCCCTACTCCAGCTACCACCACTTGGTATAGTTGTAACTACTGCACTTTTTTACCCTCTAGCTCAGGAAAGAGAAAGGGAGGATAGATAGAAAGAAAGAAATCTTCACTGTCCTGTAACAGCCTTAAAAGAGAGAAAGAGAGAGAGAAACAAATAGTCACAGCCCCCTTTGGCTGTCTTTAGCTTAGAGAGAGGGAGCTGATAGAGAACTAAACTAGCATTCAACAAACTGCCCACCAACTGCCAACCGCCACCCCACCCTCATTCTCCTTTAGGATAGAAAGAAAGAAACAAATCTTCACTGCCCTCAGTAGCATGCATCAGATCTCCAATACTGAGCTTGGGTTTCTAGGCCTGCATGCTACTCTGATGCTGACATGATGCAGGTGGCTTTTTTTTTTTTCCTCCTGGGACAGGAGCTCAGTCCCCTGCTGCATTTCCAGATGGTAAAGAATTCCCCTGTATATTTCTCTTGGATCTACACTCATTGGCCCAGTGTTGACCATTTTTGCTATGTCTGCACCCCACCCCTACCCCGGAAATCTGTTTCTTTTTTTCTGACCTATACTTAAAGAAGCTTTGCCTTTAGAAGCAGCTTGGTCACAATCTCTTTGCAAATGGCCGTGTCTTCCTCAGTTAAAGCATCAGACGTTTTGGTATTTCAGCCTTCTAACTATAGCTTGTCCTCTTACAGTAGCCGTGTAGGTATTAGAATCAATGTCTGCATAGCTCTGATCCATTGATCCATCCGTGCACTTTGCCTTTAGTAGCTGAAACCTTCTTCCACTTGGAATTTGCATTTTCAAATGCCATGGTCTCAATCAGCACCTGCATCACTTCAGGGTCTGAGATGGCTGTTCACAGTTGCAGCTAATCTCTGCAAATGTCCATGAAGGCTTTACTTTAGCCTTGAATGATTTTCGTGAATGAGGGGGACTTTTTTTTATGGTTCCATTGCTTTCTCCCAAGCTTGTAAAGCCACTAAATGACATTGTTCTAGTCAAGTCATCAAGCTGAATCTGTTCCTGTCATTCAGCATACTGACTCTCACCAAGGAGCGGATCTGGAGTTATATTTATTCCCCTAGCCCTAGTCTGCTATTCCATACTAGCTGCTGCTTCTCTCCACCAGGTTAACCATTGAGCTGAGGGCCTGCCTCTAGTATAGCAGATATTAACCCTTTCCAATCATATGAGACTCTCTGGTGCTGCAGCACCCAATTATTCAGCACCTGCTTGCATGCCATATGACACCGTAGCTCCCTTCAATTGCTTTAAATCAATCACTTCTATCAGATGCCACCCTGTTTCATTATAAACTTGATGGTTATTCCTAGCAGCTAGAATATGCTGAAAGGCTCCTGGAATTGTTGAAAGTAATTTCATGACCCTAGGCTGCCTTTTTTTCCACCTCAGGTGGCACTGAGGATTCACAATTAGACACCCTTTTGGGGAAGGGCTTGCCTTATCTGATCATTCTCCCATGCAGACTGTTCCCTTATATTCCTAGCAGGACCGCCATCCTGTACAACTCTGTAGAACTCTGCTTTGCCTCTGAGTAGCTTCAAGAATGTGCCTGGCACAGCACTGATACTATGAAGTTGTATCTTCTGTATGGTAATACTCCATAAACGCTTCATCAAGCTTTTAGAATCATACTAGTAGATGGAGAATAAGCTTATCTTGAATTCTTTAAAACAGGGACCTACCTGTGGCATTCTCTTTCAATTTGCATATGTTGGGGGAGGAACATTGAATAAGAGAGTGAGCTGAAGGGGGAGGGTAACCTGAGAGATACACTAGTGGAAAAGGGAGGCATATTCCCTGGAGTGTTGCTGGCTTTTGTTTTGTTTTTGAAAAGCAGCTAAGCCCAAAACTCAAATTTGCTTTTGATTAGCTGCAATTGCTGAAAAGACCCTTTGTCTCTGGCAAAGGCACGGAGGAGTTTAGATGGTAGTAAAGCAATCCCTGATGTGTGATTTGGGCTCCCTAATGAAACCCCAACAGTGATAAACACAGGCGATTCTTTAGGGCTGGGGTGATAATGTGTAAAGGGCAGAACAGGCTTCTGCACTCAAATGCCTTAGAAACTGTGGCTACCTGGTTGTATTTGTTCTAATGTAGGCGAGCTCTTTGAATCAGAAGGTCTGGATTTCTGAGTAGCACTGAACATCTGAGTTCTCACAAGGCCCTGGCCAGCTGCTTTTTTTGGGGTGGGGGGGGGGGCAGGAGCTGTAAGAAGGACTTGAGAAACTGTTACAGACTTTTGGTATCTGAAAAAAAAAAAAAAAAAAAAAGAATGTTAAAAAAAAAAAAAAGAATGTTTTTCTCCGTACGGCTCAGTCTCATGTGGAAGCATTCAACAATACAATAACTGCAAAGACTTTAGTGAAGCCATTAACAGCTTGCCAGCACAAAGTACCGATGCAGGAGGATCTGGCTGGTACTGATGGACCTCTGTGTGGATGGAAAAGCTTTCCCTAGTCACATGGCAAGGCTGCTACAGCCATTTGTCCTCTTTGGTCACATCTGTGATCCATGCAGCTGGCAGTCCCATGAGACTTGGGTATTGAAAGAACCATGAAATAATCCATTTTGTTCTCACCAAAGGTTTTACACACACCCCCTTCTCTCTCTCTCTCTCTCCTCTCCCTCTCTCTCTCACACACACACACACACACACACTCACACTCACACTCACACTCCTTCTATGTATATGTTTAAATGAAGACCACTTCAAATATTAAGTAAATTAAAGTTAAAGCTTGACGAATAGTGACCATGAACAAGGTTCACTATATACGAGTTTGAAACTGTCAAAAAAAAAAAAATTAAAACTTCAAAAACACTCATTAGAAAAAACATGACTGGGGACTAATTCCATGCTGATGAAATGAATGAATAAATGTTAAGGACACTGACTGTTTCCTTAACACGTGTCAAAAGAAAATTTAAATTTAATAAATTCACAAGAGTTAACATTTTGTGGCCAACTTCAGCGCACAGTCTTGACAACTAATGGACAGGGCCTGGATGCTGAAGCCACAGCTTAATATCATGACATTGCAAATGTAACTATTAAGTGAACCAGATACACAGAGGGATTTTAGTTTTTATTAAAAGCATAAAAAAAACTTTGCATGCTAATATAACTATATAAAGTGCCTCTTATTAAACTTACTTGTGTTTTCCAGACTGATTGTCAAATCATAGAGAGTAGGCCCAGACAGCATTTAAAAAATTTTGGCAACTTCTATCACCGTGTGTGAGGGTCAGAAGTTTTCTTATGTGAATTTCTAATATTTGACACAGCCTATATTTTGGAAAACCGTTCTCACAGAATAACATGCTAGGCCTATATGCATTTAAGAAACTCGAAGTGGAATAAATAATTGTGTTTTCATAAAAGCAACACATCTATTTATGGAATACTTAGATATACGACTAAGAGTAAAGAAAGAAAATAAGGGACTCTAGAACCTTTCTTTGCCAGCATTCATTACTATTAAGGAGCTGATACACAGCCTTCAAGTTCATTATTATAGATGTGTGCATATTAAACTGACCAAATGTCCCAGCTAGCCCGGGTCAGGGCATTTCAGGGATATTTAGTTTTAGTCCCATATTGAACAGTCCTGAGCAAACAGAGTTGCTTTGCATAAATGGACTCACACACACTTGCATAGCAATTAATCATCCCTTTCCCCCTATTTCTATGTTTTTGTATGCGTGGCATATGTGTGCGTGGCCCACACATACGTGTGTGCCCATGCATACACACGAGGAGCTGAGAGCAAGACAGCTGTCTTCTGTCACTCTTCACCTTACTACTTGAGATGGAGTCTCTCAACTGAACCTGAAAACCTCACCCTTTTGGCTGAGCTGGCTGGCTGGTCCCCAAGTTCCCAGGATCTATCTGTCTGTCTCTCAATGCTGGAGTTACAGGCACACATAGCCATACCTGAGTGAGAACTTGAACTCAGGTCTTTGTGCTTAGAGAACAAGCTTCCTACCCACAGCACCATCACCTCCGCAGCTCCAGTAAATACAGTTGTTCTTACTAAGAGCTTCAAGTTGGGGGCTGACTCCTCTTTACATGCACTACCATTGTTCCCAGTTCTTTCTTTCTTTCTTTTCTTTTTTTTTTTTTTTTTTGGTTTTTCTCTGTTGTAACTCTAGAGCTCACTCTGTAGTCTGTAGACTAGGCTGGCCTTGACTCACAGAGATCATCCTGCCTCTGCCTTTCGGACTGATGAGATTAAAGGTGTGTGACACCGCTGCCTGGCTAGAGTGGGTCTTTCAATAGCAAATGCCATGTTAATGCAGGAGTCCATTTTCCTGCCAGAGTAGTGCTGTGAAATCTTTGTGAGCCACCGTTATGTATTTTCTCCTGCTTTGTCATTTCCTTTTGAGTTTTTGTGATTTTCTGTATTTAGCAATTATGAAAGTTTTTATACAACAGTCACATCACTTCCCTACTTATGCAATGCTTAGAAATTCATTTCCCCCCCTGAGGTCCTATAAAAAGTAACTTAGAACTCTCAGCGGTACCCTTATGGTGTCCAGTCCATTTGGCATGTATTTTGGCCCAGGGTATAGGGCAGAGATCTAATGGTATATTTTTTCTCCATATGAATGAATCACATCTGGATACACTTGCATGAACCTGTGCGGTGTCCCATCTCTAGAGCCCATTCTGCCCTGTTGGGCTCTCCGACTCTGGAACTGTACCACACTGCATTAATTGTTGAGCTTTAGGGTGTAGACAGGGTGGGCAGATGGAGTGCTAACTGACTTTAGTACTGATTTAGGTAATAGGAGAGCAAAGATGGTCCTACAGATACTATGACGGCAGAAGGGGCTTCCTCCGAGTGGCTGCTTAGCTTTGGTGTGGAGGGGGAAAAGACTGTGTTCGTGTTTTCCAGCTCCCATGGAAACAAGCTGAGAAACTATGAGGTTCAACCTTGTGAAGTTCTTAATAGCAGTAACAGACAGCTTTAGCCTTCGTCCTTCTGTCTGTTGCTACACAGCACAACATAGAAGTCAAACTTTCATTGTTCTTGCTGTTGTCTGGATAAACACTGAAGTTTGAAGGAAGATGGTGACAGCAATAATAAAATTGCAGGAAAGGGAGCGCTGCCATTTGAAAGGTATCATAAAATCTGGAATCCTGCTTACACCACCTAGTGGACTAGCCCATGATTTTTAAAAAATATGCCTAGTGGTTAAAGATAAAAATGAAAATGTATCAGTGGTATGGCTTTACTGCAGTAGAACATTTTTTTCTTGTTTAGTGGCACTGCAAAAAGCCTTTAGATGGTTAATCTGTTTGCTTGGTAAATGTAGCTTAAACTGTTTCATATTTTTATTAGAGCACTGAGAAAAAAGATAAATGGACTCTCATTTTGCTGATCATGTCTTTAGAGGTAGCAAACTGATGTCTTACGAAAAGTGCGCTTGGCCTGTTTGCAATTTGCTTTGGCTGTAAACTGGTGACAGTAGTTTGAAGAGTTTATTGAGCTTTGATAGACAGGGCTATAGTTTTGCCATCAAATCCTTGAGAACACAGAGTTTATGTTTCTCCTTTCAGATGCCATGTCTTAGTGAACAAACAGAGACACCCAAAATAGCCCACTGAGAGACAAAGCACTTGTGTGATTCAGGCTTTGTCGGGTTTTATAATCAAGTCCATGCATGCTAACAACTTAATTTGGTTCATAAAGATTGTGTTAAGCAAGTGAGCTTTACAAGTCAAATACAAATCAAAGATACAGTGCACACAATGCAATGATCAGAAGAGGCAGGAACTTCCTTAGTTAAATGGCAGAATGTGCCATTCGTCCTCAAGGTTTGTGGCAAAAGTGGAAAAATGCCAGCAGTTGCAGTGTCTCACGTTCCAGTTTCTTTCCCAAGCTCACCTTCCCAAGTTTGGAGATTTCTTCTATGAGTGGATTTGTAATTCACTGGCTAAATTAAAAGACCGTCTCGAGTGTGTCAGATAACAGGTATTGAGAACACACAGCACCAAGCAAGTAACATCTCCGGCCTCATGAGGCTTACCTTCTAGAATGGAGAGATGGCCCATAAAACACTTAGTCAGCATGGACGCCAAATAACAAATGCTGTAAGTGCCATGGAGAGAATGGCGTACGGAGAAGGGCTTTGCAGATGCTGAGCTGGCTTGGTGGTGGCGGTAGTAGGTATTTTGTTTGTTTTGTTTTACTTCTTGTGTTAGCCAAGCTTTTGTTGATAGGACAAATTCCTGAGAGATGCGGTTTCAGTGGAAGGAAGGATTTATCCTGACTCAGGTTGCAGAAGTTTCCGGCATGAGGGAGGCGTAGTATCATGGCAGCAGGAATACAGAGCTGAGGCTACTCTCCTCAGGGCAGCCAGAGAGCTAAGAGTGCATAGGAAAGTGCTCGCAGGCCTCCTTCTCCTTCTGGCATTACACTAGGCCCCTGGGGTTTTGGATGGTGCAACCCACATTCCATTCAGCCCCTTCTCCTGACTCGACTGCCTCTTGGGACCCCCTTTAACGCGTGTTATAATAATATCTGTGTTGTTTCTCATTTCAAGTTGTCAATCAAGATGAACCCTCACCCTTATTTTATTTGGAAGAGACTGAGAAGTATTTACCCATAAGGCATCATTGTAAAGACCTGGGGTCAAATGAGGGAGTGGTCCCTCTGTATGGGCACTGAGAATATTCTACCCAGAAAAAGCCAGGAGCTCAAGGCTATGTATGCTCAGCAAACTACTGTTGGAGCAAGGAAGGGCATGGCTGGCCCTCAGGTAGGGCCAGGACTTGGACTGGGGCTGACAAGAGGGGCCAGGGAGCCGGTGACACAGTGTGGAGTCACTTTGGTCATGCAGGGGTGCTCTTTTACCCTGAGTGAGGAGGCAGAGAACATTTGGAGGATTATGAGTGAGACTTGACTTATGTTTTAATGGAATTATTAACTCAGGGACTCGATGGGGACTCGTGGGGTTTCCAGAACCTACAGTGATGACCCGGTGAGGGGCTGAACCGTGAAGATGGGGCCAGTGATTAATTTTTGATATAATGATATTTGCTGGCACAAATGTCACTGGATGAGAAACATGAGTGAAGCAGGCTCTCCAGCTCAGGATCCTCCTCGACAGTGCAGCATGGGCACTGTGACCGATGGACCCATGCGACCTGTCCTCTCTACTCAGAGTCCACCTGGTACATTAGGACTCGCATTCACGGTGGTGCACACATGTATGCAGTACTCTCATAGAGAATTTCACTGTGCCTAAAATAACGTCTGTGGACTCACCCACCGTTCCTGTTCCCCCACCTTGAGAACCACTTTTCTTTTTCCTGTCTCCATGGTTTTATCCTTTCAAGAATGCCATACAGTTGGAATCATATGGTCTGGCTTCTTTCTCTTGATGATATTCATTTAAGTTTCCAACAGATCTTTTCATGGGTTGACTGCTATTTCACCTCATTTAATTATTTTAGTTTGCATGTGTGTGTGTGTGTGTGTGTGTGTGTGTGTGTGTATCTATATCTATCTGAGTAGAGTATGTCTGTGGATGTATGGGGGTTTATGTGCCTATGTGCAAGTGGCAAACAGAAGGCATTGGGAGTCTTTCTAATTCTCTACTTATTTCTTTGAGCCAGGATCTCTCCCTGAACCTGAACTCACTCTCACTAAGCTGGAGGCCAGCAAATGTCAGCAATGCTCCTTTGTCTACTCCCTCCGAGTGAAGTAAAACCTGGAAGCCTTCTTTATTTCCTCCATGTATATCCAATATTTCCCTCAGCCAGGTCCTCGTAACCTTTCCTTCCTATGCTTCAGCCACGTGTTCCCCTTCTCTAGTCATGGCCTCCTTATTGATTTTTTTTTTTTGGTCTTCCTGCGTTTTCACAATATTATGACATATGGTATCAGGCATTGGTTTGCATTTTGCATTAGCTCACTTAGGCTACATGCCTTCTAAGAATTAGAGACATGCAAAAAAGTATCATTCTCTATAGCTTATTCTAGGAAGGCATCAAGAGGGGCATGTGATTAGTTTGGGTAATTAATATGTATTATGTAAACATTTTGCTGCTAAAAGCAGTATCCTTGAATTTCATCCAGAAACCACAAATTTAAAGTAGTGGAAAATACGTCCTTGGTAACTTGGTGGTATTTAATTCTGAAAGAATAATTGCACAGGCCTTTAATGAAGCTCCCCCCAGGGGTGGCCTTGAACTCTCAGCCATCTACCTGGCGCAGTCTCCTAAGTGCTGGGATTGTAGGTGTGCACCACCCCATCCAGTTCATCCGAAGTGTTTTTAAGAAGAGATTTAGGAGGCTGGGGACAAGACTTAATAGTGTTTGCTCTGCAAGCATGAGGACCCAGGTTCAGATCCCCAGCACTCCAGCCGGGCATGGCAGTGTGCATCTGTAATCCCAGTGCTGGGAGCCAGAGAAAGGCAGATCCTCAGAGCTCACTGGCCAGTCAGTATAGATGAAAATGTGAGCTTCATGTTTAGTAAGAGTCTATCTCAAAAATAAAACATAAAAAAGGTATATACAGGCAGGCAATACAGGAAGACCTTTGATGTGCACACACCCACACAAACACCACATTCACAGAGAAGAGATCAGAGGACGATCTTAGCTGTCTAGTATTGTACTGGGTTCATTAAATTGTCTGTAATGGGTGGTTCAGTACTGAGTGGGAGATGCTGTCTGACCTGGAGAATGAGGACACACCAGGTCTCGTTAGCTTGCTGCAAATGCTCTGACTTGTAATCACCCTGTTTTGTTTGCTGATGGAACGGCCTGCATTTGTTTTCCTGCGCTCCCTCCAGTTTTGACGAAGTGTGTATGTATATACACAGTACTGAGTTCTGATATAGTGTATGTCCTACAAAAAAAATGAAGAAAATGTCATTTCCATTTATCTGTACAGTTATCTGTACAGTTCATTGAGGTCTATCAATTCATACTTACGCAAATTGATGCGTTTGAGATTTGGGATGCTGAGAATCTGTACTTTGTACATATACTTTCTGAGGTGGTTATGACCTTGGGTGACCCAATGGTCTGCTCTTCTTGGTATTCAAATTCTGGTGTGGACTCAGAGCTTGGCCAGCATGTCTAACATTAGTAAAAGGAGCCCACATCAACATGAGGTACAGGTAGAGGTTGCCTGACTCATGCTTTGGGCCTTGCCCCACCAGAACACTGCTTTCTAGAATACAGCTTCTGTACTGTGGGGAATCTCAGGCACTGATGGGGAGGTCCACATGTAGAAGAGTTGATAACTGGACCTCAGTTGAACTTCCATATAGCTTCCAGGATCGGTCACCAGCTGTATAAGCAAGGCTATCTGGAACTTTTTGAAGAACCTTGTTAAAAAAATTTGAATGAAATAATTCACAGTTCTGGAAGTTTGAGGGCATTGGACTACCAATAGCTTGTGCCTGGTGCAGACAGTGTGGCATGAGGCACCACAATGGCAGGGCAGGAAGCAAGTGGGTAAAGAGCCAGGCTTATATTATGAAAAGTCACCAGGATCCCGTAAGCACGCCCCTAAATTCTAACAAGAGTGACAGATGTCATCTTCTACTAGGTCACACATTTTAGGGTCCTCTTCATCCCTTGGCCACCATGCTTAGAAACAAGCTTTCACCACACAAATTCTTTAGAGAAAAATCCACACTCAAACCACCGAAAGGAGCGAGACCGGATATCTGGTAAAGCCAGTGCAAAGGCGTCAAGGTCCAAAAGCCCATGGTGATTGGAAAAGCTGCAAGGAGGCTAGCTAGCTGCAGCTGGAGATTATGAGTGCTTTGTGATTTGTTACCAATCAGAAGGTCAGAGAGAAGTGGGAACTAGTGGGTAGGTTCCAGGGCCTTGTGCTTGCCAGGCAAGAGCAGACACTTAGCTAGATCCCCAGCCCTCCCCTCTCATCTTCTCATGAAAGCAGGAGTGGCTGGAAAGGGTGTGGCAATAGCCTGTGAAGCAGAGCTGAACTGGCAGAAGCAGCTGGAGTATCTGGAGACAGGTGACAGGAACCTGAATTCTAGGAAGGGTGACACCCTCTGTCCTGCCTCTGAGTATCATGGACTCTTGGTCAGTCTAGCCAAGGACAAGATCTAACAGATCTACTTGTATCAGAGTCTCTGCTGTGCTGCTGGGGTGTGTGTGTGTGTGTGTGTGTACACATCTTGTGAACTAGTGTCAGGATGCTACGTTCTCCCTTCTGTAGGGAAGGCACATAAACTCTCCCAAGTGCCACCCATCCCATCCTTTCCTGGGTGGTCCCTCCTGCTGACTGCTTGGAAGGCTTCCATTTTATTCTTTCTCTTTGGCAATGTCTGGGTTTGCCCCTCAACTAACACTTACTGTCTTAATAGGGCCTCCTCTTTCTGTTAACAATATCCAGAGGGGTGTTTGCACTTGATCTCTCTCCTCCCTGCCAGCATGCACCTGATTTGTATATTTTCCCAGAGCCAGGCAGGACCTAGATGCTTTAAGTTGTTCAAGCTCCTCATTGCTATGGTCTGCTCTCCTGCACCATGCATGCCTAGCACAGTACAAAACTCCACCTCATAACTACAGCCGAGGAGTCAGTGTTAGGGGTGAGGCAGCGACTCTGTACTCAGAACTTTCCTCCCAGCTTGTTGTCAGGGGCTTTTTCTTCATCTTGGAACCAGCTTTCCCTCAAATTTCAGCAATGGAGTTTCTTTGCCTCATTCCACATCATCATTCGGGGAGCATTCGACGCTACTCAGCCTAGCCTCATTTGGTACCTCCTTCCAATGTCAGCTCTTACCCAGGGCTTACACTAGATACCACATTCCTTGAGGACGACCAGAGAAAAACTCTTAGAAACCTAGAATCTCAAAGAAAGAAAAATCAACATATGCAATGTGCCTTGCTCAGAGGGTGGCGACGATAATGGCTGACCAATGGGTTACATGTTGAATAACATTTCAACACACCACTGTTGAGTCCTAATTTTGTCCCAGAAACTACTACCAGAACCATAGATGCAATAAGATCTGGCTTTTGCCTCTGATGAGCTCCAAACTTACCAGCGGTTAGCACTGTCAGTGAGGCCACAGCCCACTTGTAGAGATGTGCCAGGCCTTGACTATTTTAAATGTTTTTGTCTACTGTGCAATGCATATGCATAAGAACACCTTTACATAGGCGACAGTCTCCCCACCCCCATCCCCACCCCCTTAACAGTACTGGTGAGGATTATTTTTTGATTGGATAGAATATTTTAACTGGTTGCATGGAAAGTGATACTTTAATTGAATATTGACTTTGAGCCAGAACAACTCATTTTGCGGGTGGAGATGAAGGGCAGAAAGCAAATATATAGTCCAAGCCTATGTAGCTGATGGACAGCGGGCCCCTTGAGGGTCCTGCCCGTTGAACGGTTCACCAGCCTGACTCCCAACACAGGAAATGGCGTACAGTGGTGAGGATCTGGGCACTCAGCTACTTGGGAAGACACAGTGTGCACAGTAAATGAGACCATACAAGAAGTGAAATAAATACACATTATTTTCTCTCCCCAGAGCACAAGCGTTTTGACACAATACATTTCCCTCATTAAAATTGTATGTGTATTTATAGGCAAAATGTTTTAATTTTATGAGGCAGCTGGAAATGGCTCACATTTGCTTGGCCACTCAAAATTTAGAATTAGTCAATAGCTTCAATTTATAACATCAGTTTAGCTCAAACAAGACAAGGACATTGGCAGGGAAGAAAGTACCATTGCACAATGCAAAATCTTCAGGCAGTAGTATTCTTCAGTGAGGATTTTAAGTATTCTGATTTGGGAATAGTGAAAAACTCATTTATACTGAGGTGGATTTCTGGTGGAAACTGTTTATTGTTATAAGTTACGTTTGCTGATAGGGAGAAGCATCAAATTGCAAGAGGCTATATACATGTAGATATCAATTAAATGGTACTTATAATTTGTGCATTATATTTTCTATAGATACAGGCCAGGTCATAGCTAAGTGCCAGAAAGTCACATTCAAATCAAACTTTACATATGAACTTTGATGTGGATAAATGGTTAAGAAAAATAAGCAGTTGAGTTCTGAGTCTGAGCTGGTGTGACTAGTGTGTAGATGGAGGTGTGCGTAGGAGGTCCTGTGTTTCACCAGAGAGGAGGCAAGCAGAGGGGACAGACATCTGCTGAGTGCTAGAATGCTTTCTACTTGGTACTGACAGCAAGTTCCATCAATTCTTGGGACCGAGTGGGATGTTATTTGTATATAACATAAAGGAAGTTTTGACATATATTCATATTTCCCTTTATGTATAAAGGAGGTTTATATTTAAGGGAGTTGGTCATGTGCATACTGACAGCAGCAGGCAGAGGTGAGATGAGTCCTTGTCTTTACTGTGGTGAGTTGTGCAGAATCCTTGTGTCTTGGACAATATCTTACAATTGCTGTGACCAAAAGCAACTTAGGAAAGGGTTTATTTAGTTCCATATAACAGTCATCAAAAGCAGTGAGGGCAGGAACTCAAACAGGGCAGGAACCTGAAGACTGGAGCAGATGCAGAGGCTGTGGAGGGATGCTGCTTACTTGCTTGCTCAGCCTGTTCTCTTATAGAACCCTGGACTACCAAACCAGGAGTGGCCCCTCCTCCCATGAATCATGAATTAAGAAAATGCCCTACAGGCTTTTCTACATCCTGATTTTATGGAGACATCGTCTCAGTTGAGGCTCTCTCTCCCTGATGACTCTAGCTTGTGTAAAGTTGACATAAAACTAGCCCGTTAACTGTTCTCAAAACTGTCACTACCATGGTTCAAAGGAGTTCAGTTCAGCATTGATTAAAGCAGGGGTTCTTTATATGCTCTGATAAGCTGTATATATATATATATATATATATATATATATATATATATATGTGTGTGTGTGTGTGTGTGTGTGTGTGTGACATATATACATGTGTTTGTATACAAACATATATATGACGTGTTTAGTTTGTTTTATATGTATATTATATATGTATGTGTACACACACACACACACACACACACACACACACACACACACACACACAAAATATGTAGGACATATAACAAACATTCAGAAGCATTTGTTAGTGATACCATCCAGGTTAGGTGTTTCCTTGGGAATGTAGTTAATTACTGATTAACATTCTTTGGTCAAAATAGGATTTTTGTGTGTGTCAATTCTGTTACACATTTTTCAAATAGCTGGGAATTTAATCTAAATTTTAAAAATGGGTTTTTTTTTTTTGTAGAAGATAACTTGTATTTTCCCTGAATCATTTTAATAAGCATAATATTTATGTTCTTTTATTGTTTTTCCTCATTAAAAAAAAATCTTAGCTTTTATACTTTGTATTTTTAAAAAAGAACCACTGGATTTGGCCTCTTTTGCAATACCTGATTTCATTGCCTTTGTTGTTTAGCTTCACAGTTTAGTGGTTTTATGACAGACTACAATCTAATTTTAGGATATTTTTATCACCCTCCAAATAAACCCTATGCCCATTAGTACTCAGTCTGCAGACTGGCTACCCTGTTCATCCCCATGCCAGCCCCTCGTGCCTGCTGACCCACTTTCTGTGTGTAGCTCACTTGTTTTGAACATTTCTAACAAATGGAGTTATAAATGTCCCTAATGACTGGCTTCACTCAGTGCAACGTCTTCAAGTTCACCTATGCTTGACATGTGCCTCCCATAAATTACAGATGAAATCCCACTGTGTGTACATACATTTGTTTACCATCGTCAGTTGGACATTTAGGCTCACTCCATTTTCTGCTATGGCAATAATGCTGGGATATGGGTTCTTAGAAGACACTCTTACACACATTTCATCATTTCTTTTGGGAACACGCCTAGGGGGTTCCTGGGGTCACCTGCTGTCCTCTAAGGTGGCTTCATCATTTATATGCCTGGGCAATGTGAAGCTTCCTGCCTCTTTGTCACGTGTTGCTATTGTCTGGGTTTCTGGCTAGCTTGCTGAACGTGTTTGAGTGTATCTTGGCTTTGATACTCCAATACCTATTTTGGCTGATAACCATTTGAACATCACCTTTGAAGGAGTATCTCTTCAAATCATCTAACCATCTGAAAACATCTGAGTTGTGAGTTCTTCATGTACACTATAAACAATTTTGAGTTATAATTTACAAATACTTTCTCTCATTCTATGATCATCCTTCCACTGCCTTGGTGTCTGGACATGCTTTAAATTTTGGTGAATACTATACTTTTTCATTTTTGCCAAAGCCAGGGCCACTAAAATTTATCCGTTTTCGTGTATTATTTTCTTTTATAGCTTTAGCTTTGAGAAGAGGACATATGATCATGTAAAGTTAATTTTCATATAAAGGCAGTGGTCCAAATTCAGTCTTTTGCCTATTTATCATTTTGCTTCCTGATATTTCCATTAGGTTTCCAATTACAAATTTTCATCTTTTCCATATTTATTGAAAACCGATATTTCCTTCTAAGCATGACATTAGCTATGAAGTAACTTTTGCTCTGTCATACTTCCAGTATTGTTTAGTAAATGCTATACTATAATATTTTCTTTAGCTTTTGAATTATCTAAAGGTATGTGGCTTAATTTCTAAATCTTTGGGATTGATTTTCTAGACTAGCTTTATCTCCTATCAAGCATTCATTTTGGTGACTTCGCACATAGACACTATACAAAAAATTACCGCAGATACTTCCGGTAACGCGTCTAAGCTAAGGGCTGTAGCTGTCGTTACTCCTGTCACTGCTGTGACACATCTAGAGTTGACTTCAGCCATGGTTTTTGGGCATCTCATCTGAGCCCCCAGATGGAGCAACAGGTAAGCTATCTCTGAACCGTGCAATTTCTCTTTCTGAAGACAAGGTTTCACGTATCCCAGGCTAGCGTCGAGCTCATCCTGAAATTTTGATCTTTACTTCCAACTCTGAAGTGCTGAGATTACACCATGCCCAGTTTTATGCTGTATTGAATCTAGGGCTTCATGCTTGATAGGCACCTTACCTACTAAGCTACATCCTCAGCCCTCATTTAAAGTTTTGAGTGACACTTTGTAAAATTCACATCAAGTATTATGTTGTGCTATTTCACACAGCAGCAGTAAGAAGATTGCTGGAGGGTTGATGATTGCTATTCATAATAACACTTAGGAACTAAGGACTTTAGTGGATAAAATAGTATTTTATTTCACCGAAGTTATATATAAAAAAAATCTTGTGCTGGGTTTTTCCTATGCTACAATTTGTATATTGTAATTGTTTATACAAAAATTTAAGGTAGATGCTCTCATGGAAAATACAGTGTTGAAGGTAAAGTTCATTTCGGGAATGCATGAGGACACCCAGCCATGGTCTCACTCACAGGGAAGGAAAGCCAGTAGCTCTAGAGCGGACAGGATGAGGCTGTTATAGCTTTGCTACTGGGCCAGATGGCTGCCCTCCAGCTCTTGTATTGCTGGCTGAGTTTGCAGGGCTCTCAGCTCAGCCATGTTGTGCTTCTACTCACATTCCTCTTCATGAGATACATTTGTTTGCAGGGTTGAAAGCAGAAATGTTTACAAGCACTTGTTGATTGTGAGCCACTAATGTAAAAATGCAAGGATGTAGTTAAAGAAAGTCTTTATTTATGGCATTAATGGGATCATAATAAATAATGCAATATGCTAATATAACATCAGATGTTCTCATGCATTTACCACGCTTATAAATGTACAAGAAAGCTGGCTTGCAGGAACAGAGGTGGAGAAGTGTATTTAGCAATACAGTAAGTTACAGTGTTAAGACTGCCTAGCAAACAGATCCTCTCCACTCTCATTGTAAAAAATACATTCTTGTGCACTTGTGAACAAACGGGATGTTCCCCACATATTTTCCTTTTTTGTAAACATGCTAGAGTTAAATTAGTTACCAAAGGACCAGGACTGATAATTTGTTATTAGTATTTCTCATGGAAAACAGATTTTAGCCATGAAAAACAAAACTTGACTTCTGTATTTCGGTGTGGAGGCTGCTAAAAATAATACAATACAATGAGCCTGAATGAAATGAAACCCCAGGTAGGTTTTTGTGACCGATTCTCATCATAAAAATGCTATAATATTATGTTTATAATCTGGTAAGCAACAACCAATTACCTAACTGCAGAAGTGATGAACTTTATTTAAAGCTTATTTTTGCTAGTAAATTCCACAGAAAGGATTAAAATAGGATAACCTTTAACATAAAGCTTTAGAACAAATAGTTTAAACATATCTTAAACACTGAAAATGTGTTTTTAATTGTTATTTACAGTTAATCAACGATGCCAGTGTTTAGCTTAATGCAGCCAGTCATAAAGCCCCCTTACAACACCCGTCGTTACAGTCGTCCTTATAAATACTCAGGCAACTCAGTTGAGTGAAGGAGAGCGGTCTGTGGTCCACAGTAACTCAATGTATGGCCATTTGGTTTGGAGACAGCGTTTAATAGGAGTGTCATCTGTCTGTAGCATGGGGTCTTCAAAGCCCATAACCACTGCAGTCCCTTCCACATACATTACCTGTAGAGGGGAAAAGCCAGCAAGGCCAGTTAGCATTTGTAGCAAATTCTCATGTGGATACAGACAGCTTCACAGGCAAGTATGTTTCTGAGAGTTCATTATGTGGAGCTTTACAGCTGTTTTGATTGGAATTATATGCAACTATAGCATCTGCAAAATAAATTTGTGAATGAGATGATGACACAAAATTTAGAAATTCAAGATCATGTTGGTTTTTTTTTTTTAAGGATAGTGAATCACAAGACAAATGTTTAGGTAAAGAAAACAATTGCTTCAAAGGATAGACAATAGGGTATTTCGTCTGGCTGGGCGGATGAGGCAGTCTGTTGCTCCAGCTACTCAACAGAACTATGTACTCTGCGAGGACCTCACCTGCCACTTGCAGTGTATGGTTTTCATGTTCAGATCTGAAGAGGATTTGTATGCTTGTTAACAGAATCTGCAGTTTCTGGATTGAATGTTTTTGAAATGCAGTTCTTGAGTATACTTTATATGGTATAAAATCATGGAGAAAAAGTCACGGGAGGATGACAGAACAGACTGACCTGTGGCAACGGCCACATTAAAGATAATTTTGTAGGTAGACACCAGAACACATTTATTCTGCTTTATTTTTTTAAAGGAAATACTTGAAATTATTTGACATACCAGCAGAAGCCTAACTTTCAAGGATTCAACGTGTACAGTGAATGCTGTGTTACTGAAAGGAGCAGCTCCGGCCTGCCTTCTTTCAGAGCATTTACAGTCATCTTACCTATGCAGTGGCTGTGCAATAATGCACAATGCAATAATGCTCTTCTAACACAAAATGCAGAAGCTATGTGACCAGGGAGCTAAAGGAAGAGTTCCCTCAAAAACACAACTGATGTAGAAATAGAATGTTCCATTACTAGCTCACAGAATTTGGTTTATAAATTTACTTTTTAGGGAAGCTCAAAGGCATTCAGGCAAGATATAATTTTCACATTAAATTTACAACTTGAATTTTTCAACCTCAAATCAAAAGTGCCACTTTCTGAAAGGAATATAACTCAAGATAGGACCCGTTTCTTCAGTCACTCACACCATCAGAGCAGGAGCCCCTCTGTGGAATCATATGATCTTCTTCTGTGGTCTCTGCTAGTGTTTGGCAGCTGCAGTCCAGCCTGGCATTCTGTTTTTGCTATTTTTTCCTGGCATCTTGAGTGGTACCTGACTGAGTATTCAACCCTGCTTCTAGCCTCTGCATAACTTCAGGACTTTATACTTCTGTATAAATGACATGAATGTGTTGCTTTACAATTGTTACATAGTATGTCATGTTAATATTCAGTATATCTTGATTTCTGATCTTGTGTTAGTATGTCAGACGCTTGTCACAAGCATGATTTGAAAACTTACTATATACAGGTAGCGTGGCCAAGCAGACCAAGGAACTCAGTTCCAATCCCTGCTCTGTCAATGACTTCCTGTGTGACTCTGGATGAGTCACTTAATCTCCCTGTCTCAGAGGCCTCATCTGTAAAATATGGATAATATTTGACTACCTTGCAGGGACTGTGGCGGTGAATTCATACTTAGTGATGATGAAGCTAGGCAAAACTTCAACAACTAGGTGAAGTACTCATTAACACACAATAAGAAATAGCACCCGGGGTTTCTTACTGACTATACTCTATTACAGATAGCAATACATTGATGAAAAGTTTTTGACTTGTATAAGTAAATTTTAGCCTTTTAGTTTGGTTTTTATTAAAGCAATGTATCTAATTTACATTATGGTCTACTTTCTGTAGTCATCCTCTCATTTAGATACTTATAAAATTGGCATGAGATCATTCTTTTTGATATTGGCTGTTTCTTGAATAAATGCAAAGACTAGACTTGCCACAAGTACACACAAAACTGACTGCTATTTCAAAAGAGTGAAGCGCTCAGACAAAACTTTTGCCTTGAACTAGGCTAGTAAGCCTACGGCATCTGTGTACCTTTGTCCAGGCTTAGCAAGAAGAGGTGCGCAGGCTCTGGGCTTGGGCTACACTCGACAGGTTTTGCTTACCTGTGCTTAGGCCACGCTGCACAGCAGACATATGCAGGCAGTGCTTACTTCAGAAGGTGGTGTAAGACCAAATACACTAGGATAAATTCTCAGTGAAGTCATTTTGGTAAATTAAAAATTGTTTTTTCCCAATTGAAAATCTCAGTGTTATCTACTTCTGCATTTAAAAGGATCAATAGCAACCGTCTATGGATTAACCAGAACTGCTGATTTGGAAATACTTCAGTCAGTAACACTGTGTACATAGTAGATGTAATCATTTTGTCACAGTGAAATTACTGGCCCATAGTTCAGTGCACAGCTTGAAGGCAGATTATGTATTAGTCAAATCTTCCACCAATTCTAACACACGTGTGGCTGGAGGGAGACCCTGGAACACGCGCCTTAAGTAGCAACTGCAGGGCACTCAGACACAGTCATGCACTCATGTAGCTCATCATTCCGGGTGAAGACAAATTACTATGTGAAATCGCATACCTTTTCATTATAATTTGACTGCTTCAATCCATTGTAGTGGTAGACAGTAAAAGATTCTGGACCACTGGAGCCCTATTATAAATAAAGTACTATTAAAACTTTAAGTTATATCTTTTTACCGAGCAATGACTGTAAAAATGCAAATCTCTTAAATCTTTATTGTACTGGGGAATTATTTGATAGAGACAACTTGTACGGAGTTAAATACCAGTAAAACCGAGAAGTAAACAGCTGCTTCTAGAAGCCCTGACCTGCAAAGCCCTTTTGTATTTGCTCAAGTCTCTAAGTAGATGTATGCATTACATTAAAAAAGGACATGCTCCTAAGAAATCTCTCCTAAAATACATCTCTGCAAAACATTTGCTCCTCAGTGAGGAACAAAGCAATGCCACCTCTACTTAAACCACAAATACACATGCACCCATATCTTCAATTTAGTCCACATCAGGAATCAGAAGCTTCCATTAAAAATACCATTTCACTATTATCATCCTCTAATTAATATAAAAGGCATTGTGAGAAATCCAAACATACCATGCCTAACAAGACTTTACTCCCACGGTGTCAACCATCATGCAAGGCTACCAGTGGCCAGGCCCCACTCAGTGTCTGTGCTCCTAGCTGTTTCCTGCAGGCAGTTCTCCAATCCTACACCTTGTCTTCCTGGCTGTGCCAGGGTCTCTCTATGGAATCTTTTCTACTTGGTGGAAAGTGAGCTGTTGGCAACTCTTGCTTCAGCTCCTAGCAAAAGATGGGCTGAGAGGATGCAGCTTTACTGAGAGAAAGGAGGGGAAATGTTCTGCAAGGGTTCAGAGCTCTGCTCTAGGTTTGGGGCTCTGTGAACAGCTTTCCCTCCCCGCGCTCGCCTTCTCAGTCACTGTGACTGATGGCTTTCCTTTTTCGTGTCTTTTTTCCCCTGAGGCCAAGAACAAGCAAGGATCTCTAAACAGTGCAGGCAGGCCTCAGTCTGCCCCCCCCCCCCCCCCCGACTTCTGAGTTCTGCTTCAGACAAGAATGACGCATTTCTTTCTAAAATGTCCCCTCTTATTTTCTAAGACCTAGCTCAAATCTTACTTTCCTGTAAAGTTTTCTCTGAACACACCAGCTGGGCTTACTACTCTGAGAACTTTAAGTAAAAACTGCCTGAATTTGAGAATAAACCTCATGTGATTTTGTATCATTGGGCTGTAATTCTGGAAGACTTTACATCTTTACATTTGCTTTTAACATTTCCCAACTAAAATCTAAGCTCTCATAAACTGAGTTTAGGTGATCATTTCCTTAATTGTACATGCGACTCATTGTGATTACTCAGATGAGTAATTTGGTTCTTGATTGTCACAGTTTAACTTAAACATTTTCCTTATTTGAATACTATTAGTATTCTCAAGGTGGAATAACAAATCAATTGGCATAAGAAACACCACAGAAGGCAGTGCCACAGCACGGAATAGCCCATGGCTCTAGAGAGACCTCTGTTGAGCTCTTGGGTCAGCCATGTAACAGTTGAATGACATCAAGCACCTTTCTTAGATTTTCTAATCACTACCAAAAGTGGGGGGTAACGGCACCCGATTTACAAGGCATACAGGATATGCTTAATGAAGGCAGCTGCTTCTGCTGTTCTCACTGTAAACCAGCTGACCTGCTTCACTCCTGCTAACAATGCAGTGCTCTTCCACTGCAGCCGTCTGAAGCACACACAAAGGCTACTGGCAAATATTTTCCTTGTCCTTCTAACGTGTTTTGTAACTTATTTACTCTCTCCGTTAACCGAACACACATTTACTAAGCTACTCTTGCGTGCGTCTGTTGAATATGAAGCATAAGGATGGGGGCAAAGTGAGCAACAGTGCTGGCCATGCACTGAGCACAGGCACAGGGTGTCAGTGGCATGGGTCAGATAGGAAGGGAAACGTGACGTAAGGGGTCTGAGTTCCCACATGTGACGAGGTGGAAGTGGGAAAGGCCTCCTGTGAGGCAGCTGCTCTAAGTCTAGGTCGCTCTGTTAGAGTCACCTGGAGGTGCTACAACATTGCTGTGTTCTGTCTGCAAGCTCCTGATTCACCAGATCTAGGGAGAGACTTGAGGGTTTGCATTTCTCACTAGCTCTTACATACTATGTTTTGAGAACCTACTGCTCTAAGGGAAAAGGACAGCAGGGTCACGTATGTTTGGTAAGGAGAGAATAAGAATTCTACAGGGTACAATTAAAAAAAACAGGCTCGGATGGAGACTTTGCTCAGAACAACAGGAAAGTCAGCAAACGGTAAGATGGACTTAGAACACAGCACAACCAGAGGAAGACCAGTTTCCTGTAGAATAGAAGGCCACAGAACATTCTTCTACCCTCTCCAGGAATACCACCACAAAGATAATAACTCTTATTTGAATCAGTGGGTTATTAAATAAAACAAGAGGACACACAGTTGGGGGATCTGGGAGGAGCTAAGGAGAGGAGTTGCGGTAAATATGATCAAAATGCATTGTATGAAACCCTCAACGAATTAATAAAATATGAAAACAATATGGATTCCTTGAGCTAATAAGTTATACTAATATTAAGCAGGCTCTTGTCATTAACACACATGCAGCCCAAAGCACTGCTAACTGTCACACACCGCAGAAACAGTTTTCAACCCCCTCCCAAATATGAGTGTTTCATATTTAAAACTAACAATCAGTATTTCTAATGATGTCCTGGCAGCAGCCCTCTTGGGATATAACCACAGCCTCAACTATTGCTTCAAGACTTTGTGATGCGATAATTATCCACTCACATATCTGAAGTATGTTAGATTCTAAAAAAGCGCTTTCAGGCAGTCCAGTACTTGGAAGGAATGCTGGATATTATAGTGCCTTTCCAATGTCAGAAGTTCCCCCACACATCATGCATTATTTGTCAAAGCTTGAAAAAGTTCAATTAACTACACTGTGATAGCCTCAGTTACTTTCTGAATTTTACCACTCACTTCCTTTATTCATAATAACCAAGAGGAACCTGTGTTTTCTAAACCTATATTAACTACCAAGATTGAAAGTCATCAATACTGATTTTTTCAAGTAAGATTTGTACCTGAGAGAGCAAATTAAAAGCATATCAAAATTAAATAACCACATGTCTCTATAACAGTTTAACAAAATTGGCATTTCTATTCGAACAGTTTAACTGCTGATATCTGATGCTGTGACCATGATATAATTATTAAGCTGAATAATTCGGTTCAGTAGTAAAATGCTTCACTTAGATCAAAGAAAAAGGCAGGTGCAGGACACAGGAGTGACCTGCACCGAGGCGGGCAGGTGCGGGACACAGGAGTGACCTGCACCGAGGCGGGCACAACTCACGAGTGTGAGAACTGGTAGAGCCCTGCTGACTGAGGCCTCGAAGCCCAACAGAAGACAAGTCCTGAGACAATCAGTGCAGTCTGCTGAAAACAAAACCATCCTGTTCATCCTTCTGTCCTAGAACTCAGGCTCATTACCACGAGCTCCTGCCTTTTCCTTCTTTGGCAGTGTCCTAAGCAGCACACTAATTAACTCAGGGATTGGAGGAGGCAGAGTACTGTCTCTTTTTTTCATGTACTTTCAATTTTATCCTTTTAGAAAAATAAGCTCATCACTTATAAGTATTAGTATTGCAACTATCCTCAGAATTCAGAGTGTTATATTACTAGTGTACTGGCACACTGACACCTTAGAGAATTGCATCATTGTACGAACACAAATCCTACAAATCAGAGGAGTACATGGCTATGCCAACACATGTACCACACGTATGGCACTGTACTGACATGCATACTCTGAGGACTACATTGTTGTACCAGAACACAGCCCCTTTCAACGTGATGTCGCTACATAGCACATACCCCATCAGAGGGGTATGTAGTTATATCAGTACACACACACTCCACTGAATCGCTGTATTGGCACATATGCTGTCAGAGTACTGCCCTGCTGTACTGATACACACGTTTTCTGGGCACTATGTTACTGCATTGACACATGCATGTTTTCTGAGCACTACATTGCTGGAGGACTCATATATGTCCTTCTGACCGCTGCATGGGAAGGCCTTTATATAAAAGTGTTTTCTCAGTCTCACGTCTGCATTTTAGTAAAAAACAAACACAAAATAGTAAGCCCTGTTAACAGATGATCATCTCAACAGAACAAGTGAATAAATATATTTCCTTGTATTTGTTACCTGATCAGGAAAAAATTCTTGAAGAAATGGCCCCAATAATATGATTCCTAATCCTTCTGGATCTAATTTATTCTTCATGAGATTTATACTATAGGGAGAAAGAAAAACAGTGAATACCAAAGGAGACAAAACCCCACAAAACTATTTTGTTGTATCATGATTAGATTTCTGGTACTATAACACATTTGGATGCCAAAATCCTAAGAGCTATTCTTTTTAGAACTTTAATGACAAATACACAGGAATGACATTTAATTTGCCAAAAGTTGGCTATTTTTAAATCAGAGTAATCTGTTACTATTTAAAATTTAAATTATGACGATGACTTTAGAATATTGCTCCTTATTAGGTAAAGTAACTTAAAAACCAAGGCTTATAAACCCAGGCTGTAACCTCCCAAAAGGAGATTCTTTATGCTCCCTAGGTATGCCTGAATTCAACAAACAAATGGAGCATTTACTTTTCTAAAAATTATTTTAGGCCCTAGGAATTAGAAAGAAACAAGCCAAGAGGCACTGGTACATCAGATTAAAAAAACGAAAAAAGTCTTTCAAAATGTTTAAGAACTAAATTAAGAGACAGAGGCTTAACATTCTTGGGCAATTTAACTTGAAGGCCACAGATCTGGGAGTTACGAGTGGCCTGACCCTTGTTGGTCCAGCAGCAAGCCGAAGCGAACAAGCTTTGTATACAGCCCCTGCCATTAGGTGTGTCAAGGCGGTGTCATGTACAGTAGATCAAGGAGGCAGAGAAACGTATACTGCATGTTGAAGGGTTTCCAAACGGTCAATGGTCTTTTTGGAGGTTTTTTCCCCCATGCTATCTCAAACTTAAAATGCCAAGTTAAACTTAGCCTATTATGTAACAAGCAAAGCACTATGTTTGGTAGTTACAGGGCATTTTAGCTGATTAATTTCCCAGGATACTTCACCAATGGTCAGGGTAGAGTCTCTGTGGCTCAAACTCTTTAGGGATGGATGATTGCAACAGCAGCCAGACACAGAGGTACAAGGACCACTTTCCAGTCTCAGAGTTTGTTGGGTGTCTGTCTCCTTTTCCTCTGTGTTTAGACTAGGTCAGTTCCAGGGATTTTGTTTCTTTGTTTATTAGAAATGGAATACAAGCCATGTGTTCAGGGATAACTAGATGTTGGAGCATGACTATCATGGCCCCTCCGGCCCTGGTGTCAAATATTTGAGTGCTCTATGCAGAGGCTCTGAGTTTCAGTTGATCTGAGGAAGGTCATTAGGTTGTGATCTGAAATGAAGGCAAAGTCATTATATTCAATGGAATTGAGTATATAAAACCTCAAAAAGGAAAGTCTTTGTAGAGAGAAAATTTCAAATTAATAGTGAAAGACTTGCATTAAAAAGCAAGACAATCAATGGAGAGTCAAGAAGCAAGACCATGATGTGTTCATCTCTGTTCTCAGACTGGACAAGACTTTTTTCCCTAAATTTTTGTTATTGCTTTGTTATGCAGGCTTAGAATTTTTTTTTCTTTTTTTGAAGAAAGGGTAAAAATGCATATGTTTCAACTTGATGAAATCTTTTTTTTTTTTTCCCCAATCAAAATAACACTTTCAATTCCACTCACTACTCGGGATCTGAAACAAGGTCCAAGGCTTTCATCACATCTTCTAGAAGGGAGTCAGCTATGAATCCATTATCTGGAAAAAATATTAAAGAGAGATTGAAATAAAAGCACTTCTGACCAGATTCTGGGGACGAGAGGATCACATTACAGGAATACAGGGAGTTGAAGAACCATGTATCTTTTGCTATAGAGTTTATTATTCCTAGGTACTCAATTCAGATGAATTTTCTTAGGCACACAGGCAAAAATTTATTTTCAAGGGAAATTAAAAAAAAAAAACTACTTAAGTACTCTACTCAAACCTTTATGTTAAATTATTTTCTTTTAAAGCAGTTATACAAACCTGCAAATGGTGAATATCAAGATATAAGTGCTTTGAAGGAGAAAAATGGAAGAATGGCGGGGGTGGGTACGGAGTGAATTAGAGATGGTGATGGGAGAGAAATACAGATGGAAGGAGGAGTGTAAAATACCTGTAAAGATATCTGAAGTCAGAAGTAGTCATATTATTATCTATATACCTAAAATTAAATATCTAAGTCTATGTATATGTGTAGACATACACAGTTTAAACAAAACTTTCCCACTTGGGCTGACAATGCTTCCCTCAGAGCCACAGACTAACACCAACTCCAACACCAGGCATGAGAAGCCCCCTTTCGAGCTGCTGGTCAGAGTTGTCTAAGAGACTCCCAAAACAGTATAAGCTATTGATGTTGTCTTTGGTTGCCTCCCAGAGATTGAAGGTAAGTCCCTGTTACTGAAGGCACCATGCACTTTGGACAAGGACCCAGAGGATCTGAGTTGGATCTGACCTGAAAGCCCCTGAGACTAGATCTCATGGTACCAGAAGGTTATTATTCAAGCTTCCGAGGGAGGGAAGTAGGGAGCAGTCCTATTCAGCTACGATGCCAGCATGGCACGGTACCTCTAAGTGTAATGGTGGCACATACATCCTGTTGGTACAGCTAATTCGACTTAAGGCCCTCTCAACAAGAGGGAAATCATCCCTGGTACTGGAAACCTAGGCAGCTACCCAGAGCTAGTGAGATCATGCAACTTGGAGAACCTACAATTGTCACTTTATTAAACCAGAATAATGTCTATCTACTTTCTGAGTATTTATAATCACAGATAAGTATAGCTCTCACCCCTCATCTAGAATCTTCTCTTTGCAACAGAGACCATGACAGAAAACCACAACCTATCCAAATGCAGAGAACAAGTCACTGTATGATGCCCAACACTGACTGATATCTGCAACACGACTCCTGCATGTAAGGCTCAGGGAACATTGTAGAAAAGGGGGCAGTAAGATTGTGTGATTCTGAGGAACGGGAAATCTGCTGTGAGAGTACATCTCCTAGAAATGTCATAGAAACTATACCCATGAAGTCTCAACAACATGGCTGCCTAAACAAGACCTGAGCAAAGACGACACTAAATAGACGTGCTAACATGGAAGGAGGACATCTCAGGGAGGCTCAGCCCTACACAAAGAACTACAGACGACTAAGGAGTACTGAGAGAGGGAGAAACAGCCTTCTTCAGGGAAGAGCCCCCCCAATTCATTATCCCGATCAATTCATTATCCAGTACCAATCGGCCCTGAGATCACACACGCACACAAATGACTAATTAAACAGATTGAGCAGGTTGTATGTACTTATGGATTTATGAGTACATACACACAGATACATGTAACAATCAAAAAGGAGGACAAGAACTTGAGAGATCATGGGGGTGGTATGTTGGAGACTGGGAGGGATGAAAGGGAAGGGTAAATGAATTATATTTTAATTAAAAAAATTAAATGTCAACAAGAATGGTAGTGGTGTGTGTGTATACAAAATATAGTAGAGAAAGTGACCCATATTTTACTGATGCCAAGATTAATGACACAAACAAAAGGCTTTATAGGGCAGTTAGAAATGATAGCTGTTTTAAACAAGTCAGCTGCTCATTCTCTTCAATGCACAGTGCACAAGTACTCATTCCTGAAGACTGCTTCTACTTTAAATTAGCAGCCCGCATAATGTCTTTTTCAGGGGTTAGACAATTTTCTAAAAAATACTGTCTAAAAGTCCTACTCCTGTAACTACAGAATGAAGTGAGCAGCTGCTTACTCGGGATGCCTAACTTTATAGTCTCCTAGGAAGAAAAGAAGTTAGCACTTTAGTATTTGCAATCATCTTAAACAGTTGTTCACCCTTTTTAAGACAGATTGACCTTGACTAAAAGGCTCCAGATCATTTGTGATACTTAAAAATGCACAGGTTTTAATGTGAACAGCTAGTGTAACCACAACTTGCTTAGTTACAAATAATTTGAGGCCTAAAGAATAAAATAACTTGTTTAAAAGCACTTTCAAAAACATTCAAGCCTGTAAGCTTGCTATAATGAATAGGAAACGGGGGGGGGGGGGGTCGGGGAGAAGTGCTTATTTAAGGCACTGGCTAAAAGCTGGCAGACAGGAAAAGTCCCCATGCTCACCTGCCATCACACACCTCTACTTAATATTCAGCATCTTAGGAAGCACAATAAAAAAAATTCTATGCTGTCTGGGTCTGGATAGTTTCATCAGTCTAGCTCCATTCTTTTAATTTTATTGTTATTTTAGAAAGCTTCCCATTATAGCATATTCCGAAGAGCGAAGCCCAAATCCAAATATTTTTCTCCAAAAGATGATCAAAAGATAAAATTGTGGACTTCCTTAGAAGTTCGTGCAGAAGAGCTTGCTGCCTGGGAAATCATTCTCATTATCTTCTGAGTAGTTTTTATTATTGCCATTTTTTAAATTTGTGATTTAATCGTGAAACCTAGCCAAATAATTAATACGTACAAGGTATTGCTAAGATTAAAATTTTGATAGCATTCCAATTGAGAGATGAGCAATTCAAAAATACACTTTTGATCTTACAACTTTGACATCAATAAGTAGCAGGCTTCTAGAATCCTGAAGAATCTAAACTATAGATTACTCTAATTGCGCAGGCAAAAGGAAAGTCAATTCCAAATTGTCAGCACCAGCCTAATGTCAACTTTAGAGTGGCTAGAGCACCTCCATGACTTTAGCCTCTAAAAACACATTAGTAATGTGTGTATGTGAGCGCGGTGGGGGGGGGGGGGGAGAAGATTGGTTGGTCTAGAACATGTAGAGCTTTGAGAAGTGACACGTACTAAGTTAGTTTAGCAACTTTGTAAAAAAAAAATAATGGTAATATCTATCTTTTAGGTTCATAGCAAAGTTTTTGTGTGTGTTGGTGTGGGCATGTACACGTATGAAGGTGTGTGCACAGGTCAGAGGTGGAGGTTGGGCATTTTTCTCATCCTGTCTCCACTTTTTGAGGCAGGGTCTCACTGAACCCAGAGCTCAACGGCCAGTCTGTGAGGTTCAGGGAGCATCCTGCCTTTGCATCCCCAGCAGTGAGATTACAGGCACACACCACCATAGGTGGCCTTTTATGTGGGTGCTGGGGAGCTCAATTTAGTTCCTCATGCCAGCATAACAAATACTTCCCTGACCGAGCCTTATCACCAGCCATAGCAAGGCAGGGTTTTAACATATTCATGGAGGGAAATGTTTTCTAGGCTGCAGCATTCCACACAAATACCAGTTGGAATATGTAGGGGCTGGAGACAGCTCCATAGTTAAGAACACTTGCTGCTTTTGCAGAAAATGACAGGACTCATCTTGGGATCCCACAATCACTTGTAATGCAGCTGCAGAGCTTCTGATACTCTGTTCTGGTCTCAGAGAGTACTGCATACATACGGTATTCCCACACACATGTGGCATACATGCGTACACATGAATACAAAATAAAAATAAATCTTAGAAATAAAACAAGCAGGAGCAAGATGTAGTCTCACAGAAGAAGTGCTATCAGTGGTGGCTGGCCTGTGAGGACAACTCATTCATTTACTTGATAATGATGAGGAATGTAATATAATTCATATCAAGCAATATAATTCAAGTTTCTACTAGAGGGAGAAAATTACTAAGTAAGATTTTCATCTCCAAATTGTATGTGTGTTAGCAGGGCTATATAATCTAAAGTATTAAAAAAAAAAGTAAGCAAGCAACGTGTTCATCTTCGATCAGATACTGCTTTCTATACATAATTTATTTCAATAAAGATAATTTTCTTGTCATCGCTCCGGTTATCCAAGCTTAAGGATTAA
This sequence comes from Cricetomys ansorgei, assembly GCA_026225945.1. Classification (NCBI taxonomy): domain Eukaryota; kingdom Metazoa; phylum Chordata; class Mammalia; order Rodentia; family Nesomyidae; genus Cricetomys; species Cricetomys ansorgei. The sequence goes on along the minus strand of JAMJFZ010000451.1, from coordinate 10,646,419 downwards.
GTACTCAAATCCATTTTCGTTTCAGTCTTTTCAGTCACTCACAAACCAATCTGCTCTTGGACAAGGCACTGCCAAGCAAAGTCGTGAGAACGTAGCCTTGCTAAGAGGAAAGAACAGATTCCCAAGGGGAAGGAGTTTAAAGCTGAACAAGAACAACCGAAGCTCTTTAGAGCTCTGAAGGACTCCCTAGATCTAACAGCTTTGGTTTCTATAAGGTAATTAACGACAGAACTTAAGGTTCTCTCTGAAGTTGTATTTAAGGGAGGCAGATGCAGGGTTAAGGCACAATGGTTTCCTCATTGACCCTCCTCAGGTGACAGTAACTGTGAACATTTAAATGATACACATGTGAAATTTTCAAAACTGTATTTTGGTAGAATAAACACGGGATCAGAAGGAGAAAGAGCAGGATTTACTCTTCAGTATTTTTTTATTGTGTGTGTGAGCACGTGTGTGTAGGTCAGAGCTGTCAGATCCCCCTAGAGCTGGAGTTATAGGTGAGCCTTCCTGTGGGTGCTGGGAACCACAATTGGATCTTCTACAAGAGCAGCCAGTGCTCTAACTGCTGAGCCATCTCTTTAGCCCCTATCTGCTTATTCAGTGTTCATTTGGATCAGTAAATGAACATTACATAAGTAAATTGGGGCCTTTTACATGAAGTATCAAACAGAAAGTCGCCTTTAACTCAGGATCCCAAGAAACACAATCACTTGGTGGTAGAGTTTGATGGGAGCCACAGTCTTGGCTGGTTTCTTTGTCTTCTATTTTTGTCTCTTCCCCTCAGTTTTTTATTTTTTTTTTAAGAGTTGTCACCTGTCTCCCATTTAATAATCCAATTCATCTTTTGAATAAAATCTGACTATCAATATATTTCAAACATAAAGACATACAACATAGGTGACAGGATGTCTTACCTTCTGGATCATAGGTCTGAAAAACTCTTCTGGCTTGTTCAGATGGCGCTTCAGGGGCAACTAAAGCCATATCCTAAAAAATAAAACGGATACTGTCAACCAGCTGCAACATCATGGTAACAACAAACATGAAGGTGGGACGGAGAAATGATGGCATTTGGGGTCAGAAGTATCTGAGCTGCAGGTGTAGCACAGGAGACTGGCCAGAGAAATCAACTCTCTAGTGTTTAACTTTACTTCTGAAGGCTAGAAATGAGGCGTAAACCAGAGACAATTGAGAAGATTTCACATTATAAAAGCAATTAATATAAAACACAACATGCAAAGAACTCATGATTTATAAGTGTATTTTAACATTACTGTATATGTAAAGAAACATGTACCTGAAAATATCCTCTAATTTTCGATGAATTAAAATGAAGACACAGAAAATATAACACAATATACTCTAGTTTTCAAGGAATTCAAACTATGAGATTGTTCTAATACTAATGACTGATTTGGACAATCACCTGTGGTATTGTAATGACAGTTACTACTTCAGAGAGTGTAATGTAACACAACCATTAGGTTCTCCATGTCCAGTTTAGAAGACATCTTATGGCCAGAGTTACTCCTTCCCCCCCCCCCCCCCCCCGTTTCTTTATCACAGTGGGTATTGCTGTTCATTAGAACAGCAGCACGGAAGCTCCGTTCTGTTGCCGTTGTTTCTTCACACAGCTTCACTGCACCTATCTAAGCCACTGTGCAATCCTCCTTCTGACTGACAAGAAAGTAGAACTGAGGACCCTGCAGTTGATGTCTGGTCAGAGCTTCTGTCTAAGCTTTCACCTGTATTTGTGTTCAGTGAGACACAGCTCATTAGAGAACAGACATCCTTGTCACCATCTCAAATCCTTAGCCAGGGCTACACAGCAAGACCATCTCAAATCAAACCAGAGAGCAAAACACAATAGCTGTGAGGTATAAATGTTAAAACTTAAAATGTTTTATGGATAAATTATTAAAGAAAGATACTCTAACTTCTGTCGTCAGCCATCCTTATATCTTTTGTGGATGAAGGAACTAAAAGAACCAGTAAGATGAATTCCTACCTAGCCCTGAGGACTAACCTCCTGAGAGTCGACAGCACATTCCGTTTTTATGAAAACTCAGGAATAGGAACCAAAATAAAGCAATCACACAACCCACCCATTCTTATGTATTCCAATAAAAGATGAATGAAAAAGAGGACTTGCTATTTTGTATGATTTAGTATGTTTGTTTCAGTATGTATGTATGATTTCAATATGTATGTTTCCTGCTCTCTATGCCAGACAGAGACTGTTCCTAAATTTTCAGTGCTATTCCAACCATATGTACATGTCAAACAATGTCTTTTTGGTTTAACTTTTCATGCTGTTCTGAATTCAGGAACTTAGTCCGCTACTTGCTGGATATGTGGGGTGGGTGTGTCTAACCTTTTGCTGTCATAAACAATGCATCAAGCAAACGTGAAGGTATAATTTTATGCAGGTCTATAGTGGGTTGCTAGGTCACAGGAAGAATAGATTTGTAATTTTGGTAGAAATTAGAAACTCGTGGATTATGTTTGCTTGCTTATTTCAAATAGTTTTTTTTTTTTTTTTTTTTTTTGGACAAAGTCTCACATATACCAGGCTGGCCACCAACTCAATATGAAGTTGAGGATGACCTTGAACTTCTGATCCTCTGACATGTGCCCCCTGAGTGTTGGGATAATAGGTATGGTACCTCTCTCCTGGCTATAAGGTGATAGGATTGAATCCAGGGCTTCATGCATGGTAGGCAAGCATTCTACCAACTGAATCACAGCACCAACCTCTCAAATAATACTTCATAAAACAAATCATTCATATACCCTTTGCTCTATTTCTGGGCTAAAGCTAGGATTACACTCTAGCTCTCAAGATTCAGGGAACAACTGTTAACACTGGGAATATTATTCCTTGGCTCACTATATTCTGCATTTATTCTAGTTTGAGCATTAGCTCCGTTAACCATTCACAGCCCCCCTTCTTTCAGTTCTCTCCTGTAGGAGGTCTGTGGGAACCAGCAGATGAATGTGAACACAGTGCTGGCTGGAAGTAGCTCCAGAGCAGTGGACTCAACTCTGTGCAAATGGATGCTCAATTTCCTTATGTACCTGTTCCACCCAACCTCCTATAGTATCAGTGGTGGGAAGGTGAGTTTGATGCATTTTAAACATTACAGAGAATTTCTCAATATTACTTAGAACTATAAATAGAGGGAAAGAAAAAAATCAGGCTTTTGTCTAAAAAACAAAACTCTTATTAAAATTTCCCAATTCATGACTAAAGAACATCTTCCCATGTATTGTTCCTTTAATTTCTGTCATCGATGTTTCACAGTTTTAAAACTCTAATATCATTTTCCATAGAAATAGAACAATCTTAAAATTTCCACAGAAGAGCCACATATTGTCCTAAATAGCCAAGCAATCATGAGCACAAAGAACAAATGGGAACAATAGTATAGCACTGGCAAAACAGTGTGGCATACTGACTAGTACAGAGCAAAGAGCCTAGAAACTGATCCCGGCATGCCAACTGACCTTAACACCATCAAGATGGCTCAGTGAGTAAGGCGCTGGCTGCCAAAGCTGACAACCTGAATTCAATCCCATGAACACGTGGTGGAAGGAGAAATCCAATTCCTGAAAGGTTTTCTCTGAATTCTGTGTGTGTGTGCACACACACAATGTAATTATTTTTAAAAATAGAATATTTAGAGGCAGAGAAAGCTCTCTTTAACAGAGTAGGTTAGACTGAATTTCCACAAGTAAAAGAATGAAATTGGACCTTTAGCTCACATCACATATGAACATTACTTCAAAATGGATTAGGACTTAAATGTAAGAACAAAAACTCTCAAACTACTAGATGAAAATAGGAGAAAAACTAATGATGCTGGCTACTGGCCATGGCAGTGATTCTATAATCCCACTCATAAACCCCAGGAACCCAAACCAACAATAGTCAAATTGGATAACATCACATTTAAAACCCATTTGTAAGCCCCGAGTCTCATAAAGGATTACTACCCCAAATATATAAGGAGCCCAAACTTAGTATGAAAAGAAAACCCAATTTAAAAATTGGGAAGGTACATGAATAGAGACTTCACAAGACACACAAAAGACCATGGAATTCATGGGGGAAAAAAAAACTCAGTATGACAATCTCACCATTGTCAGCAAAAGACCAGTGTCAGACAGGAAGTAAAAATGAGCCCTTGTCACAGTGGTTCTGAATTAATGCAAAACAGCCCAGTCATTATGGGAATTTGTGTGGAAGTTGCTTGAAAGAACACTATAAAAACTAAAAATCCAGTGAACCCACCTAAGGATTTGAGGCCAAAGAGTTATCTATACTGACATATTTACTATCAAGTTATAGAAATGAGGCAAATATCTCATAACTGACAGTTGAATCAAAATTGTGGTACACAATGGAATACTACTCAGTCTTACAAAAAGAAATACTGTCATTTCAATCACCTCACAGAGAAGTGGAAACTATTATATTACATAAGCCAGACATAGAAGGGCAAATATCTCTTCTCATTAATATGTAAACTCTAAAACAATTGAACTCAGAAGTATGGAGTAGAATGTTGGTTACAGAGGCTGTGGGTAAGGAGGAATGGGGAGACGTGAGATCCAAGAATAAAGAATCATAGACAGAAAGAAAGTTTCCCTTTCAGGTCTAGTAATACTATGAAGCAATACTTCTGTTAAGATCATAAATCTTAAATATTTTCCACCAAATATGTTAAGAATTGGAGGTCATGGAGATTTAAGAACTTGATCTAAATTATTCATAAATTATAACATTACTTTGCATTCCATAAATTTATATACCTATAAATTAAAAATTTACATGAAGAAATAAAATAATATACTGAGTAAAAACACAATCAGAATACTTCAGTTAGGGAATGAGTTGGGGGATAATATAAATAAAGCATTATGTTAATATTCCTTTTAAGTGAAATTTGTGAAATGTGTTATTGTTTATAAAGTTGAGGGAAGAACCTTAAGTTCTTACGGGACAAGAAAGGATACATTAACTTCCCCAGCATTAGAAGTCTCTCAAATGCAGAAACAAAACAAAGAACTTAAAGAAAATTACCTGATGCCTGTGTCTAAATTTCAAGCATCAATAAATAAAAGCACATTCCATGCTAAACCAGCAAAGTATTAGACTTGAACAACAGAGCACGCTGTGCTCTCTTGTCCTGGCGACTTTGTTCAGTAAGGGTGGAGAGCAAAGGTGCTAGCACAAAGGCCCGTGCTGAGGGATCCACACAGGAAATTCGGCTGCATATCAATATTCAATGTACTTGTGTAGCACATTTGAACAGAAGTACAGAATCCTGATTAACTTAGGGTGTTTAGTAATCCTAACGCAGAGTACTTCAGTGAGGGTGTCATAATTCTCAAATTGCATATTTTACATAAAGGAAGTAAGCTGGAACTTTCATGAACAATTCTATAATTATGAAGAGGACTCTATTCCTCTGATTTTCTACTTCTAAGACTTTATTATAGTAAGAACTCTTGAACTTCACATTTAGTATATTCCCGATCTCTCAGTCCACAAACCCAGTTTCTCTTTCATCTCTATTTCCTCTTTCTTACTTGGGTTCATCTATTAGGTGGTAAGGAAAGACTTAGTCTTTGCATTTCAGGTCACCGTCTCATAGATAAAAGAAAAATGTTACTTAAAACATTTTCATAAATACTTAGTTATCTTAACAAAATTACCTTCTAAAATGAAGTTCAAATAGCACTGATTCTCCAATCTCCCATTCCACCACTGAGTTCCAAAAGAGATTGTAATGATGTAATTCTAAGTCTCTGCACTTAGCAGAGTTACTTGTACTTTCTTCATCTCTAGTTTGACCATTTAGAAAAAAGCTTCAATAGGAGAAACATCTGAAACTCTAAGTTCTCTCAGAAGGAAAACATCTTAAACACAAGAGGTAAATAAATTCAGTAACAGTTACCATCAAAATCATTTTTGTTTTAAAATGAACTCTCTATGTAGCATGACATAATCAGATGCTTTGGTCATGGCAATGTTAGGATGAGTCATTTGCCTTCAGTTCATTACTAGTGAACAGGGATTACTGGAGAACACAGCCTTTAAGACTGTCTAGCCTCATTCCCCTTAACTAAACTGGTGATGTCCTACAGCAGAGAAGCAGGGACCATGATGTAAAGGGAATATACCGGATCCCATAGTCAGGAATCTGATTCAAGTGTCTCTGTTTCACACAACATTCTATGTACTATCAGCATAATTATTCGATTGCATTAAATCTTTTTAAAATGTTGTAACTTTACCTCTTCCAAATGTGCACTGAAAAATAAGGCCTGTCTTGGCGAAGTACCAGTGGAGTAACCAAGGAGGTCTTTACAACTTACTCATCGCACGTTTCTTCATTATCAAGAAGAATCTGCTGCTGTAATCAAAGAGCCTCCAAAAACCCAATGCAATGATTGCACCTATTAAAAATGCTATTTTAGCTCGAACATTTTATACTGCCATTAAAAGCCCCTCCAATAAAAGAAATATAAATATATATGACCTTTCAGTTTTAAATAAAATTTAGAGCCAATTCATAATCTATTTCATCTTGACTCTTTGTCTTGTTAATTATACTTAAAATGGTTGGGGAACTATCAGGAAGTAGATTTTAATCACAAAATGTTCTCAAAACACACAGTATCATTTGAAGCTAGGTAGGACATAGCCTTTCCTTTTTAATTTTCATTTTCCAAACAACATGCGAAAGCCCCAGGCTATCTCCACAGCAGCCTATTGCTGTTGGCACCTAATCCTGTTGTATTAGCAAAGTCAAAGTCATCAGGGAGAAAACAGCCTTTCCAGGTTATGCTTCCACTAAACTCTCAAGCTCTAAATGCATATGCAGAAGCACACACAGCAATGAGAGGGAACTCTTGAGGGGTGAGTGACTCCTGTACTACAAATAATTATGTCACTAACAGTAGTAAGTAGCCTTTTCTCTGTTATTTTAAGTGTGCAACCCACGTTAACCATCTTTCCAGTCTGGCCAGGTGCTTCATCTCTAATGTCCAAGTTACCTACTTGTGTATCCTGTGTATCAAGACTGCTACTATATTTGGACTGCCTTTAGGGGAATTTAGAAAATACTCTTTCAAGTTATTCTACTTTACATGAATAATGCAGTTAATAATTAAAAAAACAAAACAGTAAGTAGTCACATTGCCAAAGATGTCAAAGGCTAGACCAAAAATGTGGATCAAGAGTTCAAAAAGCATATTTAGAAATGGTCATACATTAAATATATAAGATTTTCCTTATATATCTTATATATAAAATAAAATCTATTTCCTATAATAGATTCTATTGACTACAATCTTTTCCCTCAATTAAATAACTAGAGCTGTGAACTCAACTACTGACTTTACCATGACAGAACAGCTCTGAGGTGCTTCTACCCAGGATACATTATCATCTTTAGGCAATTCTTTGGATTCTCTTATAACCACCAACAGACAAGGGAGGCAGGGATTGCTTCTGGGAAGCAGGTAGGTGGAGCCTGAGAAGTGTTGTAGTTATCTACAACAGAGTAGAGCAAAGAGCAGAACAGTACAAGTAATGCTGACCTCCAGGCAGGACACTGACACGGTATTCCAGATTTCTATGCAAAGTCATTGAAGACAAAATTTTCCTTGTTTTGTCATGATACAAACATCAGCAGAGTCTTAAATTGCTAATGCAAATTAGCCTAAATATGTTAAGCAGTTAGGGAAGTTAATGGTTAGACTTCATGTTTTTAATACCAAGGTCATTGAAAATGGCTAACTTTCTCACCATACTTCTCATCATACTTCCAAGGAATCTCAGGTAAAATTATTTGATACATTTATTTTAGAAGACCAATGTTAAGTCACACAAATTATGATTTAATTTAAAAAATGCTTTAATTTCTTAAAGCTATTCCTTTTCTGTGGAAGGAAAGAGGAAATACAAACATTAGCAGAAATAAACCTAAGACAAACAGATGGAATGACTAAACTGTTACAAAATGCCCATGAATTAAGTATTTCATCCTCATGAGTTTTATCCAATAATTAAAGATACATAAAAGTTAATTTTCCTTTAACACTAAACATTAAAAACTATAAAACATTTTACTTATTTTCCTCTAAAACATAACTGGGCAATCTTAAAACCCCTAAAAAGGGATTTCCCTCCCACTTGAACAGTGGTCTTCCTGATGGACTACAGAGCACCACACTCAGACTAGCCTACTCTTCATCCCATTCCAGAAACACATGCCACTGTAGGAAAACTAGGGCAGAAGTAGTTGTATGCCTTTGTTTATCCTCTGCATTAAATTAAATTTCTATATGTATTTTCTGTTTAAATGATAATGTGTATTCATATGCTCTTACCTAAGAGGAAAACTTTACTATAGGAAAGGTCAACGATGACGCTATGTGCACGCATGTGCAGAGACAATCAATCTCTCTCTTTCTCTCTCTCACAGAGAGAGAGAGAGAGAGAGACTGAGACCTATTATAACTGCAAACCAGAACAAATAATGCTATAAAAATCACCCCAACATCAAAAGCAAATTTCAATCAGGTGGTGGTAGCACATGCCTTTAATCCCAGCACTCGGGAGGCAGAGGCAGACAGATCTCTGTGAGTTCAAGGCCTGCCTGACCTACAGAGCAAGTTCCAGGACAGCCAGAGTTACAACAGAGAAATCATGTCTCACCAAAAAAAAAAAAAAAAAAAAAAAAAAAAAAAATTGAAAGGAATTTAGTCCTTGTTCTTTTGAAAACAAAATTCCCTGAGTATGTAGGTTCCTACCTTTTTTTTTTTTTTTTTTTTTTTTTTATGTTGGATTAGTAATGTGTAGCCCACGTTTAGGTTAAAATGCAAAATAAAAGGACTATTTAATAATGTCTAAATTATTATTTTCAAATTTAAAGTTCTGTTAACAATGCAGATTAACTTCATAAATAGTTCTCAAAGAAGAAATTAAGAAAATGCTCCAAGTAGTTCATTCTAAACCAATTATAGAGACAAAGAGTCACAAGCTAAGAGAGAAATGTCCAAAGACGCTCAGCCTGGTAACACTGCAGCCTTTAAGTGTGTAGACACAGTTCATGAAAAGACCCAGCTCTTGACTGCAGACACTTGTCATTTTCAGAGAAATGCACTGACTAAGGAAGCATGGTGCCCTTACTTATACAGAGAAAATACTGAACAGACAGAGCATCTTCTATGCAGCCTTGTTTAATAAGAACTAGCTTTATCTTTTTATATTAAAGGGACACAATTTCAAATGACAAAGTAAGTTTAAGCCCGGTTTCTAAGTTCTTTAAGGATCTACTTTGCAAAATAGAATTTTTTCTTGTGCAGTGAGTTTTCAAGTTCTCAATACCATGAGAGGCCTACAGAGGGATTTTTGGAGACCCATGCCCATGGGGCATATTCCCTTTGGCAGATCTAAAGGTTTTGTTCTGCTAAAGCTCAGATAGCTAGCATGAAAAATTCTCTGTTCAATTTAGCAGGAGTTAAGTTTCCTTCTTGAAAGGGTCCATTTACTTACAGCATCTTGTCCGCCTATATCCGTATTATACGGCCCTGTGGAAACTCCGCTGCCATACCACCCTGCCATTCCCATAAGGCTCCTGCAGAGAGATTCTATGACATTCCCTTAAGACAAGAATCAAACTCCAATCCACAGAGGGCAGCTTTTGTGAGTTTCTTTAACAGACGCTCTAGGATACTGTGTCAGTGAGAGCAGTATCACCTTTGCTTTTAACACAGGTTCATGTTCAGTTAGAGCTTAAAAAAAAAAAAAAGACCACTAAGATATCAGAAGATGATCTGCAAAACAGTGGAAAGTTAAAATTTTAAATTAACAAAAATTCCACACATTAGAAAATATAGTTTTCTAATGTGTTCATAAAATGATTAACTTGTAATAAACTTGTAATAAAAATTTCTTTCAATCATAAGAAGATAGCTTTTCTGTGGCTTAGAGATAACATTAAAAGGGTTAGGTTGTAGGTCCCTGGACACCTCATGCATGACATGGTGACTACCAAGTTCAGCAGTCAAACCGAAATCAACCTACACTTGTGTTCTTTGTTAAAATTTCAAGTCAGTCGTTCTTATGAAAGGAAAAACCAAAGCAGATAGATGACAGGTTACATCACTGAAGAGAAAACCTTTTTCTATCTCCTCTCAAATCACAACAGCAATCTTAAGTATGATACATATTTTGATGCTGCTTATTTATAATTGTTCTTCTAAGGTTTTTTTATTCAGTAATATTGGAATCTAAGCTCAAAAAATTCTGTTATTTACAAGTACTAGAATTGATATTTAAAAGATACCACAATGTATGTAGGGAAGTCTTAAACATTTAACAGTACTTGCTTCAGAAAATGGCCCATAGTGTACAACTAGACTGTGCTGCTCACAATACTGTCAAGTCTTCAGCTGAAGACTCTCTACACCCCTCACTTCTTCTGTGCTTCAGTTAAAACTGAATGATGATTTGACCTAAGTAAAAACAGTGCTGTATGGTGACCTTTTCAAAAAAAGATTTTTATTTATTTTTATTTTATGTATATCAGTGCCTGCATGTATGGAAGTGAACCTTGTATGTGCTTGGTGCCTGCTGAGGTCAGAAGAGGGTAGAGGATCCCCTGGAACAGCTGTGAGCTGCCGTGTGGTTGCTGGGAATCAAGCCTGGGTCCTCTCTGAGAATAGCAAGTGCTCTTGGCTGCTGACTGTTCCCTCATTTCATTTACTTAAAAATTGTAGTTTTTCCACTATGCACAAATAGTACACGAAGCCAAGAACATTATGATAATTCTCGGATAAATACTAGTTCAATGTAATTGATAGTTACCCTTTGTACAGTAGGTATATTTATATTTATTTATATATTTATATTCCTGTAAATATAAAATACAATAAGCTCAATTAAAAAAAAAACCAAAACAAAAAACAACAACAACAAAAAAGAGTGTCACCAGGCAGTGGTGGCACACACCTTTAATCCCAGCACTCGGGAGGCAGAGGCAGGTGGATCTCTGTGAGTTAGAGGCCAGCCTGGCCTCCAGAGTGAGTTCTAGGTCAGCCAGAGGTACAACAGAGAAACCTTGGCTCTGGAGGGGGTGGGGGAGAGAACAGAGAAACACACACACACCCAGCATCAAGCAATCAAAGTTCTAAATGAAAAAGATAAATAGATATAAATAAACGACGATGCAGGAAGCTTAGGTGGATTCTTGTTTCGAGTAAAAAGTTGCAAAAACACTTTCTGGAGTTACTAAGAAAGTTTAATATTTATATGGTGAGACCAAGCTTGAGTCTTCAGTTTACATCGCACTATTAACTATTAAACTATGAACTATTAAATTTACCAGAATAAATATACCCGCTTTGGTGTCAGAAAATAAACAGATACTATTATAAAAACAAAATACTAAGCTTTTAATTTCAAACTAAGCCTTAACACATATCAAAATGTGTCTAAATTAGGTTAGAAATAAGGGTAGAGAACATAATAAAATGAATAAATATGAACTATAAAACTGAAGTCTTAATGCAAAGAAGTTTGTTGGATTTTCTTTCCCTTGAAAAGAAAATGCTGGAAAAGTTGGTCAATATATGGCTTTCTTAATATGTGTAGGTCATGACCTTTGCTAATCTTTCTTTTTAAACTTTGCTTATCTTGTAAGCATGTGAATGCTTATTTAAAAAATATGTAAAAAAAAAAAAATATATCAGCCAAAGCCATAAACTACTTGACACTGGTCAGTGTCATCCGTGCAACCATGTAAGGGCATTTGTGAAAAATTTTGTAATTTTTTTTGTACATATTACTACCAAGATTTAATATTTACCTATTAGAATATCATTATTTAAAATACTTTAAAATTACAAAACACATAAAAATTAGTGTTATGACTAAATGAAAGCCAGTTTGCCCTTCAGCTCACTTCTAACATGTAGCTATAACTTCTTATTTTCAGAGTGAAACATAACGTAGCTGCCATTTTTCTTTACTAACAGAATCTAATACATAAAGCTTACATTTTTGCAATAATTTAATGACATGTATACAGCTAAGACAATCTAAAAATTAAAATAAGCCTCTAATTAGATGTTTAATTCAAGTCTTCTAACAACATCTTGTAATGGCGATTATTTTTCGTAAAGCAAAATTTAGTTCTATAGATCTCAATCTCCTATAATTCTTATAAAATTCTAAATCATTTGTGCATTCAACATTACTAATACCAATACTTCTTAAATTATTAACCAGCTTATACATATCCTTCCTTTAACACCATAGAGAAGGCTAAGTTTAATAGGCTTCTACCTGATATTCAGATAATTTATGCAAATTCAAATATTTCTGCTTTCTTAGGCATGAAAATTAGAATTGATCTCTTAAAAACTTTCTTTTGGGTCGGGTGGTGGTGGTGCACACCTTTAATCCCAGCACTTGGGAGACAAAGGTGTGTGGATCTCTGTGAGTTCGAGACCAGCCTGGTCTACAGAGCAAGTTCCGGGGTAGCTAGCGCTACACAGAGAAACTCTGTCTTGAAAAACCAAAACCAAAACAATCAAACAATAACAACAAAAATCTTTCTCTTGTTATAAAGAATGGGGCTTGGGTCAAATGCTATGACAGTTATTTCTTGTGCTAAATGTAAATTAAAAATAAGCAGTATTTACAGCATGTACTGTCTACAATAGACTGTCTCATATTGGTACTCTTGGAAGGAAAGTCAATACGGAAGTGATATCAGGGCAGCTTGTTTCTCACTGCCCCAACCTCAAGGTAACCTGACTCATAAATATCAAGTAAAGTCTTTGAATCACAAGTGACAGCAAGGCCCCATTGCTGAAGACAACACCTATACAACCCATTGAGCATGGAGATGTCAAGCTGGTGCCCACACAATCTTCATCCCTATGTTCTAGCATCTTTGGTGCAAGAGGGTACTCTGCAGACTACCACAAGAGAAATGTAAACACTTAGCCAGCTATAAACCCTTTGATCTAAAATGCTGTCCTGACTGCAAGATATGCTAGGGCAATGGTGGCACAAAGCTTGTGTGAGTAACCATCCAATAACTGATTTGACTTAAGGCCCACTCCATGAGATGGAATCCATAACCGACACTACTTGTGTGGCCAACAACCAGAGACTACATAACCCAGGGACCTAAGACAAAATAAAATACTACTAGTCTAACAACAACAACAAAAGTATCAATAAAATGACTCCTAATGATATTCTGCTATACTCACAGATCGGTGCCGTGTTCAGCCATCAACAGAGAAGTTTCCTCCTGCAGCAGATGGGAACAAATACAGAGGCTCACAGCCAGACATAAAGCAAAGAGTCAGAGACTTTGGAACACCCAGCCGTAAATGGGATGTCTCCATCAAATCCCTCCCCTTGAAACTCAGGGAACCCTCAAAAGAGGAAGAGGAAAGAGTGTAAGAGCCAGAGGGAACGGAGGCCACCAAACAACCAACCAACCCAAGGCCCTCTAAATTAACATGAATAAAGCTCATATGAACTCAGGGACTGAAGCAGCATGCACAGGGACTGCATAGGTCTACAACAGGTCCTCTACATATATATTATGGCTTCCAGTTTAGTGTTTTTGTGGGATTCCTGGGTGTGCAAACCGGTGGCCTCTGATTCTTCTATTTTCCCTTGGGCCCTTTTCCTTCTGTTGGTCTGTCCTGTCCAACTCTAATGTGAAAGTTTTTGTTTTATCTTATATTTTATTTCGCTATATTTAAAAAAATGAATGAATGAAAGAAAATCTAGCCTCTAGGGTAAAGGTTAACAACTAAACTATCATTTATACCTGCCAAGAAAGGGGAAAATTAGTCTTTCTAATGGAGTGATTTGGGGTTTTAATCCACCACTCCAGGCGGGTCTCGCCTTCAGGAATAGTTGACCAACATCTAATGGACTCCACAGCTTTTTTTTTTGGGTGTGTGCTTTTATTTGCTTAGAGTTTGATGTTTTCTTTTCTTTGTGGGGGGGATGTTTTCTTGGTTTTTGTTTTTTGAAAAAGAACTTAAAGTTGGGTGGGTGGAGGGAAAAGGAGGGGAGCTGGAAAAACTCAGGGGAGAAGAAAATGACCAAAATATATTTAAATTTAAAAATTGTTGTAAATAATAAAAAAATTATTTACATATCTTTGAGTCTCTGAGGTCTAATCATTAGACATACGTATCTCATTAGACATCTTTACATTTCACCTACAAAATCCCAAAGCATCACCAAGTCCTGTCATTTTACCTCAGGAGGCAAATCTCTCATTCCTATACTTTACTATACTATTACCCTGAAACAAATCAGAAAGGGCTCACTGTGGGGAAGGGAAAGAAAGATGGTAAGGGAGGAAGAAGAGGGGGAAGACAGATCTTAAAGGAACAGTAAGAGAACAGGCCATATGAAAGGAGAATGATGGGGGAAAGGGTTTAAATAGGGAACAGGATGGAACAGGATGGAACAGGATGGAAGGATAGGGGGCAGAGGAGGTTATATGGACAGGGATAATTGGGAGCCATATGAAAACCAATTTTATAAGCTTCCTACACATGAACACACACAAACATATCGAAGGGGTTAAATTCACATTATACTACACAGGGGATGATGTTCCTCCCAGAAGCTCTAGATTGGCAAGTAGAAAGCCTAATACCAAATGAGGGGTGCTTCCTCTCAAGTTGTTGGTCAAATGGTCAATATAGGCTATTGGCAGTACTCTAGGTTTCATACCAAAACTTGATGATGAGAGCCCATTGCTGAATATATTACATACTTTGGTCACAGGGCAAGAGAAATCAAATTGACACTGAAAAAAAAGCTTCTTCCACGATGGCGAGTTTTCACAGTACTTACTTACAGTCTTATACAGCTGTAAATACCATGAACTACAATGATGACTAGCTTGGAAAGATATAGCCATAAGTGCAATTGTGGCACAAATATTATAGGGACAACCAATTGCTTTCTGATTAGATTGAAGGCCTGCTCCATGAGAGGAAATTGTTGCCTGGTACATCTGACCACGAATCCATGGTTAGAAGATTAAAGGCCTCAGGTTTTCTGAAACACAAAATTCCATCTTAGAGGGAATCTCCTTAAGACTCAGGATATTTTAAAGGGAAAACTGTTAAGACTTCATAAATAAATAACCCAGAAGCTCCAGAAAGTCCCCAAAATTAACCAAATGTACCTGGCTCCTTATTCCTCCAGTTTATATAAGAAGCAAGGACAGCTGAAAGACATCCCAAAACCAGCCGGATTGCCTGGAAGGGATAGATCAGACAAGCTACCTGTAAAAGGCAGAGACCAGCAGAGCTATCTGGAAAAGACATCTATTAAGCTGCCTAAAATCTGTGCAGTGAGCTCCAGGTTTCCAGCTTTCATGAGCTGTCACAAAGATTGGGGTATCGCCCATCCTGGGTTAAACATTTGATGGTGCAGCTGACTTTGAGTCATTCTTGCTCCTGTAAGTAACTCCTACCCCTACTCCTGTACGCAGCCCCAATAAAACTTCCTGGTTCACCAAGTTGGACTTTGGTAGTATTCTTACTTTGATACCATCTGTGGTGAGTATATGTTTGTTCATGTCTCCCCACAAACACAACATGAGGGGTAATCCTATTATTTTGCTAAATGGAGACATTATCAGACTGCCTCCTAAATACATATATAGATTTGGGCAGTTCTGAGTCCTCAACAGAGGAGCTTCAAAGTGCAGTGAATAAGTGTTTATGAAAGGCTCAGCCATAAATGGGGCTGGAAGAACCAGAGTTTGGGAAGGACTATGCCAAACAGTTGTTCTCTGGACATGACAAGGCCAATGAGCTCACATACACACAGTAGCTATGGTTACCTTCAAAAGACCTGCACAAGATCAAGTCAGTCAACAGTATTTCAGCACAGAGGCAAGAAGGGCTCATGACCTCCCACCCCTAGTTGAGAAGCTATATACAGTTGAAGACTACTAGCAGGGGTGTCAGGTTCCTTAGGGGTGTGGTCCCCAGTAGACAGACCACGCTAGGTGAATTCCACAACCATTTATATATGCGCAGTACAAACTGGTCTCAGTGGATTAGATAAAATTTCAAGCGGGTGAGGGGGGGTAGAGTGGTAGGGAATGGATTCAAGAGAAGTTAGAGGAAAGACAGGGGTGTATGATGATGATAAAAATACATTGTATGAATGTATGAAATTCTCAAAGAATAACAAAAAAAATTACACTGGACCAAATTATATCAATTGTACCACTCACTAGAAATATGATAAAAATCTGTTTTACCTATTACCCGGATTATTTTTCAGTATGTCTGTCTCATTTCTATAATTAGCCATAGTGATCTGTTCAAAATGCAAATTTAAGTTTGTTCTTTTGCTAACCACTCCTAAACTGGTCCCAGCCAAATTTTTACCAAGTACAGTGGATGAGTACTCTCAGGCTAAGTAGTAACATTTGTTTACTTCCCTAGCGTTACCTCCATACCTGCCTTCCTGCCTCTGAATATTCCAGCTCTTTTCTTTCAGTTCATTCTCATCAGCTTTTCCTTCTGCAGATTTATTTGCTCCAACTATTTCCTAAGTAGCAAATGCTCTTACTTACTCCCTAGTTCAATCTCACTATGCCTCAGTGCTCACTTTAGATAGCAATTCTTAGGAAACATCTCAGCTTTTTGAAACTCAGGATACATTTTCATGGCATTATAGACCTGAGCTTTGTCAAGATTCATGACTCTTGAGATTTTCTGGGTGTGGCAACTTCAGCCATGGTTCTCTCCATTAGTAGACATACCTCTGCAAGAGCAAGAACTATGTTTAACATTGTATTCACAGCATCTGGCATAATTCCAGGCACAAACTATCCCTAGAAAATATCTGATAACTGAGCACAGGAATAAACTAACACAGTTGCAGCCTATGTACAGTGCATTAGGAATCCAACCATTTACAGACAAGAACTATTGCTTTCTTAGAGGCTGCTGAAATCTATAAGCAAAGAACAAAGAGTCTAACCCCAACCAGTAAAATCCCAGCACATGAGATACAGAGCCAGTCTTATGTAAATGATTTCACAGAACAATTTCATATAGCTTTACAGTTATTTAAAGTAACCTGCTTAGGAGTAAAAAAAAAAAAAAAAAAAAAAAACTCTTATGTTTCTTTGGGGCCATAGGACATATAGAGTGAATAAATACAAAATAACAGACAAAAATTCAAAACAACATCAACAACAACAACAAAACAACCCAAAAATATGGACAAAAATGGTAGCTCAAAACGTAGAAGAATTTTAAAAGGATTTAACCAAAAAGCGAATGGTTCTTTTGAGAATTCCAAGAACAGCAAAATGTTCAGCATTTCCTATATAATGAAGAATATACATTTTAAAATATCTAAAATTGAACCCAATAAATGTTAACAGTATCATTTAATAAGTACTGTTTATGAAATTTTCCACAGAGGTAGGAAGATTCCTGTACAGCGTCAGCCTTGGCTGTCTCAAAATATTCAAGTGTCTCCTCTCTATAAACCCATTTATATAGTTTCCTATCAGTTTTTGTAATCGTAAAGAATAGGGTTTGAGATAAATTGTTTTAAAAACACATTTTGAATATAAATTTAAACGATTTTTTTTTCTAGAAATATATAACTAATGAAATGTTGTTCAGAATTACAAGGTTTTTTGTTTCTGAGTTTGACTTTGTCATCCCTTCTTTGAGAGGGAAATGAACAGCAAGTTCCAAAGTCAAAATAATGTTATCAGGATGGCTTGTATTTTTACACAGCTGCACTTACATTAAAAACGCAACGTGTACCTTATTCAATATGTGTAAGCTGGACTTTGGGCAGCACAAGAAAAGCAGGAAGAAACAAACAAAACTTGAGATTATCAGTTCAGCACAATTTATAGCATTCTTACACAATCATACTTACGTTGGAAAGGGCATGCTACCAAAGCCTCCTGGAGTAATTAGGAAAAGACCCTCGGAGTAAGGAACCTCAAAAATACTTTTGTATTTCCCCTGTTATCCCAATATCAAAGATGTCTGCTAACTGCTGAATAAAGAACATGACCACAGTGGTAACAGTGCCCAGATTTACTGCGTGCGGCAGTGCTGACTCTTTTAGACTCAAGGGTGACAACACTTCTAAGAACTAGGTGCTATTATAAAGCCCTACTTTAAACAGAGGAATAAAGGCCAAGAGATGCTGGGAAGAAGCAAGGCTAGGGTTTAAATGAAAGTGTCTGATGCCAGAGCTCTTACTACCCATTGTGGAAAATGTTGTCTTGTTAATGAGTATGATTTAGAAACAGTTTTGAACAAGAATCTAAAATAAAACTAAAGTTGTTTCTTCTATATTGATTTGAACTAAGTCAAAAGCCAGAGCTCTGAAGTCAGCAGAGGTAGAGACATGATAACTGAGTCATGAAGGAGTTTACTGAGAAGACTCCAAGCTTAGGGCAAAGCAACAATGTTTTCTGTAGTATAACTGATAAGGTTTTTTGGAAACATTCCATTTTTTACTGGTTGAACTGTCATCTGCACAAAGAACAAGCTAAATATAGATTTAACAGTATTACTTGTTTGACTAATATTCTGGAAAAAAAAAAAAAAAAGGAAAAAAAAAAAAAGAAACAAAGTCCCCTACAAGCATACCTTGGCAAAAAATACGGTGAGGTGAGTTTCGCTGCCAACAATCCAAATAGGGAATTTTGGAGATTTCAAGTAAGAACCAACCTAGAATAAATCCAGCAAAGTAAAACAAATAAATGAAAAGTTTATGCTGCCTCTTAAATATTTGTTCAGAAATATGTGAAGCACACAAAGGTGTCTAATCTGCATTTCTTACAGAGTTAAATGCTGAGTGCAGAGGGAACGATCCTACGCTGACGCTGCATGTTAAACTAGAACGCAGCAATGCAGACCCGAGAACATACATGTGTCAGCGGGAGCGAGGACTCTAGCGCAAGGACCCAGTCTCAGGTTTGGCTACGTTGCCCAGACAGAATAGTCACTTCAGGAATTCCAACTTGGCACAAATTCAAAAGCATAAATTTATAATTGCTTTATAAGGTAAATAACTGTAAATCAATAACCAAGATAAGAGGGAAAGATAAGGGCATCCTTTTCCTTTGAGTTTAGGGTAATGTAATAATCGCTCAAGAAAAAGTTTATAGTGTAAACCATTTAAGAATCTAAATGACTCCAGCTATTGACACTTCACGAAAAGTTCAAGGTTTTACATAGTATCTTTAAGATATATAAAAAGCCATACTTATAAGTTTGCCTGCAAGGTAGGGGTGTGTGTGTGTGTGTATCAAATATATATATATGATTGTGCTAAAGGCCTGCAAGCATTTCATTTGCAACTGAGATAAAAAGTTTAATACTGAACAGATCAAACAGATTTACACAATGCATCATGTTTACATTAACCAATTCCACACTTTCATGAGGACACTTTCTTAAAAAAACAACTAATCTTACCAATCTAGTTTGCTTTCCTTTCTCATACAGACTGCCTATAACTGGGCTACGTGCAGCACTCAGAACTCAGTTTTCTTTCCTATTCAGCCAGCAGCCTGTTTCAGTATGACACAGCCCTGTGGGATTTACTGTCACCATGAGGGAGGTGAAAAACAGGAATTCTTGTATTCATGGGCAGAAAACTCAGATCCTGTGTCCTATGAAAGCAGGGATGAGTTAGATGTGCTAATACGCATCAGAGAACTGGTAAAGTGGGAAGGGTCCTTTGAGGGCAGCAGAGAAGGGAATGTGTGGAAGAAAAGGCATAGTGCTCGGTTAGTGTCAGAGGGGGCTGCAGGGGTGAGCAGGGCCAGACTTTACCAATGGGAGCAGAGGGGTGCACCGTGGCAGGGCCTGGCCTGAGCTTAGGCACCACTATAGAGCTGGAAGCACAGACAGGTGTTCTGACTCCTAGACTGACACTCTGTCACACAGCGGACAGTGTAAACACTGCTTAATTTCTTTTAGAATAAGTACATTCATCTCACTTAGGTTTTTTTCCCCTTGAAGAGGGTAAAATTTTATAATAGAAATTAAGGATAAATGAATGTTGAACTAATGGCGTATTTTATAATAAGAATCAACCATTAGAGAATACAATATTGTCCTTATTCTTGAAATCAAACTGAAATCAATAGTCAAACACAGAATTACCATGCGGCCATGAAATTTCACTCCTGAGTACACAGTAATGTAAAGACATATGTCTATCAAAAATGTGCAAATGTTCATAGTAGCAGTATTTATAGGAGCTAAAGTCACTCTAAAGTATTAAATCTAAACCATTAAGAATAGAGAAGACTCCTGTTACTCAATTCTTTATGACAGAAGCTAAATTTAAAGTTTTACAATATAAACAGACTCTTTAAAATGTATAATTTGAAACATCCACCAGTTGATGGATGAAAACAGAGTTGACACACTATAAAACAGAGTAGTTTCGACATAAAAAGGAACAAAGTACTAATACATGAGTGAAGGAACCCATAAAGCCAGAAAGCAGAACTGTGATGCCTGGCGCTAGGAAGAAGCAAGTGACTGCTTGGTTAGAGCTTCTTTTGGGGGTGAGGAAAACCTTCCAGAATTAGGTAAAGATGAGGGTGGCACAGCCTTATGAATACAACAAAATCCATGAAACCGTATAAATTAAAATAGTTGATATTTATGATGTCTAAGTTTTAAATACAAGGTTAAAAAGACCCTTTCTTTCTTGGTGTGTGTGTGTGTGTGTGTGTGTGTGTGTATGTGTGTGTATGTAGGAGGGAATAAACAGATACCACTTCATTTGTTTCCAAATATATGTGCTCAAAATGGTATGTAAAATGGTAATTACTGGAAAGCAATTTGCTAAACTATCAAAGAATAGAGAAATGTTTAGACTTATAACAGTTATACAAGCATAATTCCTTTGTGCCATTTCCCTAATTATCTGGTGAAATGTAAATATATGTTGACTGAGAGCTTACATACTGATGAACTTATATACAGCATTCTAGAAACTGACAGTTCAGTTTTGAAGCCCTGGTTATGAAGCAGTCGTCTTCCTTTAAGGATAGCTGATTAAATTCCTATCGTGCCATTCTCTTCATAGTCCTCACTTTCTAGAATCAGTCTATTTGTCCACAAGTCAGGTGACAAATAGTTATAGCCTTATGGCACAGAGCCCACTGGAATTATTCAAAGTACCACATCATAAGAGCCCAAGGAACCTAGCTAACTCCACCCCACTTTCCATGTATAATCTGACCTGCAGCCCAGCTTGCTGCTCCCCTGTCCCTAGGTGGAAGCCATTGGTGGCTGTGTTTGTCAGCTCTCTTTATTTCTCATTTATAAGCAACAGTGCACTGGGACATTAGAAGAATCCTATGAGAGTCTAATACCGTTGGGAAAGAAGAGAAAACAAATTCAAGATAAAAAAGTTAAAAGTCATCATAGAGTAGTCATTCCTAGCAAACAATGTGAAAGAGTAACTGAGGGCAGGCTGGAGAGACACTCAGCCATTAAAGGCTAGGCTTACAACCAAAACTATAAGGGTAATGAGGGAATGTCAGGAAATGGTTTTCTGACACAACTTAAAATCAACCCAAAGGAAGAGTCAGCCACTCATGTAAAGAGCTGGGTACTTTATGCAGAAAAACCGTGCTATGGTCTACCAGGCAGGAGAGGGCTGGATGTGTCCAGCACATGACAGGCAGCACTGTAGCGGGAACACACCAGTGGAGGGAAGAACACTGACCATAACGCAGGGATCCAGATGAAGACTTTATAGGCTACAAGTTTTTGGGGTTTAACTGAGAAATGTTCCCCTTAAGTGCATGTATTTGGACACTTTGCCCCAGTTGGTGGGGCTGTTTGGTGTGTTTATGAAACATTTAGAAGACAGAACCCTGCTGAAGGATGTACGTTGCTGGAAGCCAGTGTCACAGTTTATAGGCTTGGCCCACTTTCTGTTCTCTCTTTGCTCTCCGTGGGTAAAAAAAATGTGATCTCTCTGATTCTTGCTCTTCCCACCATGGCGTGCCTTCCCTAGCATGATGAATTCTATCCCTCTGGACTGTAAGTCAAAATAAACTCCTTCTTAGGTACTTTTGGTAATGTCATTTTATCACAGAAACAAACTAAATGAAAAACTTACATATTTTAGAATATAAAATCTTCACAATTTGGTTACATGCAAAACAAGTGTGTGTGTTGGGGAGTGGTGAGCATAGGTGCACACTTTCCTCCAGGACAGACGATCATGTGTGTGTGATGGGGGTGGGTTACTCAGTTGGAATCTCTGATTGCTAGGCTGTCTTAGAACAGTGTTAGTTTGTATAATTAAAATGACTGAAAATGAAGGCATTACTATTGCTTATAGTCACTACTTACAAGTAAGGTCAGAATAGATCCTACACAGATCTTACATCTGCACCATCTGTTTATGTGTTGTCACGGAGGAGGAATGATGTCTGACAAATAGTAACAAGAATAGTGTACACACACACACACACCCACACACACACACAAGACACTAGTTAATGTTATTAAAAACCATTGCCATTATCAGAACCACTGTATGAAATAAACATTTTAAAATGGAAAAAAAACCCCACAAATCTACATCATCTTTTGTCAAAGAATATGACTTTTTTTGAGTGTGAATATTGACATAATCCTCATTTAACCACCTGCAATATTTAAGGGTTATTGAGGTCTGCACAGGTAGACACCTCAATGTCAACATGAAGGCTAACAAGGTAGTTCTAACCCTAGCATACGTTAAACAGCTTAAAAACACGTTTATAGTCAACCATATTATTTCCATTTTAAATATTATTTTGTTCTGTGCTCTGTCACCAAATTCCCTTTACAGGAAAATGAGCATGATTAGCCAGCTTAATTCCTTAACATTGCATGAGTTTAGGTTAGGCGTTCAGCAAGAAGGAAGACAGTGATGAGTGGTAACAGCTAGAAGTTGAAGTTAGTTACCATAAGAATAAAAATACTGTCCATAGCATGGGCATACTCAAATCCTTTAACACAGTTTACCTTACAATATCGTAAAGCTGTCCATTAATGTTAAGAATCCTACAGCTGCTTGTTCATGGATACCGAGAAGTTCTGCAAAAAATAAAACCAAATTTAATACTGCATTAGTATATGTAAGTCTAAGTAGTGTGTGTGTATGTGTATACATATGTGTGTGTGTTTGCATAAATATATTTATATTCAAACTATGCCAAAGTGCTTCCTTTCACCAAAAACTATCTTTAAATCTTTGTACAGATTAAGATGTCACATCAAATAATCATGCTATCACTATATATTATAAAATCCACTAGATAGTTTTGCATAGGATAAATATTATGGTTCAAATGTAGATTAAAAGTACTCATAAAAAACTATGTTTAATTTTAATGTTTTAGTCAAAGAAAAAAATCACTCTGTAATCCAAAAAATTATTGACGTGCATATAAATGATGAATATATATACATATATGTGTACACACACATATATGTGTATGTGTGTGTGTGTATATATATGTATATATATATATCTTCATGAAAGGAACTAACTTGAACTCTTGATTTTGAGAAAAAAGTGAATATGTTAAATCACAACTATTAGTATTTATCAAGGGACAATGGTGACCGTACCTACACAGTGCTTAAAATATGGACATTTCAAGCTATCCCTTTTTATTCTAAAAGAAGCCAGGCAGTATGCTTAAGGCTGGGAAAAAGAGTCATGACTAAGAAAAAGTCTTTGCCTTACAAGGACTGAGAGTTTACTAAGAGACAAATGAAAACAATGTGTGCTCTCTATGTATGTATATATATACACACCCACTCACAGAGTGGAGGTTGGCAGAACCTGTTTCAGTGTTAGTGAAGTCTTAGAAGAATAGCAACATATGAATCGAATCCTGTGGAGTATGTAGACATTTTCCAGGCCAGAAAAGATAAGAAGAAAGTTTAAAACTACAACATATGAAGGAAGCATGAAAATCAGTGTATTAAGGTAAGGAATGAAAATTTGTCAGAGCTTCCTGCTTTCTTAATATGGGGCCGTACAATGTTGCACAGGATGGCCCCAAACCTTTGGAGACCTTAGCCTCCTCTGCACCTCAAACTATAGGTGTGTGATACCATGCTCTTTTCCTCAAACACATAAAACATGGCAAACCTGATAAACAGTGATTAGCTTTAAGAAAGAACTCAAGAAACACATTCTGGATTTGTGTGAAGACTGAACATGACTTTGCTTTTATACAAACTGGGATTGACGTACTTTTGGGTCTGAATGGAGATAAGCAATTGTCAGTAGAGCTCAGAAACACAGACTTGACGAGCCTGGCTGAACACTGATGCATCACCAGCCTAGAGACTAAAATCATAGACGTAAAGTCAAGGAAGTAGTAAGCTACCACAGCCAAAGCAAAGAGGATGATGATATAAGACACTTATACCTGAGATGGTAGAAGAATGTTTTCATAGACTATCACTTTTAGTTGATATACACTAAATAGAATTACATAGGACCATAAACATAGATTAAAAAACTTTTTCTCGAGTGCAATTTCTAATATGAAAAATATTGATTACCTTCAAATAAAATCTTTTAGGACTCTTCAATAAATTTTAGGAATATTGAGAGTATGAAATAAAAATATTTAGTCTTTGCTTTGCAGCAACTAAGGAGGTAGGAGTAGAGCAAATAGAGATGTGTACAAATGATACTCTATGGTTAGCAAACATCCTGGCTTCTTTCCTCTGAAATGTAAGCAGTAACAATCATCCTGGTCAAAGACAAACACATATGTTGAGAACCAGGTTCTACAATTTTATTTCTAAAATCAATTACCACCACCTAGTGTTATAACTAGATACTACACCATTTATTTCCTTGTCAAATGTCTACAAAGGTTCATTTAAAATATCATACTAGTAACAGAAAATTAGGCCTTCATATGTTCTGATGAATTATTCAGATTTGGTCAAAAATCACATGCTTAGGTATCTGCTTTAGATAATAATTCTTTCTTTTGTTCCTCCTGATTTTTTGAGACAAAGTCTCACAACCCTCAGTGTACTATGTAGCTGAGGACGGCCTCAAACTGCTGATCTTCCTGCCTCTACTTCCATGTCCTGGGATATAGGAACACTCCACTATGCCTAACACTGGGTGGTAAAATTTCAAAATTTAATATTCTTTTACCCCAAATAGGATATATACTTAATATGATCTTCTTAGATTAAGTATAGCAATCAGGAGATATCTAATTTATTAACTTTTTATGCCAAGCTATAAAACAGTGAGGATATGACATTCTCATATCAATTACAGGACTTATTTGCATTAGATTTTCTTCAAAAGTCTTTATCTTTTGCTTGTAAGAAACTGGTAACTTTGTCTTTGTTAATATTAATTTATCTCACAAAAGAGAGCTGAAGATCATTTAAATTCCAATTTGAGTTTTCAATTTATTTAGCTTGATGGCAAAGAAATAAGACTATTCTTTGGCTGAAAGTAATATCTAATTTTATTTGTAATGCACAAATAAAAGCTGTATATACTATAAACATGTCCTGAAATATGTGCTCATTGTAGATTAGCTGAATCATGCTAATTAGCACACATATTTATGAATGAGTCAAAAATTCTGGAGGAAAAAAATATTTAAATCAGACACTTTGTACATGTGATTCTTGACTAGATTTGAATAATTCATCACCAAGAATATATGAAGACCTAATTTTCTATATTTAGTAGCTTGATATTTTAAATGTATCATTGTAGACATTTGAAGACAAATGTGTCTCTCTATATATAGACACACACATATGTATACAGACACACACACATTACCTCGCATATGTATTTTGAGGAACGACAACACTTACAGTCTACTCTTGGCAATTTTCAAGCAGAGACGACTTTCGTTACCTACAGTCAGTACGCTTTACAACAGATTTCTAAAACAGTCCTATTAAGAGAGTCCTTTTAAGTGAGCTGGGAAGAGACTACCCAGGATCTTGAGTAAGGTAAACGAATCCATATTTAAATATTGAAAAGGAGGGGGACTTTTAAAAACAGAAAGCATTAAACAGTTAAAAAGCCTGATTATTTCACTTACAGGAAAGGTACCTGTATTTTCAGCTTAAAATCTATTTATTTAAAGAACTTAATGGTGGTTCTTTCCCCAAACTACACTTTAAGTATTAAATTTTGTATTTATTATAGCAAATTAAAATGAATAAGAATGACCTAATTTAAATTATATGAGGAGAAAAAAAGTGGTGAAGATCCTTTTAAATCTACCTGCTAGTAGCGGACTGCTACTATTGGGTAATAAGAGCTGCTAGATTTAACAAAACAAAACACAAAACACGTGCTCTCGTTTGCACTTCTGTTGGTGTGCTAAAGCAGTCTGCCAAAAAGCAACTTAGGGGTGGGAAAAGGTTTATTGGTTTAAAATTCCAGGCCATACTCCTTATTGTGGGAAGTCAGGGCAGGAACTCAAGCAGAAACCACAGAGGAAAGCTGCTAACTGCCTCACTCCCTGGAGCACTTGCAGGCTCACGCCCAGCTAGTTTTCTTATATGTATATGTAAGAGCCCAAGCTCTCCTGTCTAGAGGTGGTGCTGTCCACAGCAGGCTGGGCCTCCAGTCCCATCCAATCAATCAGGAGTGTCACTCACAGTCACAGGCTGTCTTAGTCACTACTCTATCGCTGTGAAGAGACGACATGACCAAGACAACTCTTACAAAAGACATCATTTAATTGGAGGCTTGCTTATAGTTTTAAAGGGTTAGTACAAAATCACAGCAGGAAGCAGACAAGCATGGTGCTAGAGCAGTAGCCAAGATCTTTACACACTAATCAATAGGCAGCAGGCAGAGACAGAGGCACTAGCCTGGATGGGAATCTGAAACCCCAATGCCCACCCCCAGTGACACATTTCCTCAAGGCCTATTCCAACCTATTCAAACAAGACCGCATCTCTTACTTCTAATCATTCTCAAACAGTTCACCAACTGGAGGCTACATGTACAAATATATGAGCCTATAGGGGTCATTCTCATTTAAACCATCGCACAAGCCAACCTGATCTGGGCCAATCTCAATTGAAGTTTCCTGTTTCCTAGTGGCTACAGATTATGTCAAAGTGACAACAAAAAAACTAAGCAGTACACTACTTACATTTATATTCCAAACACTGTTTGAAATATACAACCCTATTCACATTAAAGACCATTACACTATTCAATGATTATTTCAAATGTAGATTTAATTGGGAAATCCAATTTTAACTAGCAATATGGCTCTAGCTAACATAATAAGTTGTTGAAAGCAATACAATTTCAAGATAGCAGCACTTCTATCTATTAATCCGGATAAATCATAATTGTAAGTCATATCACTTAAATGTAGAGTTCTGAAATGAGCATATTCCAAACATTTCCAGTTTTTCCATGTATCATTAAATTCATGAACATTAATTATTCCTTACAATTAACCATCAAATAAATGTATAAAAATGATGGATAGACAAGACATACAAAAGTAAAGACACAAATACTGAGGGATGCCTTTCAGATAGAAAAGCCAACGTGGGAAAAATGATCTGCATGAACACAGAACCAGTGAAACCTTCAGCTCTTAATTCCTGAGGGCAAAATGAAGATACAGAAGAGGCTAGTGTCCTACCTTATGCCATCAATAAATAACCCAGACGAATTGAATAGTCAAACATAAAAACAAGCAAGCAAGCAAGCAAGCAAACAAACAAAAAACCCCAAAACGGTAAAGTCCACAAAAGCATTTGAAGAAAATATTACAGAATAGTAATCTGGGGATAATAGAAATATAGAATTGGTACAAGGGAAAGAGCATAACTGAAACAGAAAATATCAAATGACTCAACACTACAGAAGTGAAAACCTTGAGAACAAAAGACATCTCTGAGCAAACTGTACACAAGAAAAGGTTGGGGAAAATTGCTTGCCCTGTAAAGAACTAAAGGAGAACTCAGAGCCCCAGAAATTGTGATAAAGCAACCCCTCCCCCAAAATGTAATTCCCAGAGAGCAAAACAGTTAAAAGCTTACATATGAACAAATGACCGAGCTCAGGCTCATTAGGAAACACAACAAATGTTAACTGAAATATGTAAGCATTTGTCAAAAAATGACCAGAATTAAAAATGGACAATGCTGAGGTATCAGCCAGGATTCAGGAAAAACAACTCCTCTATAGTCAACAAGATATATTATATTGATACTTTACAGGTTGTAAGGCACATTTTAGAGACAAAGTTGCCATATTCCTCAAAAGAAAAAATTTTCTGAGTTAATGTACTACCCATGATTTCAATTTCTAGGTATTAAGCAAGGAAACATAAAAACATACGTCCCCACAAAAACTTGTGCACGCATGTCCCTAACAGCATCACTCACTGACAGTCAGAGCCATTTCAGATGTCTATCAGTGATGACGAGTAGAGAAGCAAGGCTCATCTACACACTGCCATACTGCTTGCTCGTTAAAGTAAAGCACCAGTGCGGGGAGATACCATTCACAGAGAAAGAACTTTGTCACAAACACCAGACACCATCTATTTCTATTTACAATAAATGCCCAGAACACAAAAAACTTAGAAACACAAAACAGATTAGTAGTTGTTATACCAGGAGTAGATGGAAGAATGGGGAGCTACTACTGATGGGACCAGGATTTCTTTATAAAACAAGAAAGATATTTTGGATGTGATGTATTCTACATTTTGACTGGGTGGCACGCACAGTACATGGATTAGATTTCAATAAAGCTATAACTAAGTAAAAGTCAACAGGTGACTGAATTCATAATATACATCTAGTTTTACTATCAGTCCTGCAGGAACACTGAATAGGACTGAGTCACACACAATGTTTCCTGTAGATTTGTGTGTAGCAGTCAAACTGGAACCACCTACATGCTCATCCAAGGTAAAGTGTTTAAGGCAAAACACACACATGACAGTTCGAACACTGATAACCTTAATAAAAAAGGTGGAAATGCTATGTCCCTCCTTCACTGAATCTTCCCAGGTCACACCTAAGAGCCACTTTCTCTTCTACTACCAGAAGAGCACTTATTCTAGGAAAACAAAACAAAAAAAAACAAATACACCCTAACCTAACCAACCTAATTGCCTTATCAGTGGGATCTACTCTAAATCAATCTCACTTGCCCTCTTCAAAACTCATAAAAGCTCTTTCTTAGAGCAATTGATTCACACCTTATCTTTATTTTTGTATATTTTCTGATGTTCACTTCCCCTCAGTAAACTTCCATACCTTGAATTTCCTCAGTTGAATGAAGCCTGTCTCCATCTTGCATATTATTTAAGAGAACAGAACACGCGCCTCCCGCCTCCCAAGGCTACCTCACGCTCATGTTCCTGTCACCTGCTGCTCCTATCAAAACTGGATCTTTTCCACCGTGCAGCTGAGGCAACTCCTAATCACTGAAACAAAATCTATGGAGCCCATTGAAGGTCTTACTTCTACCAGCTCACCAGCAAAATCCTTGCCCACACTGTTGAAGACCAACTCCCTTAAGGTGGTTTGCATCTCAATTATCTTACTCAAGAACAACCTTACTCTTTCTTAGCCCCCATTTCCCCTGAAAGAGATACAGTGCATAGCTCATTTTCCAACTCCATACTGTGGACAAGGACCTTTAGATTAACTTCTCTCTATGTGGGCAAATATCTATCTCTTAGGGCAACTAGCACTGAAATGAAGTTCATGATGGCAGTATATCAGAAGGATTAAGCATACTGTCAAAATATACATACGTTTAAGGGATTTCCCATGTTTTATGTGTGAATTAATGCAGTATGTTTGGCTTGAAATCCTGCTAATTACCTGTACTTCACCCTCACCTCTAATGTAAGGAGTCCTACAAGTTCTACCTCCCATAGACGCTACCACAGAGGTGGACTTATTTAGAAGGGGGATGCTCTATGGGGAATAAGCAGAGACCTTGGAATGGTCAGAAGTCCTGTTTGTTTAGTTTCTGCTGTTTCACTTTGGGTAAATTAATGATCACCTCAATTTCATTAGCCATATTGAGATTAAAAAAGACATATCCAAAACATACTGCTCGTAGGAAGGGAATAAATACTGTCTGTTCTCTTTTCTTCCTGTGCATGTCTATCATTGTCTTGTACCTCTTTCATTGTCTTGCTGTGTCTAAGCTTTCACTGTCATAGCTTTCAACTTGGAATTCCACTCAAAAATCCTACAAACTGACAGCATTTTACTGTGCTATTTCTCTGCTCAATGCTTACAATAATTTCTTTCCCTAATACTTGCCAACTAGGAGCAAGTACAGCATTTAGCCTGTGTTCTCACCCAAGCCCATGCTGATACATTTCCTTTACCAGTGTTCATCACTTATCTCCTGGTTCTCAAACCTGCCTGACCACACAGAGGGATCATCTAGAAGTCCTTTACAGTTTATGCCCATGTAACAACACCTGAAAGTTCTGTCCTTTACTGCTCTCAGCTGGGGTATGAATATTCATGGTTTTAAAGTCTCCAAATGATGTGCCCTGCTCTATTCAGTCTGTCTCTCTGTCTAAACACATAATGTATATGTTTCTCCAAATAGCATCCTGCTCACACTATCTGTCCCCATTAAAATTCCTCTGTCTACTTACATCAACATAAGCAGTGGGAAAAGCTTCCTCCTTCCTCAGCATGTCTATGGTTCTTATTTCAACACGTCTCATTTCACCACGCATCAAAGCATCTATGTTTGTGTTCTCATTCACCTGAACTTTGTGGATAAGCATCCACAGAGAAGTGAGCTCTTTCTATGAGCCCATGCATACCCCACAGGAATCTTAGTATTTATAGTAGCCATTTGAAGAAGGTATTGCTTCCCCATAAAAAGAAATTACTTGTCTGAGTGTTTGGAAACTACTATATAATTTTCAATTTATGTTCTATACTTCCTCCATGTTGTCTAAGCCAGAAATACACAAAGTAAATGCTGAGTAGGTATATGGATTTTTATTTTATTTTTAAACATGTGGAAGTGGAATTAAGTTCAAGTTAATATTGGTAAAGACTGAAGGTAAAATTTATACTCTTTCTGAAGATAACTCTCTTTTCTAGCCATTGCTCAGTTTTGATCCTTAAACGTACTTTAAAGCATTCATAGTAAAATGACAGTCTTGAATAGAAATACTTCAAGAATCAGGAAAGAATGAATTTGCATATATGAGGAATCAAGGCTCATATACTTGGTGAATAAATTCTGTAACTGAGGTAAGACCCTCAAAATGGTAACAGCCTATGTACCTAGGATAGGCAGGAGAGCAGGAGATTTGGGTTTTGTTGTAGGATAACCCTAGCGAGACTGCAGAATGCACAGGACACTGGACCAGGATAACTTCATAAAGACCGGAAGACTAACAGTGATGGCCACAGCAAGCACAGGAAGGAGCAGTGATAGGAACAGCTGGGAAGAGATACTTAAGCCACAGTCCCTGCTCTAGTTATCTGAAATTATAGCAGGTACCTCAGAGACCAGAAACCTTTTGGGAGGAGGGAGAGGTGAGCAAGGAAAAATCAAAGAAACTGCACATTACAGAGACTGGCATGTTAGCTAGCAGGATCACATGCTTTTAGATCTAAATCAGAATGCTTGAAGCCAGAGAGCAAACAAGACAGAACACTTGTAGGGATTTGTTTATCCATGAAGTTAACAAAGCTAGGCTCTTATTCTAACTTTCCCACTAAGTGGATTGATTACACTGCATATAGGAAGTCAGGCTCTTAATTTCCAAACGGCACAGTGGAAGGGTGTACTGTGTTCTGTAAATTCTGGAGTTCTATAATTTTTACTCAAATTTCTTGACATTATATTCTTTCTGTGAATTAGCTATATAAATTTCTCAAATTTGAGGCAAATTCAAAGTTAAGAATCATTCATATGGGAGCGAAAGCAGTATCAGTTTCTTGAATCTACTATATTCTCTGTTGTTTGCTAACAGTTCTGTCAAACACCAAATTGGGGGGGAGTAATATAAATTTCCCTCTGAACAGGAACTATGAAGCTTCATGTCCTATGATAGATATTTCAGTAAGAGGTTTATTGCAATTATTCCATAAAAGCTAAATGACCAAACGAATGAATTTAGATTGCCCAATAGTAAAATGAAGGGGGATTTAATTCATAACTGTGCATTGGCTCTGCTTGAGTGAACGGACTGGCCAGTGTGCTTCATTTGATGCTCATAATGACATTAAGAAGTTACTAAAACAAAATAATTGAAATCAGAAATGGAAATGTTGATAGAAGAGTGAGTAGGTGTAAAGCCCCAGAAAACATTCAATCTGCCCAGCATATTAAAGAATATACTACAAGTAATATAGAAAAACTCAGGATACTGTCAGATGAGTAATTCAATTACATTTATAATTTTCTATAACTTCCAGCACTGAGTGCAGAGCTGTCCCTGGATAAGTACCGGTATGCTACATCTACCAAGAGATAGATTACCATTTCTAAAGTTAGCTCCATGGTCCCAATAACAAACCAGAGAAAACCAAAGCCTGGAGGAGCCAAGCCTGACTAAGCTCATAAATTCGGTACCCAAGATTTCCTGCTTCCAAAAATCTACACTTTAATGTTATGGTGTCTTGGAAACCATAAAGAGTTCTTCTAGTAGAAAGCATCCACATTATTATCTTAACATCTACACTCTGTAGAGCCATTAAATAGACAAATATCAATCTCCCATGGTCACTAAGATATGAATCATTTAAGAACATAGCGAAGAACATACTTACGCATTCCTGAGCACTCTCTATCACCATCCCATACATTAGATACTGCGTGCCCCGTCAGTAGGAGGTTAATTAAGCTTTGGCTATCAATAAAAATTAAATATCAGTTAAAATAGTCATAAAACTAGTTCTTCAAATCAAGTAATTCCTACAATAAAGGTTTTTTAATGACTTCTTTACATTACATTATGTTAAAAAACAAAATGAGAGAAAACCTTAATGTTCCTTTTCTAAGTCTAGCTTGGTAAGGGCCTTAGAGCTGCACTGTAACAATGGCATCTGTTATTATAATCACAGAAGCCTAGCAGCTCTAAGATCACATATTTAAATGGATAAAAATTATTCTGTTTACTTAGTATTTACAATTATTTTTATATATAATAATTTTTGAAATCATAATTATATCGCTTCCCCGTTCCCTTTCCTTTACCCCTTCCCATTATCTCCATGCTCTCTCAAATTAATTGCCTCTTTATATATATATATACACACACACACATACATATTCCTAAATAAATATAAACTGCTCAGTCTACAAAATGTTACTTGCATGCGCATGATTTTAGAGCTGACTACTTTGCACTAGAGAACCATCTGGGACTAGAAACCTTACTACCTGGCTAATGAAGTCCTGGGTCTTGGAGAAGAACCTACAAAAGCCACTCTCTTAAATCAGCATAATCCTTAGCTACATTTAAAGTATTTATCCTTATACCTGCAATTCTCATCTCTCAAAGAAACTTCACTTTGCAACAGACGGAGACCATTATAATTATATTTAACTTGTAGTATTTGATAGAAGGTAAGTGAATCTTAACTTAATTGTTAATTAAGTGGCAGACATATTTAAAAGGAAGGACTTGTGTGAGAATAGATTAACTTTTACTATTCTATTGATTTTGGTAAAACAAGCTTAAAAAAACTAGAAGGGTTTGTTTTTCTTTTTTTTGTTTGTTTTGTTTTGTTTTTCTCCCTCAAAAAGAAACAAGCACAGATAGGTAAGAAAATACTTTCAAGTTAATGTGAGTAAATTTAGCCTTTTAAAAAAGCCATAGATGGACATAAAGGAAGCTTTGATAAAATATCAATATTGTGAATAAGATGCTCGTCACAATAACGGTCATGTGTAAACAACATGAAACTGGATGTCAACATTAGCCACACAGCAAACACTGGCTAAAGCGGTGCAATGCATGCAGCACAGGGCCAGGCAAGCCCATAAACTTCTGCTGCCACACACTCATCAGAAAATCCCTTCTCCTAAAGCCTCCAGTTCAGTAAGAGATAGCAGACTGCAGCCATTACCTGCCATGCCCGTACACAGGGTCTATCAAAGGCTCATTTGCATCTTCAATTGAATTCTTTATGTTTTCAATGCCCTAAAGAAACCAAGATTTCATTAACTTTATTTTAAAACTAAAGTACAAAGAACGACCAGTTTAGAATCTATGTTAATAAAATACTATTCAAATTATAAAGACTTGAGATGGAGGTGCATTTGGGAAGGTAATAAGTAGCTCTCCAAAGATTACTTTCCATTTTCTTTCATGGGCTCTATGGAGGACACTAAGGGACTCATAGATAGTCCAATGTTGGCTAAAGGGACAAAGATAACAATTTTCAAGATAGAGGAGGAAATTATTTAATACAAAACTTAATATTTAACTTCGTGCTAAATTAGATTAAAATCTACTATACCCACTAAAAAAACTAATTTTACTTTATGTCATTTTAAAAAACTTAGTAAAGTCATAGATTTTGAGTTTAGACAGAAACAAAGTTAAATACACAAAAAGTATAAGAAAAGAAGAAAATGAAAAGTTTACATATGGCCATACTTTTTCCCAAATATTGGTAATTCAAATATACGGTAAAAAATAAAATATCCGCTATGAGAACAGAAAGCTTCTCATTTCTTAAAAACAATCTCCTGGCAGTTTTTCGAGCTCACAAAAGGAGTTGGAGAACTACAGGAGGAGTGAGGGACCTTAGCTTCATCAGCTCCAAAACAACATGAAGTGACATCCACAGCATTAGTCACTTATTTCGAACCACTGATTCTGTTGTACTATAGGCCACATCTAAGGATAAAGTAGACAACCAACAATCAAAGCATTAGAAGACTGTCTACATACTACAGGGAAAGCAAAGAGGTATGTCATCTTGACTTGGCATCCTGGGAACAACAAAACAAGAAGGCTTCGACAAAGTAAAATGCATGGTGGGAAGTAGGGACACAGTCGGTGGGCTGAGGGGGAATCACTTCAGAGAGTGACGGTTCAGAGTTGTTCAGTGAACTAGCGTAAAGGCTAAAAAGGTCGAGAGAGGCAGAAACACCGGAATGAATAGTCAAGGAAAGTTCATGAGGCTGCCGTGCCTCAGCCACCTCTACCGCCACCCCAACCGCCTGGCCTCTCTTTGGTTCCTTACTCTACTTAAATCCAGTAGCTCATTTAAATATTTGGTCGATTTCTCTTGTTATTCATAATATGTTCCCTCTGTTCTCTATCCTACAGTCTCCATCTTGCTCTAGGCTTCCACCACAATAGTTCTTCCCTAGTTTCCTTGCCTCTAGCACTCGCTCTACCAATCTCTTCACCACTAATTCTCATTCGCTAGCATTCTATCTACCAGTCTCTTCACCACTAATTCTCATTCCAATTTAGGCATCTTTTATCCACAAAGATCTTGTCATTTTCATATTAAGATTGTATTGTGTTCCAATTCTGATATTAAACCTAAAGTACTGTTGTGCAATTCACAAGAGACATCTCTATAAACGGTGTGACTATCACCTCTCACGGTTGTCCCTAGGTATATCACACTGCAGCAGGCCCGAAGTATTATGATCCCCCAAACCCTTTCCTCTTTAGACTTGCTGCTCCTACTGTTTGGTAAATTTCATTACAACTTTTCCACATGTAAAAACTCTTCTCAACCATGAAGTTCCTACATCCATCAAAGGGTCCTTACCACACAAAGTCTGCTCTTGAGTCCTTTCAACAAACTTAAGTCATATCTTCTATTTTCCCAAAATACTTTCTGCATGTAATAAACATAAAAACGAACACCTCAAACCATGACCATAATAGAATTATTATGTCATTTTTATAATATAAAAATAGAAAACCTTTTTTAAAAAAAAGGATGTCATATTCTTATCATAGAGTTAATGCTCAAAAAAATTAGTAAAATGAAAAAAAAAAAAAAAAGCTGGTTTCAGACAAGGTATAACCAGGAGATGTGCAAAGTGAGACTGAATGGCTACTACAATTTGAAATTGGCATTTGCAGAAAGAGGACAGGATCAGAAGTGCACATGCCAGAGTTAAGACACAGAGAGGTGAGCTGAGAGAAATAACTAACCACAAAAGAAAAATTCCATACGACCTAGGAAATGATTCTTGTGAAATTCTTAAATTCAGAAGGGGAGGCAATAGTCAGAGTACACGTAAAGAAGGAAGCGAAGCTATAAAAGAAAATGTTGCTTTAAAAAAATGAGACATTATATGAAGGAAAATTAGCACAGTGATTGACAAATAAATCCAGCAAAAGCAGGGGTCAGAGGGTTTCTACAGGGGCTAAAAGTCAAATGCTAAAGATCAAAGAAAACCAAAATTAAGAACTGACACGATCTCATGACTAGAACATTATCAATCACCTCTGCGGACTGTAGCAGAGGGAAGGAATGTGAACGTGGTTAAAGAATGAATGGAGCAGGAGCAAACTCCTTATGAGCAAGAAGATTCTTACCCTGGATGTACAAACAGCAGCCACACACAGTTTCTAACAGCAGGAAAAACACTAGGCTAAGAAAGTAAATCGTCTTTAAACAAACCTTTGTCAGTAATACAGAATAGAGAAAAAGCAAGACTCCAAATTTGCTTCCCCACATTGAATACTGGTCCAAGACAGCATCTTTTAATTCTGATACAGTTCTGAATGATATCTTTCTGGGGGGAAGAAGAATTAAGTATTAGTATCCTGATTACTCCACTCATAAATGGAAAAAAATTAAATTCTTATTCATTACAACATACAAACATGAAATTTTTATTAAGTATCTTCAAGTTCTAAAAACAAATTTAGCCACAGAAAGCAAAAACTATTGCTGACAAGTTCTACCACATAAACCCAGTCCACTAAGACAGTCTGAGCGTTGGCACGGAGCCTCCACCTCTCCTAGGTGCAGTGCCTGGCAGTTCTTCAGTCTTTGCAATTATTCAGACAGCGGACTGGTCCTCTACAAAGAGGTATTCAATAACCAAAACACTAACACTTAAAGCAAAAGCTACTCAACAAACATCCGAGGGTTAAAACGACAGAATATATTTGTGGCTTCTTTTTTAAAGAAATTAATGTTAAATTTCAAAATGCCACCTATAATTCTATCTAAGCCTTCCTTAATTTTATAATAAAATCTTTAAGTGTTCTGATGAAATATTGGGCACTTTTAATGAAAATTACAGGAAGTATATTTTGGCAGATATAATCCTAGTAATTGTCTCACTACAAATTGCTTTACATTCACTCAAAACAGAAAAACATGATTTTTTTTCCCACTGATAATGATGAAGACATATTTAGGGTTTTTAAACGTGTAGTTGGATAGTTACTTCAGGATTCAGAATCGTACACGTGTATATATTGTTTTTAAATTTGAAAACAAATTAATCCTCAAACAAGGTATCTTAATCTTAAGTTTGTGTTTAAGTAGAGAAGTATTATCTAAGTCTAAGGACCTTTCCACAGTATGAACAGACTTAAAATGGCAATGTGTCCACAAGGTAAGTATTTTAAATGTTCCAGTGTTACTTACTGAATTAACGCATGAAATCGCTCAAAGCCAAGCTCTTCGACAGCCAAGGCAGCTATACATAAAAGACACTTTTCAGCACTACACATGGCAAATAAATGACACAAGATACACACAGCAGGCTGTAAATACTTTCAAGCAATCAAACATTCCCTATTTCTTATTCCCTTACAATTCTCAGTTTACTCTGAATTTGATAGTAGCAGAAATTTACAGCTCATCATCCTAGTTACTGCGGTTATAACCAACATGAATACAGAGCTGAGAATGCAGAAGGGTTACTAAGTAATGGACACCTCTGCACAATTCAGTTACAGCTAGGAGAACATGCAAGACAGGACTACTGTCTATCTGTCACACATTGTCATGTGTCCTGAACTTTAAAATAACCCCCTAGTTCAAGGATAGAAGTAACCATCATAGCCAACCTTTCTCAATATAAGCTCCTTATGCTTAGTGCTCACTTATTAAACAAATGTGTATAAAATGCATAGCATTGAAACCATAGGTTCAAGAACAGATTTAAGTTTGTTTCCTCATTTATTTATGCAATCATGTACAAGTTTTAAATAACTGTGAAGATTATATTAATAAAGTACAAGTTTTAAATTTTTTAAAGAAATCAAAGAAAGCATTGAAACCAAAGGTGACATTTAACTTTCATGATCATAGGACTGACCTCACTTAGTGGCCATGGCCCTTTTAATCTCTCTAGTTGCAGAAGAGGGTCCTGAGGTGTGGACAGGAATCTTACATTCAAGCACTAACCAGCTCTGAAACACAAGACTCAGTCTTGGCTTCCAGAAGACAGAAGTCTTTAAAAATGGCTAATCAAAATGTCTACTTTTTTTAATGAACAATTTCAAGCAAATTGTAATAAATCTCACATATAAATTTTCACTAGTGGTTAAGGAAACTGATTATGAAATCAGAATTAAAATTTTTGTTTGCAATTTATAATTGCACATTATATTAGCTTTATATAGCCTAGTTTTAACTTCTTAACGTTTCAAATGACCTTCTAAAATCTTTAGAAGTCCAAATGGATTAATTTATTTTCTGGTTTATGTGGGAAACAAACTGAAACTGAACCCAAGAATTCACTACTGCAAACAAGTCTGCATTACTAACAAGCAAAAAATACACACACCACAAAAGCCAATGGAATTAATGCTTGTACACAATGTAATATCAATAATAGGGAAAAATACTTCACATTTACATTTTGAGGTTAAAATAATTCTATCTAACCTCTTCCAAATTATACTGTTTTATGATGTCTGCTTATGCTGCCCTGGGAAGTTGACATAGAGTACTTTAAAGAGGTAAGCAAAAAAAGAAAGCTGAGCAGGCAGAAATGATGGAAAATGAGACACAAGAGGAGGAACACAGTTGGGAATAAAGAAAAACAGGTTGTTATATGGAATAAATATTTCAATGTAAGTTCAGCTCAACTGTCATAGTATCTAAGATAAATTCTCAAATTTTCAGTTAATGTTTTAAATGTATATGAAATTGAAAGTCCACTTCAAATACGGTTTTATGTCATGTTACTTTTAAAATGAGGCATAGAGTAAACTAGAAAAGTCTAACAGCATGTCTTTTCAGAGGGGGATTCAATATAACATGCCTGTCTAAATTAGTTACCTAGGTAACTAACAATGCGCCCTTCACTCTAGAGTAGTCTGACGTGTTAGTGTGGGAATGCACCACATACTCCATGGTGAAATCCAAAGGAAAATGCTACAGGAGCTTAAGAAGTTCTTGCCATTTCCTCACATATATATCTACATGTGTATACAGACATTCTTATTTTAAGCACATATGTTTTTAAAATACCTTTGAATAGTTTAAGTATTCCTCTTAAAATTTAGTAGCCCAAATGGAATTAACATGCTTACATGCCACACAGTAAAATTTATAAAACATTTAAAAATTAGTCTTAAATGATGTTCTATTGTCTTCCTTTTGAATAGTTTCCATTTATCTTTAAATGTCATTGTCAACTCAAAATAAATTCATTTTGATAGGCAATGTTTTAAAGGGCTGGGAAGAAATATTATACAACTGTTTAAATATTTAAAATTATTCCTTGCAAATGTGCTATTAAAATGTGCCAAGCACAAGCCATTCTTACTGCAGTGTTAGGAGAAAACGACAGTGGAAACAGACATTTCAGCTCAGGGGAGGCAACACTGTCTCATAGAGAAGTCTACATGGAAAGCGATACACATCACACACAACTAATATTCACTTCCGAACATCAGGTGTTACTGTTTACCAAAGCGTAAGTGCACTGCAGTACAGATGGAATAAATCACTATTCAGGCTACAATTTGGGACTACCAGTTACCAAAAACCACCTATTAGCAATATTATTCCTCCAAAGCTAATCAGAAAAGCAACCCCTATCTATTTCCATACCACCGTCAGTCTCTAACTTACTAGTTCATTTTGGCAGTATTTAGGCCACTTTTAAGAATGTTCAAGTGTGTAATTTTTATAAACAAGAGTAGATGTTATTTAGATGATTTAGAAGAAAGAAACTACAGTAAAGGTATAAAAAAGTTAAGACAGAATTAAAACAAAACTAAAATTACCTTAGTATGAATATATAACAATGTCCAAAAAGTTCAGGAGCAAAATAATACTGTATAATTAAGAAAATGTCATCTTTGTTCTAGAAAGTAACTAAGATTATTTAAGCATTTAATGGTGTAAAAAGCCCCTCTTATCTAAAGAAAACTGCACCTGAATCTATGGCATATGATGGATGTTCTTTAAATTTTTAAAATCAAAGTTCTAATGCTCAAAAGAGATCGTCATCAAGCAAAAGTTAGCTAGAATTTTTTTTAAATGCTTCAGAGATAAACATAACTCCTTTGCAAAAATTTACTGTCTTGTTGAAATTAAAATAATGGAAATAGAAAATATTAAAGATTACGAATTAAACTTAAGATAGAAAAGTGTTATAAAAACAGATATTTTCTCTTAAAATTTTTCAATAGTTT
Organism: Cricetomys ansorgei; assembly: GCA_026225945.1. NCBI lineage: Eukaryota > Metazoa > Chordata > Mammalia > Rodentia > Nesomyidae > Cricetomys > Cricetomys ansorgei. The sequence continues at coordinate 10,605,671 of JAMJFZ010000451.1, read as the reverse complement.
TACTAAAACAAAAAGACAAGAAATCACTTCATGAAATAAAAATGTATCTTACAAGAGTGTTCCACTTGGCAACTAGACTGTGCAGGACTCCCAGAAATACTAGCCGTTTCCTCAGTTGTCCTTCCTCTTAACCATGAAACCAAGCAGTATGATCCAGAGCTGTCACAAGCACTTTCTAAAATATCACATAAGGTATGACAAAGGAGTTCCTTCTGCTCTTCCTCTAAAAATAACCAAAGTATAAGTTATAATGGTTTGTCTGAAAAAGAAAATCCAGTCATGAGAAACAGTAAGAATGCCTTGGCTTAACAATGAAAATCAAGTGCTTTATAAGAATGAGAAGAATCCACATATACCCTCTAGACTGTAAATTACTTTCATAGAAAGCAGTGTGCCTGAAGATTAAAATATTATCACTCTAAACACTGGCATCAGTTACAAGAAGAACCCTGAGAAATGAATTCAACATTATGAGAAATAATATGCCAATCATCTCCATCGAACACTTGCACAGTCAGCCTCCTATTGCAGAATCTAAATCATGAACAGGGCCCCTGAAGACTTCTGTTCCCCTCTTCCGAATTCTAATGTCTGATTTATAGGAATAAGAGCAAGGTGACAAGACACCATTGGCACACAAAACCCACAATCCATTACAAGAACAGAAGCAACCACTGTGACGCTGCGTAAACCAGAAGCCACTACACCACCCCACAGGAAGCTGGGCACAGCTGGGCGCAGGCACGGCCATCTCTTCCAGAACGTGGCAACCCCTCCTCCTCTCAAGCAGTGCCCTCTCCCGGTGCACTATCACACTCAAACTTCCAGATGAAGCCTGTGTAACTACACCCTACATCACACTTGATGATAGAAGAGGCTTCTGTCTTTTCTAATGGATTGAAAGTTCTTTACTGTCATTACGGTTTTGTTCACTTTTACATCACAGCCTTCATGACATTATGGCAATGCTTTCCAGATCTGTCAAAGTGACTGTTTTTGAGGAAGAAACACTTCCAGCAATTAAAAGTCATGTTAATAACTGACTCTCTTGAACTTGTGCACTTCATACTAACACTAAATATGTGACCAGGAAGGACACCTTTAACTTTTCAGTTCAAAATCATGAGGCGATTCTATGGTCATGGGTTAGAATGGAAGCTATTATGTTCTTACATACAAAATTGGCACTGTAATATCCTGCCTGCTTCTAAATCTATGGGGCTCTCAAGAAATTCTGTCACTGAGGAGAGATCTTTGTAAATTGCCAGGTGCAATGCAAACGCTTGTTACCAAGCAGCACTCTGCAACTGTCTTACTCAAGCTGCAGACGCTGTGACAGCTTCATCTGCAATATACTTATTTTCTGTGCTCACACTTAATAAAGCGTTATAATAAAAGATGTAGGAATAAAAAGAGAATGCTGAGCTCTTGATCAGAGCTCAAGAAGGCAAAAAAAAAAAAAAAGAAAAAAAGAAAAAAAGAAAAGAAAATAGGGAAGACAGGGAGGGAGACCAACAACAAACAGGCATGGTGGTGCAAGACTGCAATCCTAAGCAAGAAGTATTTAGAGTAGGAGGGTCTTGAGTCTGAGGATAACCTGGCCTACACAGCAAGTCCCAGGCTAGTCCTGTTACATAGCAAGACCCATCAAACACATGAACAGACACCAGAGCAAATGGATATTCTTTATGGGTATATTACCATCTAAAGGTTAAGAGAAACAGCCATTTTATCAAGAGGCCCTTATTTATAATACCCTATCTTCTACCTATTAAGAAAAATCTGAAAATGAACATTTTAAAACAAAGCCACTGCTTATGAAACTTTCTGAAACATTCAAGAAATTAATATTCCAGCAACTGTTTCCTGAAGACAGACTTTTTTTTTTTTTAACTGAATTACTAACAATGAGTGTTACGTAGACCAAGTGTAAAAGAGAAGATGAAGAGGGAACTTTAAAGCTGCCATCATACCTGAGCAATCCCGCCAGGACGACTTCTCAGAGGAAAACAGAAGCTTCTTCAAAAGAAACGCCTTTACACAAAGCAATAGTTAGAATGCATTATTGTCACACCTCATGCAGCTCTTTTATTTTTAAAAATGGAAAAAATTAATACAACCTTTCTGATCTTTTGAGCACTTTAATTAAAATTTCAAATAGTCTTCTCCCATATTAAAAAGACAGTGTATGTAGACATTTATTTAGAATATATTAATATAAACTTTATCCCAGATTCAGAGATCACCCACCTCAGATACCTACTTTCTAGTCAGTAGAGAATTAAGTCACATAGTAGATTGGTAACTGGAAATTACAGTAAGTTAGTCCTCTGTTCCCATAGTGAGGGTATACAGGAACATGTTTCCAGTTCTCTTGGATTTCTGGAGTAAAAGACATCTAAACACAACAATGGTTCTTTCCTGTTAGCTCTGATCTGTTATACAAAGAACACCACTATTGGCCATCTTGGGTAACTTAGCAAAACCCCGTCTCAAGCTAAAATATGAAAGTGCTGTGGGTGAAGCTCAGTAGTAGAGCATTGTGTATCATAGTGAGGTTATGGGGTAGATGCACAGGAGTATGGAAAGAAAGAAAAAGAAACACAGAAAGAAAGAAAGAAACACAGAAAGAAAGAAAGAAAGAAAGAAAAGAAAGAAAGAAAGAAAGAAAGAAAGAAAGAAAGAAAGAAAGAAAGAAAGAAAGAAAGAAAGAAAGAAAGAAGGAAGGGAGGGAGGGAGGGAGGGAGGGAGGGAGGAAGGAAGGGAGGGAGGGAGAAAGGGAGGGAGGGAGGAGAGGGAGAGGGGGAGAGGGAGAGGGGGAGGGAGAGGGGGAGGGAGAGGGGGAGGGGGAGGGAGGGAGGCAGGGAGGGAGGCAGGGAGGGAAGAGAGGGGGAGGGGAGGGAGAGAGGAAGATAAAAGAAAGGAAAGAAGAAGGAAGGAAGGAAAAGAGTGGAGTGGGAGGAAGATGGGGGATAAAGGGAGAGAGAGAGAGAGGAGAGGAGGGAGGGAGAAAGAAAGGAAGAGAGAAAGAAAGAAAAGAAAAGAAAAGAAAAGAAAAGAAAAGAAAGAAAGAAAGAAAGGAAGGAAGGAAGGAAGGAAGGAAGAAAGAAAGAAAGAAAGAAAGAAAGAAAGAAAGAAAGAAAGAAAGAAAGAAAGAAAGAAAGAAAGAAAGAAAGAAAGAAAGAAAGAAAGATTGAGGGAGGAGGGAGGGAGGGAGGGAGGGAGGGAGGGAGGGAGGAAGAAAGGAAAAAGGAAAGGAGAGAAGAGGGGAGAGGACGGGAGAGGAGAGAAGGTGGGGAATCCAACTAATAGAGTAATCACTTCTCCCAAGAACTCATGACCTCATGATTTGAGTCAAGTTATATGATTCGAAAGAAAAACAAATTGATTGCTAATTTTTTTAATTGGCTGTGTCATAGGAAGCTGTGGAATACAGGGCAGTTCCCCCTGAAGTATGTGCGGTTGACTTGTTGCAGGTTCTTGGGCTCTACCTGATGAATATGAATCTGTGTAGGGCTAGTATAAGAAGTGGGAGTATTATGAGGACTCATCGCATGCTACTAGAAAGCAGGATGCTTTTAGTCAGAAGGACCTAAGCTTGAATCTTGGTTTAACTACCCTACTAATCAAAAGTGCTAGGACAAACTTTGAAAGATTTCAGTAAGAATTATATGAAAAAAAGTATGCAATGCACTCAGCATACTACCTGGCACCTAAAAAGCCATCCATTCAAAGAATCTTATCACCTCTCAACAGTAAAATTCTAGTGTGTTTTAGAAATAAAGCAATCACTATAATCAAGTATATACTATCTTCAACAATCAACATAAATTAACTACCTTGTGTAATTATCTACAATCCAAACTTCGGAGGTAAGGCAAGGACGCTTATCCCACCACTATTTCTACTGCTGTTGGCATATAATATTTCTTTCATTCTTTTCTCATAACTGTGCTTTTAGAAGGAATCATAATGCATATATTATGCTGTACACTTTGTTTTTCATAGAAATTAAAGGTCATAATCCTTCTTCTATGAAGGTCCCAAGATTTGCGTATTATTTCCACATTTAAATTTTATTACACTATATTAGGTTGGTTGCTACTTTTGCTACTGTAAATGAGCTTCTTAATGAAGAAACCTTTTTCCATATGAATGGTCATTTTTAAAGAGAGACCACAGAAGTACACTACTGCTTCTTGATGCAGTACTACTGCATCAAGAAGCTATATTATGTGGCTCTAACCATAATCTAAAACGCCTTCACAGAATCTTAGTGAAATCTGTTCTAGCAGCAATATTTGAGAGATCCAACCGACCCACGTAAGTCTTGACAATTTTATATGTAGAGAGAATAGAATAGAAAGAGAAAAGAATCAAGCTCTAGTTTGAATTTTACTGGCCTGTACTCAACAAATGTGTTTATTCTTTTATTGTCTAGCATCACTCTCTTAACTACTCTGTGATGCCCTTTTTACCACTGGATGGAGCGTTCTTCTTACCCAATTTGTAGTAATTCCCTGTGTAAAATAGAGAACATTCCTTGCTATAATATTTACTGAGAATATCCACCCCCTCCCCGAGCTTAAAGTAACCCTTTTTTTTAGAGCATTAGTACATTAATATTTGGGTTTCCTATGATCCAAAGATATATTTGGCATATGGTAGGAGATGAATTCAAATAATTCACCCCTCCAGTGCTTGCCATATTGGTGGTATTTGGAAAATTTCATTGCATTTCACCACTGATCACAGTTCCTTTATCACAGTATATGATAAATCTTGGTAAATTCTTACTTAATAAATACACTTCCTGTTTAATGCTATTCCTATTACATTTTCTAGAAGTATCATGTTCTAAATTTAATAGTTCAAAAAGGTTACTGTTAATATTCTGACTTTCTCAGTTCTCTCATTACTCTTATTTAGAATTATTTATTTTTATTTCATGTGCATTGGTGTATGTCTGTATGAGGGTGTCAGATCCCTTGGAACTGAAGTTATGGACTGTTGTGAGCTGCCCTGTGGGTGCTGGGAATTGAACCTCTAGAAGAGAAGCCAGTGCTCTTAACCACTGAGCCATCTCTCCACCACTCTCATTATTCTTAATGATTTAATTTTGATATTTAAGCTAAAACACTAATTAAATGTTATTGATTGAAAATACTGGTTTCTCAAACTAAACTACTGCCTCCAAGGTCTATAACAAGGTGGTCAGCATTTCAATATTAAAGTTATCCCTTGTTTACTTTTGACATACACTGAATTTTAAATGCCTGTAGTCTATCTTCTGCTTAACTATATTCAGACATTCAATCCCACTACTGCATTATCACAGAAACTATTTCTAAATGTAACACACATGATAGGACAAAGGGTCTTCAAGTTCAGACAAGATTCCTATTGCTACCTGAAATTTGCCTCAGCTACTCAGAAAAATAGATATGATAATTAGTAGCAATATATTATATATTATTGTATAAATAGTATATGTAATCACATATAATATACAAATGTACTATAATTATTAAGCTATATTTCCATTCTATATACTTAACGATTTTGAAGCAAGATTCAGACATTCAAATTTTTCTTAATTTTACCAATATGAAAAAAATTAGCTTTATTCTTTAAGGAAATTAAAAACAAGGTGATCTATAAAGGTGTATGTTGGAATTAACTCTGAGAGGAAACTGCTTTTCATTTTTTAAATTTTTTTACATTTGATGTATATAAGTGTTTGCCTGCATTTTTGTATGTGTACCCTGAGTATGCCAGGGTCCTCTGCAAGAGCAACTACTGAGCCATCTCTCCATTCCTGAGATAACTTTTCTTTTAGAGAAACACATTTTCAACTGAATGATGTTAGCATATGGAGGACAATGTTAAAGACAAATGTGAGTTTAGAAATGTATCCTTCATGTCCAGTGGGTAATCTGCGTCATTTCTTATTAGACATATATTTTAAAGCATGACTAGCGATACAAACAGCTCTGAGGTTACACTGATAGTCACACATATAGCAGTAAACCAGAAGCTGTCGATTCTAGCAACTTAACAGTTTATAGCACTAATCAGTTCTGAAATTCAGAAACATTAAGATTCAAAACAAACAAAGCCATTCTAGAAAAAAACCCTAGTTTTTGTGCAAAGAAAAGAAATACTCTTTAAATTGTGTTTGTAATCGGTTGCAACTTAGTTAGAAAGGACAGTCTATAGCCTAAAATAGTATATAAAGCTAACTTATGTTAAACATTTTAGAAGTTTAAGGCCATGAAAACATGCACTCACTTCAACTTTCTAGGAACATCTTTGTAGAAGGAATAAATGATAAATGTCTTAATTGCTGTGATTATAACCTTTTAATATATAGATCTTATAGGATCAACAGGATCATTATATTTCATAAGGGGCTTCCATAGCCAATTCCTAATCCTCTGAAAATCAAGTTACCTCTGATTTTTCCCCGAAAACAGTCAAAATGCTACTGTTCTAAGGATTCGTGTACATGCTCTGTACTCATTTTTATTTTGAATAGTTACAACTTCATGTGTAAGAGTTGTTAGACGGCCATATCTGGTTGTTCTACACAGTACAGACATCAGAAAACATAGGCAAGTGCTAAACTTTTGAACACGTCCCTTATCTAAGGAGTTGGTAAAGTAGTCTATGTTACCTGAACAGGTGCAATAACAGCACAGGGGCCACCTTCAAACTGTTCTAATGCAGATCCCTCTGATTCACTAAACACAAACCCTAAAAATGAAAGCAAGTAGCAAGAATTAAAAATAATTCCAGTAGCATCTATAAAAGATTGTTCATGTATTTTGCTTTGAGATCATGTTTCACAACAGAAAAATATCTACAGTTACAGGAGAGAGTATGCGTCATTTTAAGAGACCAAGAGGACACTTGGAAATTGTTATGCAACTATTGCCTCTCCTCCAAAATATTTATAAAATCGATCTCTCCTCTCTCTTCCCCGTTCTCTCCCCCACCACACACACACCACACAGTTTCACACTCAGGGACCACTCTACAAAGAAAAAGTGGACTTGAATGGAAGGACATTAAACTTGACCTTTATTCTCTTGGTCTCATGACTAGAATCAGCTCACACATGCCAAGCACACACTCAGCACTAAGCTACACCTACAACCCTAAGTCTTACTTTTAGGTCATTTAAATTGCTTGAAGAAAAACTAGAAATCCAAATACTCCTTTCCAGACAGTATTTTTGTTGTTGGAGGTTTCAAGGGTTTCTCACTGTTAATAATAATTTATGGAGAACACTGTAAGGGAGCAGTGGGCTAGGCAGTAGCCAGAGTGTTTATTTGCCTACTTTTATTTTGACCCTTGAGTCACAATCTGTAATTTAAAATCTAAATGGCAGGATAGATAGTAGTAAATGTTTACACATTGGCTCTATCTTATTTTAAATATCCCTAATCAGCTAAAGTTATGCAGAAGGTCTTGAGACTGAAGGCAGGAGAATCCACTAGATACCCTGAAAAACACATTTCATCTCCCTGAGCCTCAGTGGTCTTATTTTTTAAATGTTCACTTTCAACTTCAATGTGCTAGGGATCTATTATATTTCACTGATGGTTAAATTCAGTAACCCAGCCAAAAAATATTTCATAAACACCAGATCTTATACCTGCAATCCAGAATATATACAAGACTGCTACAACCTCTGGTCAAAAGGAGCTGATACTATAGCTGAAGAGGCACAGAAATAGGTAACACTAAAAGAATATGATAATGTAACAGGAGAATGAAGGATATTGTGGGTGTTGTGGCCCTAGGCAAATGTTAACAGATGAACTGGAGGCTGATCATGGTAGGGGAAACCTGGGATAGGCAAATGATATTCAGGCAAAAGAAATACCAGTATTAAAGGGAAAAGGGCTGTAAGAACAGGAAAAAGTTGATAAATCAAAAGGGAATTTAATGCAGCTGAAAGACGGGCTAGGGGCAGAAAGAAGTGGCCAATAGGCAGAAGGGAAGAGAAGAGGAGCACACTACAAAGACTCATGAGCCCGAGAAAGCTCTGGTCCTTGCTGGACTATAGTGTTTTCTTCTTTTTTAAAGGATGGAAATGGGAAGGTTCTTTTAAGAGCCCAGTAGAGATAGAACTGACCTAATAAAAGCTACTTTCCTATGGAGAAGAGGTAGTTCTAAAGTGAAATTAAAGTTTGATTAGTATATGTAAATAGAGCATGCTTGATATAGAAGGAAGAAGAGTTGCTTCTGAAGTTTCTACAGACAAAAACAAAACCATTGCTGATGATCCCAAGCTTCCTTACCCCGTCTCTTCTTTAGACTCTCTTCCAAACAGCATTTAAATGTGTATTTCACACAGTTGTTTTCTTTTTTAATTAGAGATTCCACCAAGAAATCCACCCACACCTTCTCACTCTTGATCTCTCAAACTTACCCAGTCATCTACATGCAACAGCCCAACTTTCTTCCTGGCTTCCTCCCCTCACATTATGTGCTCACTTTCAATCCCTGACTGCACCAAGCTCACTTTCACCCATGTTCACTGTTTGACTCCTCCAGGATTCTCTTAATGACTCATTTAATTCTACAGAGAGTCACCTAAAACCATGAGCATAAACTCTGAAGAAACTTGGTCTCTTGCATTTGGTCCCTCTTGTTGCACAATTTAACCTGTATAGTCTTACTGCAGCGCCTCTTAGATGCTGATGCTCCCCAAGGCCTTGGGCATTCAGGCTATGCTTTTCCTTTCTATATGTACTCTCTGGCAATATACAGAATTTTATCTACTCCCTCAATTCCCATTACTGATTATAATCAAGGAGTCCCCAACTATAGATCAGACACACAGCATCTAAAGTCCTTATGTGACCTTGCACAGTCAACCTCGGTCCCACTGTTGAGATTCTTCCAAGTCTTCAAACATAAATGCCTCCACCTCTCAAGTGCTGGGATCACAGGTAATGTATGACCATGCCTTTATATCTAATGCTCTGATCCTATCGAATGTATCTAATCCTTCTGCCTGAAACATACACTAACCCTTTCTGAAGAAACTCTGACTTATCTTTTAGGCTTCTCCCTTCCTCTTGGCTCAAGGATCCAAAACATATCTTGAATGTGTCGATTTCTGCCCTGTATCTAGTCTGCCTTATAGTTCAATCCACTATCCCCTCTCAGCTAGAATACTGATAAAAGTTTGTACTTCCAGCTCATCTCCTTGACTCCACCTATTCAGCACTACTGACTGAAGAGTATTTTGTAAATGGAAACCAGATTACAACCTGCTTAAAATCTTTCTACGGATTCTTACTGCAAGTAGAATAAAGCCATAACTCATTTTTCTGGTCTAAAGATAGGATAGGATAGACCAATTCAATGAATCACCATTTTACTTTTACTTTGCTTAGCTACAAAGTCCTTATTGATGCTTGCTTGCTCTTCTCTCCTGATGAAATGCTTCCTTCTACTCTGGTCTTCACATTCTTCAATTTAGATGCTAGCTCCTTAGAGAAACTTCCTGGCTCATCTAAGTAGTCTACCATTCCTCAGCAGAACTAGCATTTATTATAATCTACATTCATGTTAAATTATTCTACGGTATCTAGTCTTTGATGGCTGTTTTTCACCATATGTTGTATAGTCACTGCTTATTAATGCTTGTTGAAGTTCTGAGAGGGAAGACAATAAAGGATGTTTGTTTCAAAGATGTAAAGGAGTTCAGTTTCAAACATGTAAAACAGCCATTACTGTCTCGGAGAAGTGGGAGATACTGGACCCCAGGGCAAGATTTGGAACTACAGATGGCAACTGCAATCATCTGAAACAGGTCAATTAAATCAAGTGCCAACATGCACTGCAAAGATGATAAAACTGAGAGCATTAAAAAAGTTAGCAGAGGCTGGGTCAGCAATGCAGGATGCTTTGTTCAGAAAAATGCTCAGAAAAAAACAGGCAAGACAGGAATACAATAGCTGGGGTCCTAGAAAAGAACAATTAGATACAAGAGTGGTCAGCCATGACAAGTGCTAAGACATAAAATGCTGGATCAAGCATGCCCCTGGAAGTACTACAAAGGAAAACTCTGAGCTAGAGGGAACAGCCAAAATTAAAATGATGGAGAAACAGCAAAAGCAAACTATTTGTTGCACAAATTTCACAGAAGGAAAAAGGATGGTGGCAAGAAGAATTATTTTGGCACTTGATGTTAGCCAAAAGAATGAAGGGTATGAGCTAAAATGTGGCATGTGCTTTAATCAAAGCAACTCAGGAGGCAGAGGCAGGTGAACCCTGGGTTTGAGTCCAACCTGGGTCTACTTAGTGAGTTCCAGGCAGCCAGGGCTACATAGTGAGATCCTGTCTCCAAATAAACAGACAAATAAATAAATAGGGGTTGATTCAGTGACTGATATGGGAAAAAGGAGATTCAAGAACAGTCTTATAAAAGAGCTGAGAAAGTCACACGCCAATAGTGACCAGACAGGAGTCCTCAAATGTGCCCCCTCCCCGACAGACTTCTTGTAGTACTAGAGACTGGTGCAAGGGACCCACTTGAAGTTAAAATAGTTTTCACAATACTACCAAGACATTATCTGCCTCAGTCCTGGTAATTCTATATGCTTTCATATTGAGTTCCTTTATTTTTCAGAGTGTAACGGGATCCTGAGCTCAGAAAACATGAAAGCTGGTGACCTAACAGAAATAAATCTTAGAAAATTTCTAAAACAAAGTGAAGCCACCAATTGGAGTCAAGGGAATGAAGAAACTCTGGATGCTGACTCTAAAAAGCACAAGGACAGCTGACAAGGGGGAAGAATAGAAGCAGAGAGGTCTCAGCTAAGATGTACTGTCTGAGCTGAGCCAGACAAGGTTTATCCAGCACACAGCACACTGGACTTCATGATAACAATGAATGGAGAACTGGAGGTGGTTATGATGGATGGAAAAAACCTGATAAACAAAGTGACAACTATGTGTGCTGGTTATCACATTAGGGAAAACAAATTTCAGGTCCAACCTAGGAATGAGAAGCGAAGCCAAGAGTCTGTGGCCATACCGTCCAGAATCCACCTGTCCCCACACTTTCTCTTCTGCTAAGCAGGGTCGGGCCTTGTCAGTACTTGTATATGAGAGGTGACACCCGAGGAAGGAGCCCTGGTACTGCCTTAAGTGCAGAAGAGCAATGAGGTTCTGCCAATCTTTCAGTTTACGTAATAAATAATGAATTTGGAACGGATTCTACTCTTCCTTAAAAATTCCACCAATATTCAGAGAAGAAATAAGAACATCAGTAAAAAAATTCTATCTGTATAATGCAACTATCAAGATCCATGGGTGGCGCTTACAATTACAAACACACTACAGTGAGTTGTTTTTATTCCTACCCTTGAATATGAGTTTGTTAATATATGGCTACTTTTCTGGTCAAGTGTTTTCACTTAAAAGGAATTTGCTTACCACAAAAGGGCAATTTTTCTGATTAAATCTAAAATTACTCACCTAATAACTGAATTTATTTAAAAGGAATTTGCTTACCACAAAAGGGCAATTTTTCTGATTAAATCTAAAATTACTCACCTAATAACTGAATTGACATACAGTTTTGTAACATATTCCATAGTGAAGATAGTGAGGCCATACTCAGTTTCATGTTTTGCTGCTAATTTAAATGTGGGGCAAGGGCCTCTGTATAACTTCCCAGCCTTTTATTCTCAGGTCTCACCTGCACATACACACATCCCTTCAGCCAACTGGACAACTAAGGCCAACCAGTATAAAACCAAGGGCACAGGCTTAATTAGATGTCTATAAGCCAGATAGTCTGGGCTAAGTCAAATATCTGTAAGGCCTCACTTTCCTTAGCTAATTATGTTAGAATAGAAGTATTTATCCTTGGCTATCTTGCAGGGTCGTAGTAAGAGTTAAATAAGGTTTCAGAAACATGCACAACACAATACCATATTACAGACATTTAAAATCTTTGAATTAAAATAAGTGCATTATCTACTTAAAGTACCAAGTAATTAAACTTCACATGTGTTTGAAAATTGTGATTTTTTTTTTTAAATTGGGTGGTAGGTGAATTATAATTTAGTTATACTAGAGAAAGGAAAACCTAAGTTCAAACTTTGATACGAGCTAGTAGTGAATTACTTATTTGTGACTACAAGGTGTGTGTGTGTGTGTGTGTGTGTGTGTGTGTGTGTGTGTGTGTGTATACAGCTGTGAGAGGGAGGACAACCTGCAGAGGTTGACTTTCTCCTTCAAGCATGTAGGTTCTGAGAATCAAACTCGAGTGGTCAGGCTTGGTGGCAAGTACATTTATTTGCTGAGTCAACTTATATTTTTAAAAGATTCCTCACTTTTCAGAAGTTAAAAATCTGATTTTTCATATCATTTAATAATGTCCCATATTCCTGAAAAACCCCAAATCTACTTTTAATCAAATACAGCCCTGCTCCATCACAAAAGGTAAAATCCACATTAAGCTGCTACAGATGGTACCTTTTCCCAGCACATTTTAAGGCGAAACAATAAAACAACGTCTGGATGAAGGGACAGTGTGGTTCCTGTGATCTAGACTCAGGATAGGAAAAGTACAGTCCCCAAATGCTTCCATAAGAGAGATCACTGAGAAAGAGAAACGGCACTGGCACTTTGCAGAGTCTGTCAAATACTGAGTTACAAAATCAACACTGAAAATGAAACTCCTAGTAGGTCAAATGTTCCTATCCATTGATCAATACTACTTCTGTCAGGCACAGAAGACGTCAGTTTGGGTTGTGTTGGGACATGGTCAATCTGACCACTTCCTACTGTCTCCACAACTACTATCTGATTTGCATCACCTTTCCTCCTGGACTCTTGACATGGACCATCTGATCTTAATTAGGATCTCACCACGGTCTACCCTCAACCACAGGAGTCAAATCAACCTTCTAAAACCAGAACCTGTGTCTCCTTTGCTCCAAACCTTCCAGTGACTCCTATTTCATCCAGAATGAGGGTCAATGCCCTTACAATGGCTAGAAAGCCTTATATTACTTTTAGACCGCTTATTACCTCCCCTTTGGACTGCCCCTCTCCAGCCACAATGACCTCCTTCCTGTTCCCTGATCAACAGTCTGGGCACATTTGGCACTAAGACTTTTACAGGGGTGATGACCTCTGTCTGGAACACTTTCTTCAGATGCCTGCTTGACTGGCTCAGAGACTCCAATGTTTCCAGGACTCTCTGTCCCTTTGCCTCATAACCACTGCAGGTGCTCCATGTTTGCTCTACTACTCCAGGCTTCAGCTGCAAGGGTTGGGGGCACAGGTGTGGTTTATAAGAGGAGAAAAAGAGTAAGTGGTGCTAATGAACTACAAAAGTGGAAAAAAAGGTTTTTACAAGGTAGACAAATAAGCAGGAGAAAATGAAAACAGAAAACAAATTTCCAAACTAAAAAAAAAAAAAAAAAAAGCCAGCTTGGAATGGCATGACATGGCATGGAATGTCCTTTATCCCAGCACCTAGGACATCAAGGGTCTCTGTGATGCCAGACAAAACGACATGGTGAGACCTTGTTCAAAAACAAAATTAACTCAAGCCTTTTATTCAAGGGCTTACTGCTTTTAGGCAAAGCTGGAGAATTGGAGAGATGGCAGAGTAGTTAAAAGCACAACTGCTCATTTAGTGGACCTGCATTCAATTCCCAACACCCATATGCAGGCTCACAACCATCCATAACTTGAGTTCCATGGAATCCAATGCTCTCTTCTGGCCTCTGTAGGCACAAGGCATGCATGTGTTGCACAGGCACACGTGGAAGCAAAACACTCAGATACATATATTTTTAAGTAAAAAATAAAATAAAATAAATCTTTAAGTGAGAATTGCTCAAAAATCACTCAAAACTTATACTTCTTTAAGTGAAAAGAGTTTCCAAAGAACTAAAACTGTCACATCGATGAAAAAATGAATGATTAATTGCTACCCTGTTGGCTTATTTTAACAACCAAATCGAAGTAACTTGACTAATATAACTTCAAAATGGAATCTCTTTAGTTTCACACTAACCAGTTTACACCTGCATCTTATTTTCAGAAAACAGAGGTTGAAGTTGCCAATTCAGTGCACAGTTATCGACCACAAAATCAACCACCTTATTAATGCAGCAAGTCTGTGCCCAGTGTCCACCCCATAATCCCAAATAACCACCACAGCAACATTTAGCAATGGTCTCTAACAGTAAGTAATTCTTAGCACCGTTAAACTGGCAGAAAAAGTGCCCTGATCCATACTCCTTTTTAAATGCAACGAATGATGATATCAGTCAGACACCCTCTCAAAACCAGGGATACTTGAGGCCAAGTGAACCATCTGCAGTGACCAATACTGTGTTTCCATTCAGAGCACCACACCTAAACACCGTAATTGCAGCATAAACAAAACTGCTTCCTGGCATTAGTCACCTGGATCCACACTCCACTCCCCCCCAAAAACCATACCAAACACTGATAGCATAAAGCTCACCTGGGGGTGGAGATGCAAAGATCCTAACAGGTGATAGGGCCCCTTGCCTCTCTGCCCCAGCTGCAAGTCAGCCCAGGGTTGGAGAGGCCCTTGGGCTCTTTGGCAAACACTCTCCCATCCAAGCTCTCCCCAGCAAAATCCATTTTAGTCTAGTGCCTAGGTACTAAGACCTAGCTCCGGGTATCCAACAGGCCAGAGCTGGGGCAATGGAGCCTAACGCGGGGTATCCAAGGGACCCAAGCCGGGGTTTCTGGAACCAAGTCCGGGTACTAGAACCAAGCACGGAGTCTCGAGGGGACCAGAGCTGGGGTACTGGGGTCAAGCTCTGATACAGGGAAAGGATGAGAGAAACCTAGAGACTAGAGCTGTGGTACTAGGGACCAAGCGCAGGTACAGGGAAAGGGTGCGGACACTACAGAGATTGGAGCTGGGGTACCAAGCCGAGTACAGGGAAAGAGTGAGGGTGTCAGAGGGGCTGGAGCTGAGGTGCTGAGACCAAGCAGGACTACTGGGACTGAATGCGGGTCCCGAGGGCCTGAAGCAGGGGAACTGGGACCGAGCACGGGTACTGGTAAGGAGTAGGGCACTGTAGCCAAGCGCTAGATACCCGAGGTGGTGGAGCGGGGGTGCTGGGACGGAGCGGGGCGTCCCGGCCCGACTCCCGGAGCCCGGGCGGAGAGGCTGGAATGGCGAGCCCTGTCTTGGTACCTTGCGTCCAGCGGCAGAAGATGGTGTCCGACAGCCCGGGGCTGCTCTTGGTGCCCCACACCAGCTCCAGCAGCTCTTTGGTCACTTCGGACATGATGGGGACTGGGCAAAAGGGTCTTTGCTTCCCAGACTCCGGTCCCGGAACATAAGGAAGGGGCGACTCGAGAAAGACGCGGCGGGATGGCGACGGCCGGGCGCGAACAGGAGACCCAGCAAAGGAAGGGCAGCGCGCCACCAGCAGAGACCGCGCCTGTCAAGCCGAGCGAAGCCGGAGCTTGGAGTTTCCCGTGCCGGAAGTGTCCCGACTTCCGGCTTCCTCTAGCCCCGCCCCCGCGGAGGGCCGGGGGGAAATCTCTTCCCCGGAAGCGGAAGTGGGTAGGGCTTCGAAAGGGTCGGAGATCCTGCTGCTTTTGGGAGCGCTCTATCTTTGGGGTGGTTGGACTGTTGACGTCTGCAGAGCCCTACCAGGAGCTTAGAAAGCCCGTCTTCTCTTGGACTCTGACCCACTTTTTGTTGCAGGCTTTGAGGCCCTCGGTCTACTACCCAGTCCTTAATGTCTGGAACACACAAAACTAGAATTATTATATGATGTGCACTTCATTTGGAAGCTACCTACCACTGTCCCTTGATAAAGCATGTAAAATCCAACCAACTCTTTAAATACATTACATTACATTCAATATGTTAAATACCTGTAAATACATTTGCGAATTACAAATAACTCTGCAGTGTAGCAGACATTACAAAGCTAGCTGGAGTTATGCTGCCCTAAAGCAACCATTCGGTAAATGCCACAGATGTCATCTAAGTGTTATTGTGAGATGTAGGCTTTACGGGACTGTATATACGATTCCTGGTTGCTCTTCTTTCTTGAAAACTTGCGTAGCACCTTCTGGTACTATGAGAGCTAGTCCTCACGGAGGAAGTTCCAAGGTCAGTTCCAGTTCTATTCTTCTCAGTCAGTCCAGCATCTGAAGTGTGTGGTGCTTTCAGCAGTGGGGTCTTACTTTCAGGAGGCAAACCCAGGGCAGTGACAATAGCCAGTATTGTTTGAGGATTCTCTTGGACTACCATGACCAACAAAGGAAGGTTTCTCAGCCTGGCCCTGGGGTTTTTGTTAGGTAGTCTAGCTCTTGTGGGGCGTCACCCTGTGTAGCATAAATCCATTTGGAACACGCATGCACACACGCACACACACACGTATCTCTTTTGCCTTTTGTGATTTTCAGTGTTTTACATTTCTTAATTAGCAGTACATATTTCAGCAAGTAATATTTAATTAATGTTAAATTATTTATTGGCTTTCTTATTCTTTGACTGTAACATTTAAACTGTGAACTTCTTTTTACAATAGAAATACAATGTTTATTCATCCAAGATTTTATAATTTAATAATTTCAATAATAAATATGTACTATTTCACAGTAAAGGAATTACTTGTTATAATTCTCTGGCCTTGATCAATGCTCTCCTAGTCTTTTTCCCAAGTTTCCTTTCAGATAAAAGAAGCAGTTTCACTGTCTGTTTGTTCTCAATGACCACAAGAAAAAACAATTCTCTAATGGGAGTCCCAAACTCTTAAGTTAGTGTATTTTAATTACACTAAAATACAAGAAAATCTTTCAAAAACCTACCCTGCAATGAGATTAATAAACCTATTTAGCTCTCGTACTCATTTCATTGATAAAGCTTACTCAAATACTCTCTGTTTTCCAGTAAAACCAGAACTCTTAACAAAGTTAATGAAGTTTTATTCTGCATCATCTTAACCTCTGTTCAACTAGGTTTTCACTGAGTACATCAGACCCCTTTCAAACCCTCCATGGCCACATTCAAGTATAGCGTCACTTCACCAGCATTTTCTACTGACATGACTACTTCGTAGAAGATGAATGTTGTGATCAGTTGCTAATCAGTGAATTTAAGCAAGCTGTTTAACTGCAGTGCTCCAGGAATGACAAGTGTGCTCAGCATTAAAGGAACACATTTGAGTCACTAACTCTCTCACACAGTTTATGTTCTGGAAAAGACTGTTAGGGAATCAATGTGCGGAATAATCTTTAGAGTCTAGGCAGAAAATCTAAATGCACCAGCTGTGGTGTTGGTCATGCCACTTCACTGTGCTTTGCTTTCTTCATATGCAAATTAAAGACTACATTTAGGTAATTTCTCAAGTTCTCTCCCACTCAAGACGTTATAACTTATATGATTCTAGAAATTGTTTTCAATTTTAGGCATATGGAAAAAGAATGTCAAGAAATATGTAGTATACACAAATTATTATGATATGTAATAGTGAATATTGGGTGTAAAATGTGAACAATAAAAATACCCTTCTATTCAATCTATTGACTTAGGAAAAACAACACAAAGGAGCAAAGGTGGAATAAGAATTATTTCTTCATTTCAATCAGAGGAAACCAGAAAAATTCAAGCTGGGGAGAATTTTGACTAATTCTCTAACTGGAAAAGGGTTGGTAAGATGGCTCAGCAGTAAAGATGATTGCCTGTAATCATGATAAACTTAGTTTAATCCCTGGGTCTCATGTAAAGGAGAGAACTGACTCCTCATATGCTTTGTGGTATGCACACCTCTATACATATCCTGTACGTATGCAGTATTATTTTTTAAAATTAGAATATGTGTGTGTGTGTGTGTGTGTGTGTGTGTGTGTGTGTTATGTATATATGTGTAAATGTATGTCTACAATGGGATAGTATGTGCCTTTTAAGTGTGAGATACTATTGTGGAAAAATTCTGATTTTTCGGTAACTAAAAAGACACAAATCAACAGCTGAACTGTCTCCCTCTGAATTCTGCATATTTAAAGTCTAACCATGAAGACACTGGGAAATGAGACTTTTCAGTAGATAATTCAGGTTAAATAAGGTCACAGGGTTGGGCCTTAATTAAACAGGACAAGCATCTCATTTGCTGTAAGTAAATTCCAGAATAGATATATTCATTTATTTATTCTCTTTCTCTCCTCTTCCTCTTTTTCTTTCCTTTCCCCACCTCCATTCACAGAAAGGAAGTCATGTAACTACATGATCTAGTCAGCAACCAATGATCCAGAAGAGCAGTCTCACTCTAAGCCAACCTCTAGAGCTGTTTGATACTATAAATCTAGTTTCTAGAACTGTAAAAAGAAAATAATGTCTGCATAAGTCATATAGACTGAAATATTTCATTAGGGCATCAAAAGCTGATCATTACAGGGATTAGAATCTTTAAAAATATAGGATACTGTCTTAAATATGAATAACAGCAGCTAATATGTATTGCCTTAGTATTATGCAGGTCAGTATTAAGCATACACACACACACACACACACACACACACACACACACACAGACACAGACACACGTATATGCACACATATATGTATATATATGTATAAACATATACATATATATACATATGTGTGTGTGTGTGTGTGTTACAATACATAACTCTCATACCCTGTGATATAGGTTATTAGATCTTTTGGAGGGATAAATACTTTGCCCTGGGTCATGCAATAAACAAGAATAAAAAACAAACATCAACAACAAAAACAGGCTGTAAACCCAGGACCTACCATGAAATGATTTAAGACAGGTGGTTTGATTTCAGAGTCTATCCCCTTAATCTTTTTGCTTAATACTGCTTGGTTCTTAATATTAACTTTATTTAAAAAAGTGACGGGAGCTAGAGAAGAGTTTGAGCCACAGTCTGAGAAGATGAGAAGATCACATTTATATTTCATAACACTACCTGGCAGGGAGACATGGAATTAGGAGAAGAGAGTCTCGTAATTGCTCATCCAGTTAAGAGGTGGCTGCAATGGTCCAGGAGAAGCAGCTTAGCATTTGAAATAGTGCTGAGGCCTATGAGTATCCCTGATGCTAAATAGAGTCTGCCTGACAGAGATCCAGATTCTTTAGCTAGGAAATATTAGTCCATCAGCTCTATTGCTTCCCTTCCTTGCTGAATTCCCATCTTTAAAGAGAATGTCTACATGGCCTGCCTGAGCTGGCCTTGGTGGCTGGGAAAGGAATGTAGCCGCTTCACGCAGAAACCTTGCAGGCCCCCTTTCCCCTAAGCCCTGGCATACTGCCCCGGGACAGGTGTTTATGCTCCAGGAAGAGATAGCCTTTAATATTAACACACCAAAAAAATGAAGAGCCTCCAACACTACCCCCCATATCTATCTCTCTCTCTCTCTCTCTCTCTCTCTCTCTCTCTCTCTCTCTCTCTCTCTCTCTCTGTAAGACAGACTGACTAGAAAGGCTCATGCCTGCTGATGGAGTCTTTGTTAGTCTGTGGCTCTGTGGAGGAGCATTGGCAGCCCAAGTAAGAAATTTTCAGCTGAACTATATATGTCTAGGTATACACAGACTCTTATGTACTGTACGTAATTTTAGGTAACTAGATAATGATTCCTGATGGCCTTTTCAGACATCCTTATTGTTATTTTATACTCCTCCCTCCTTCTGATTCACCCCTTTCCTGACTCTCTGGTTAAAGTCCCAATTCTTTTCCATTTTCCCCTCAAATCACACGTACCCTGTTATTCCCTCCCTATTGCGCCTCATCCTCATGATCCCCTGCATAAACAAGCCCAGAACAAGGATGACACCAATAGACATGCTAACAATGTTTGTTTGTTAATATAGACTTTAATGTAAAATAACAGGAGCTTGAGAAGAGTTTTGACCCATGGCATTAGAAGATCATATTAATGTTTTATGATGCCACCTGACAGGAAGACATAGAGACAATCAAAGCTCACAAGGCCTCAAACCCTAGACAAAGAACTAAGGAGTTCTGGGTGCAGGAGAAACAGTTTTCCCAGGGAAAAGCCCTCCAATGGTTATTCAGCACCAATGGTCAGCCCTGAGATAATATACAAAAGAAATAGCATTACGTGGATTGAGCAGGTTATATTTATGTCTTGGGGAATATATATATATATATATACACATATATATATATATATACATATATGAATATAATTATGAATATGTACACATGTGTATGCATGTGCCAAAAATTAAAGAAAAAAGGCCATGAATCTGAGAGAGAGCAAGTGGGTGTAGATGGGAGGTATTAGACAGAGGAAATGATATATTATAATTTCAAAAAATTAAAATACTACTATATTTTAAAAGGAATAGTTTCCTTCCCTTTTCCACCCTTAAAAGGCTTCCTGCAGCTCTTGGCTTGTCATCATCTCCTCTACTAGGTCAGTGACTCAATGTTCATTTGTCCTATACTCTAAATTTATCAGGTGACATTCTAAGCCACAAAAATGATGCTCTTAGAAGGCAGAGTTTGGGGGAGGTGATTTAGTAATAAGGTCAGCACTCCCGTGCTTGGGATTAGTGTCCTCATGAAAGGGGGCCCAGGAACTTGCTCTGTCTTTTCATGCAATCTCACATGAGTATGCCACGTATGAATCAGAAACAGGCCTTAATAATTGCACCAAATTTGCCTATGCCTTGACCTTCTTTCTTCTTTCCAGTTGCCAAAGCCAGAAGCGATAGGTCTCTGTTTAGGTGTTTTGTTATAGGAGCCACCCAAATCAACAAAGACAGCTGGGAAAGGGAGCCGAGACCTTTTAATCTCACATTCTTCTAGTCTTTCCTGCTGTTCTTCATTACATTCTAAGGATTCATTGATTGCACTCACCCACCTCAGCTGCTCTGGGATGCTCTTATTTTAAGGTCAGATGGTGAGAAATCTGCTTCACCACTGTGATGGTCATGTGGACAGGATTATGTGATTCTTCTTTGAGAAATTGTCCTTGAAGATGCTTATCCATGCTGTATTTTGTTTAGAAAATGAATTAAAGCTGACACATTAATAATATTAAGTATTTGGGATTTGGGAGCAGCAAGCAAACGTGTCTTTCAATAGTAGAGATTTTAATCATTAAAGGCCAACAGGTGGTCTTTGGTAGCCAGACTTCAGGTTGGAAGCCAGTGATTCATGTTTTTGATAGTTACTCCTTAACAACACTAAATGAGGTAACCGCTGCAATACCAAAGAATCAACTGAAAGAATATGATTTCTAGAAAAGAATCGTTAAAGACATTGAAACCTCTGCCTGGCAGTTTGTCTATTTTCCCTTCCTGGAAGCCAAATGCCATATCGTAAGGTCACTCGAGATGTTTTGAGTAGGCAATATAAGGGGAAGAGCCAAGGCTAGAAATTCCCATCCCATCACCCAAGGACATTTGCTGAGTGGAGCACTGATTGACCTAGGCAATGGGAGTTACATTTTCTCTGGTAGTTTTCTACCCTGAAAAGAAAATTCTGGCTGCCTTTCTGCTTTGTATGTTCTCTTTTTTTAATTGCAAGAAATAAATTTAACATTTTTCTCATTTTTTTAGTAGGAGCTACCAAGGAGATTTTTAAACTTCACACTTTATTTTAGAATGCCAATAACTAAGTATGAGCCCACTATTAGCCTTTAGAGTTCATGATCGTCCTCTTCCACTGTTTCTCATGTTTTCTTCTGGGAAAGTCCCTCAGACCTCATCCTCTCTGGACAGTTTAGATGGAGTAAGTACACATGTAACTGATTTGCATAATGACACAGCCCTCCATAGTCTGGAGGAGGAATACCGATTTTGGCTGAATGGACTCGGACAGCCAGAAGATGTTGTTCAAGTTTTGAGCTAAGTCAACAACAGTATACATGGAAACAAATACTGAGTTACTAAATTGAGAGGCTTTTCCTAGCCTATCTGCCCAAGTGTCTTGGTTCTGTTAAGTAGGAGCTTACTACAGTTTGGACCTTAAATGTGCCAATAGCCTACATGTTAGACATATTTGGTCATCAATATGGTGCTTTGGGAAGGTAGTGGAACCTTTAGAAAACAGGCTTAATCAGACATTCTTAGGTCATTGGAACAATATGTATTCTTGAAGAGGACTATAGGACCCCACACCCACCACCCACTCTTCTCCCTCTGTCCCTCCATCCCTCACTCCCTTCCTTATTCTTTTTTGATTTTCTGACCATGAAGTGAGTTGTTTTTCTCTGCTTCTACCATGAGATGTTACCCTGTCACAGGCAATAGGACTAGTCAACATTGCTCAGAAATCTCTTAAACAGGTAAAACAGTTTCTCTTTTTAAGTTGATTTCTTACTTATTTGTTTCTGCAGTGAAAAGCTAACACAGGACTGTCCAAATTTACTTAGCTCAACGTTGGAGCAGTAGTGTCAAAACTCAGAGGAAGAAGAGCTGTGTGATCATTAACTCCCTGGTTCAGTGGGGTCATGGTTACCACCGTGGCCTTCGTTCAAGAATGCCATGTTTGCTGAAGGATGAACGCCCTCTGCACTTGGACCGTCCCTGGACAGATGGACATGGGTCTGGCTAATGTTACTGCTATCTTAAGTCAGCAATAGTAAGGTACAAAGGCTGCAAATATCCCTTTGTGTGTGTAGGTTGGATATAGCTTCTGCTATGTTTTTTCCTCCCTAGTTTTCTACCACCCTGATGGAATCTGTGAAGTAAATAACTTATAAATGGGGGAAGATTTATTTTGCCTTAGTTCAGAGGCTGCTCTTCAGGATCATTTAGCTGTATTGTTTGAGGTCTGTAGGGAGGCAGAATGTCATAATGGGAACACACAGTAAGGGAAAGCTGCTTTCCTTGTGGCAGCAGAAAGCAGATAGAAAGAGAGAGGGAGGGACATGGTAAGGGAAGGAGGAGGAAGGGGGGAGTTACAGAAGGAGAGGGATTTTTTATTTCTTTATGTGGTAGTTTAAATGAAAATGGTCCCCATTGGCTCGTAGAGAGTGGCACTGCTAGAAAGTGTGTCACTGGGGAAGGGCTTCGAGGTTTCAGAAGCTCAAGCCAGACTCAGTAGGTCATGCTCTCTCTTCCTGCTGTCTTCAGATCAAGATGTAGAATTCTCAGCTCTGTCTCCAGCACCATGTATGCACAATAGTTTTTGGACTAAAACCTCTGAGCTGTAAGCCAGGCACAATTAACTGCTTTCTGTTATAAGAGTTGCTGTGGTCATGGTGTCTCTTCACAGCAACAGAAACCCCAACTAAGACACTCCTTCCTTCCTTCCTTCCTTCCTTCCTTCCTTCCTTCCTTCCTTCCTTCCTTCCTTTCTCTCTCCCTCCCTCCATCCTTTCCTTCCATTCTTTCTCTCTTCTTTCCTTCCTAAATTATTATTCTGGACTACTGAGCTGCATCTCAGTGCAGGATCTGGCTTTTTCGATTCAGTAGTATGCAGTTGGGATTCCCCCATTTCTTGATTTAAGTATTAATCAGGTTTTGTTTTCTTTTTATTACTCAATAATAGTCCATTAAACAATGTAACATTTTGTTTCCCAGTTGAAGGATATCTGGGTTGTTTCCAGTTATAAGCATTTGTGTACATATCTTACATTATAAGTTTTTTATTTCTCTCAGATAATACTTAGAAATGGAGTTGATACAACAGATGACACAAGATTCATGTTTTTCATCAACTTTGGGGAAAATCAGCCATTTAAATTTTAATATTTTTCATCAATCATGTAATTTACTCTCCATTTTTAGAAATAAAAAGGATGATTTATTGGGTTCATTCATTCCATATTCCATGTATAAATTTCACTCATACCTTTTATTTCTTTACCTGTTTTCTATATGTGTGCAATAGTCAACTCTCTTTTTAATTCTTTTATTTCCACTTTTAACCAATTCACAAAATTCCAACTCTCAATGAATTTTTAGAAGATAAAATTTCTATCTAATATTTTTTCTGCCTGGCAGAGAATTTATGATGTTTCCTGACTTACTCGTAATGAAATGTGTCCTTGTTCGCTCTGAACGTATTTTTTAAATAGAAGCTCATCTTCCATGGAAATTCCTTCAGGGTTCCCTCATAGTTGTGTGGCCTAAAGTAGTTCCATTTCAGCTAGCAACATCCTGTAAGTTCAAATTATCTTTAGTCTGAGCCTTTATAGCAACAACAAAAACTTCAAAACTAACCCACTTCTCCAACATAAATATACATTTCCCAAGGCTTCTGAGGAACATACAACTTACTGATTTACCACTTTACCTTTTATTTTTAGTGTGTCTCTATGGTATGTGTGTGTGTGGGTGTATGTGTGTGTTTGTTTCTCTGTGTGTAGGCACACATGGAGTCCTGTGGTTGATCTCAGATGCCTTTATCTCCCCGCCTTTTTTTCCTGAGACAGGGTCTTTCTCCGGAACCTGGAGTCACAGTTTAACTAGACTGTCCAGCCAGCTGCAAGAATCATCCTGCTCCGTGTCTCCTCGGCATTGGGATCAGAAGATTAGCCACAACCCCCAGCTTTTTATGTGAGTGCTGGGAATCAAACTTGGATCCTAATGCTTGAGTAGCAAGTACTTTAAGGACTAATTTCTCCCCAGCACCATTGCTCTGCTTCTGAAGTCCTTCAGTGACTTTGCAGGTGAGGATTTTTTCTTGCAAGTATAAAGTATACATCCAAGAATATATGCATTATGTTACAAAAGTTATTTTAAAATGTATTTGCTGGTTATTTATTCACCCCATCATGTTTCTAATAAATAAACAAATAAAGCTAATGCTTCCAATGATGTGATCTGCAGACTTTAGTGTTCAATCCAATCTGATTAGATGTTGAATATTAAAAAAAACAACGTTGGTGCTGAGGAGATAGATTAATCATTAAAGTGCCTGCCACAGATATATGAGAACCTGAGTCAGATTCTCAGACTCCGATGCCTATAATCCTAGCACCATGGGTGGGGGGAGGCGTCAGGTAGATCCCAGAACTTGCTAGACTTTGTCTCAGAAGATAAGGTGGAGTGTGACAGAGGATGACTCCTGGCCTCTACATGCATGTGCTAGTGTGCATACAATACACACACACACACACACACACACACACACACACACACATACACACACATACATACACACACATACACACACATAAACATGCACACACACACACACACACACACACACACACACATACACACACATACATACACACACATACACACACATAAACATGCACACACACACACACACACACACACACACACATACACACACATACATACACACACATACACACACATAAACATGCACACACACACACACACACACACACACACACACACAAAATGTTACCAATAGTTTTCTTCTAAGGCTTACATTTAAATACACGAGAGGCAAGTAATCTTAACTATATATTCTGTTATGCTCATAGAATGGTGGTAGGTCCTTAAGACATTCCATGTAGTTCTACAGAATGCCAGAGTCAGAGCAGCATCTGAGTTAAGGAGTCACCATATAACCTTCTCACCATGTCATCTGCCCAGCTGTTAAAGACCTATGCTCTCTCTTTTGACTTTTAATTATAGTAAGCATATGATTTTGTCATTTAGGTCAATTCTGCCATCCCAACAACAGATGGTGCCATTGGATTATACTTTGAATTTTGTGGAAAAAATAAGGAGCAGTCGTCTCTATAAACACCTCTCTTTTTAACGAAGATTCAGTTGCTGCCTTTTCTCTGTAACCAGATTTTATTTTAGAGTTTAAAAATGTATATGACTACATTACATTGTGAAATAATTGTATTCTTATAATACATAATGGTAGAAAGTGTAGGACTTGTGAATGCTACTTTGTTTAAAGAGAAATTAACAGCCAAACATGGATTTCAGCATGGTGCTAAATTGTCTGATATTTGCTTTAATATTTTGAGTTGTGATAATTCCTTTTTTTATTTTATGATTTTTAAAATATTGTTGTGTGCTAGGAAAGAAAAAAATTACCCTTTTCCATTCTGAAGAAACAAAGACCTATCCAAAGTATATTTACATTTTTTCTTTTACAAATGCTATTAAATATGATATTGGTCTTAGATCTGCCAGATAAAGACTTAACTCTTTGCAGTTAAGTGTTCCCAGGAATAGCATTGAGGAGATACCTTTCGTGTTGTTGCAAGTCACACAGGACAGCTTGGGACCCCATCTGCCCTGTCATAAAGAGAACACAGAGAGAAGTGCACCAGCCCTATCCTGCTTCCAGCTCTGCCATGCATTCCTATATAAACAGAAATGATGTGTGTTTAAAGATGGTTTTCAAAGCCACAGTATAATTACAGAGGACGGTAAGAAAGAGTTGGCACAAGTTACTGATAGAGAGATTAGCTTGTGGCTTCTTGTGATTATTCCCCTTAGGGATTTCAGAAACCCCTAGCTCTTCCAAACTAATTAGTACTGTGTTGTTGATTTGGATGGTCTGAAAAACAGTAATTGAAAATAACACAGTTCTTCAGCAAGTCCAGAACTGTCAACAGTACAAATACCAAGATGTGAACGAAAATGATTTTAGAAGCATCTGGATCAATGAGATAAACAGGTCAGCATATGAAAAAATCAGTCTCAAAGCAGATGAATAGAATAATTAGGATAAGAAACCCAAGTTATGGGCTATACATTAAATGATACGTTTATCAACATATTAGACACATGTTATTACTAAAATGTGTGATATTCTTAAAAATCTCTGTCTTCAATAGAAAGAGAACATGCAAGTCTCGTGTAATGGAACTTTGCTACATAAATATTTATTTTCAAATTTTCTTGTTACCAAACTCTGTGAAAGTCCTCATTTCACAACTGAGTTTTCGGAAGTTACACTGAAAGTAAGCATTGGAGCGCTGACTAATGGCTTTCTAAGCCATGTGCTCATTGTTACATAATGGTACATGGGAAAATTAAATTTTAACTATAACTGTCTATGATAACTTTCTGGCAAAGTAATGGAAGAGTTTAGAGAAAAGGACAATAGATGGAATAGTTCAAATGTCATTTTTATTATATATTTATTATGACATTTTATTATGACAAAGATTATGTATTGCTCTCTATGAACCAGTCCACAGTACTACTCTGTCTGCATCAGAGTAAAGACAGGAGCAGAATCAGTTTGGAGTTCAAATCTGGAATTTTTTTTTCTAATTGAATTGTCATCTAAGGGGTGGGAAATACATTTTTTTTTTTGTCTGACATAAAGAGAATGAGAGGAAATTCCAGAAATCTTTTGTTAACATTCAATGCTAATGTGCCATTGTACTCTTTGCTGGGTGTCCCTAATCCATTCTGCATGGGGTGATACACTATATATTCACCCATCCAAGGCTGGAGAGATGCCTCATTTGGGTAAGGCTACTTGCTCTAAAAGCATAGGGACTTGAGTTAGACTCCCCAAGACCCATATAAAATGGCATGCATAGCTACATGTGCCTGCAACCCCTGCAGGGGGCTGAGGTAGGTTGATCTTGAGAGCTTCATGGCCAGCCAGCCTAGGCAAAACAGTGAGCTTCTGCTTCAGCAAGAGTCTCTGTCTCAAGGCAACAGGACAGAGGGTGATAGGGGAAGATATTTGATGTCCTACTCTGGCCTCTGTATGTAAACATGATGGGCACGTCACCCACACACTTATTTGCCTGCAGCACACTCAATATACATCGTTCCATCCTTTATCTTCATGTAAGGAAGTAAGTAATTTTAAGTTAGGTCAAATCTTTAAGTTTTTTGACTTCTTGGTAGTAGAAAACATCCTTTTTATTCATGAATAAGTGAGACTCTTTTTTTGTTACACAGAACAATTGAGCAAAGTGGTTATGATATTATGCACACGTGTCACATTTAATAGCTGGAGTTTATGTAACTTAAGCTGCAGATGAAAAGAGGGGGCCTCACTTGTGGCTGAAGGTCAAGGATGATGATTGACTGCACTGGAAAATAATCTAGGAAAAAAATCTCAGAAGATTTCGAGCATCACTTTGTTTAGGAAACACATCATCAGGATATGAAACATTAGGTAAATTTCAACAGGTAGGAAAAAGTAAGGAGAGGCACGACACAAAAGAGGTGCAGATAGGGAGACGGTTGCAAATGAGTTAAATATTATAAGAAGAGCCATTTGCAATAATGATGAGAGGGAGCTATAGAAAATCAACTCAGCTCTGGAGTGCGCCAATGGACACCACCCTTCTAGAGTGCAGGTAGAGGATTCAAGCAATGGGTAAAACAGTGTTGGATGAGGAGACAAAGAATAAGGAATGAAAAAAAGGTAATTGACTAGACGAAGTTTCCTGAGGTGAGAGGCATACAAGGTGTGGAGTTGGGTGAGTGGGGAGGTGGGGTGGAAATAGGGTAGGGGAAACCATGATCAGAATATCTGTATGAAAAAATATTTCTTGTTGGCTCATTACAGACAGTTCAGTCATAATAATAATTCATCAATATGTATTATTGAGAAATTTTATACCCCAGGCAGTGGTGGTGCAAGACTTTAATCCCAGCACTCAGGAGGCAGAGGCAAATGGATCTCTGTGAGTTAGAGGCCAGCCTGGTCTACAGAGTGAGTTCCAGGACAGCCAGAGTTACGACAGAGAAACCCTGTCTCAGGGAAAAAAAAAAGAAGAAAGAGAGAAAGAGAGAGAAAGAGAGAGAGAGAGAGAGAGAGAGAGAGAGAGAGAGAGAGAGAGAGAGAGAGAGAGAGAAGGAGAAAGAAAGAAAAAAGGAAAAAGAAAAACTTATTTGACAATTTAAAAGTTAATAAATAATTGTCTGCATACATGATTTCATCTACAAGTCATAGAAAAAAATCAATGTGCAGTAGATTAAACTGTCAAGAGCATGGTTTATAAAACAAGAAGTCCAGAAATAATTGAAAAGGTCAACATGAGTTAATCTAGTGATTCAAAAATATCATTAAAAATGAATATCCCCTTTTCCCTTTTGGGGGACATGGCATGTTTTAAAGAGTTATTTTTATGGGTTTTTCTTGGAGGGGGGCGGTGTATGAGTGTTTTCCTGATTGTATTTATCTACACAACATGGCGGACTATTGTCCTTAGTGACCAGAAGAGGTCGTTAGATCCCCCAGAACTGTAGTTACTGATAATTGTGAGTTGCCATGTGGGTGTTGGGAGTCAAACCTGGATCCTGCACAAGAGCAGCAAGTGCTCTTAACCACTGGGCCGTCCCTCCAGCACCAGAGCTGTATGTTTTAAAATAGAGTTTCACACAGAAGATGAGAATGGCTTGGAATTCACTACGTAGCCAACGCTTCATATCCTGGCAGTCCTCCTTCCTCGGCTTCCTGAACGCTGAGATTAAGGGCATGAGCGCTATGCCTTCGGCCCTGTTCTACCACTCCGTGACCTGGTGTATACAGTGTATGCGCTAGTAGCTGTTTCTTGTCACGGAACGATGGACATGTCCTTCTTCATATCCAGCGGGTAAAGAGAACACCACCTCCTGAGCCTGTGAACAAGTATTCTTCCTTATAATTTGGGCAATTAAGTTTAGTTACCCAGCCTTAACTTTTGTCAAAGATTCACTATGCTGTGATTGGCTTAGGCTTGAAGCTAAAAACCAATATGTAAGAAGAGGTTCTGTGATTGTGAGAACCGAGGTGGATAAATGAGAAACTACCAGGAGCCCAGGCCAGTTGATTCCACCCTGTTGGTACTACAGAATGACAGCGGAGTGGATTTGGAGAAGACAATCTGTTGTGGAACCGCCTCTGCCCTGATCCCCACCACCATCTCCACCAACCACCTTGGGTCATCAGTAGGGGACCAACACATGCTGATTCCTGCATATCCCTCAAGGCCACAGTTCTCTTTCTTTTAGGTCCCTCTTGGTCTCCTCTTTCTCTCCCTCTCTTTCCCTTCACGATCCTCTGCGGGGTTCTGTTCTACCCCAGACAGCATCCCTCATACTCCACTCACTCCCATGACAAATAAACCTTTGCTAAAACTCTGAAGCCCCATCCACGTGTCTACAGTATTATTACATAATCACAGCCCTGACACGGTTCAGGAAGTGTAGATTTGAGTCTGAGCTAGTACTGCACAGACGTGATATTTTTAAATGTTGGCATACGTTTGTAATAAATAGTCCTTATGTTGAGGCCTGCTCCCTCTCTTGTTTTTTCAGTGCTTTGATAATGAGGGGGTTTTGAACTTCAATGGGTCATAATTGTAGGGAGTCTTCTTCTGAAGAAAGATCTGTACACACACAAGAGAAAGGTGACACCAATTATACAGTTTCTCATTGACTTCCGTAATTGCCTGTCTACTTGGCTGTGAGACTGTGTGGCACACAGCAGCTCTCTCAGCCCCCAGCATCGACTTTAGAATTATTTCCACGTGCATGTGTGTGTCCACATGAGTTTATGTGTACTGTATACTTCCTTGAGGCTGTGAGCCACAATGTGGATTTTCCTTCTTAGTTTACCATTGGTGAAGTTTTCTGAATCATCGGCGCTCTTCTTGTCACTAGTGAGGAGGTCCTCATCAGGGGCCATTGGCAAGTGCCTGCTTCGCAGCCCCTCACCTGCTTCCTTCAGAGACCAGTCCTGGTGCCATCGTTTAGAGTAGTTTTCTGGAAAGTAGCTTTGGTACTGAGTTTCAGATGTAGATTTTTTTGCATGTGCCTCTATTTGTGGTGCGTATGCATGAATATATGTGTGTGTTTGCATGTCTGTGAGTGTGTGGAGGTACATGTACTTTGGAGGTTCAAGGCTGGCTTGGGGAGTCTTCCTTAGTTGATCTCCACCTCATTCACTGAGGCAGGGTCTTGTAGTTGAAGCTAGAGCTAACTAATGCTCTAGTAGCCAGCTTGCTGTAGGTATTCTCTGTCTCTATAGATTCTGTCTCCACCTCCCCTGCATTCAGACTACAGGTTCATGCTACAATGCCTGGCTTTTCCTTAAGAAAATATGCATGTAACAATATGAACTCAGGCTCTCACGTTTCCATGCCACACACTCAGCTGACCAACCATTTTTTCAGACTATACAAGACATACTTTTAACTAAGGCTTAAAATAGAGATTAATAACAAAAAGTTAATAAAAACTAACTGATTAAAAAACATTTTCTATAGCTTCTAAGATAAACTACAAATACTAGCTTCAGGGAATATTGACTTTGGTGCTTATTATTAAGCAAGAAGGTGTAAGTAGAAGCCAATTAAATATAACATTCAAGAAGTCCTAATAAACACATATATTATACCCAAGAGCTATAGAGAAAGTTAAATAGAGAAAGGTGAAAAGTAGGGAACTAAAAGCTGTGTGTAGAAAAGTTGATTTGTTTTGAAGGAACATACCAAGCATGTGGTAAAAACTCTAACAGATTGGTGACCAAAAGTGAAGAGGAAAAAGTGTGTTGGAGGAGTGATATCAGATGTGTGTGACTAAGAAGATGTATGAGCAAGTTCTGCCAAGTGTTCTAAGCACAGACTGGTCCATCTACATTAGCACAACACAATTGGGTACACTCAGGGTGGTAGTGTGGCCATAGACACCGTATCAGGTAAGGTGCTCCTCTTGGAGGAATTCTCTAAGAATAAATATCACACATGTACCTTACTGCATTATTTAGAGATGCTTCCTAAAATGTCACAGGAAAATGCCATACCTGGTATTTAATTTTCTCTAAAAAACAATCAGCAAACAGGAGAGCTGATACATTGAAAAATAGATTGTAAAAAGAATGGTCATCCTTGAAATTTCAACTAAATGAGGGTTTGGAGGTTTTTAGTTCAGAATTCTCTCTATTTTTCCTGTATGTTTGAAAATTTCCAGTATGAAAAAGTAAAACTCATTTTTTAAAAAAATGAAAGTATCCCCCTGTATAAAAACCACAAAGTTAAGGACACTAGAGAGTTAGTTTCAATCATTAGGGAGTAGATGACTAGCAGAGCAGACCTCCAATCGTGTTGCTAGACATAGGAAGTTACGCGCGAATTCTTTCTATAGAGCTAGCATATCCACAAACCTGGAGAGCCAGAGCAAACAGTATAAATTGCAGCACAATATCATTTATTAATATAGATCTTAGTGTTTTAAAAAAATGATTATATTAGACTTATCACTGTATTTTGACAATCATGCAATTTCAGAAAATCAATTAATATAATTTACCTCATCAATAGGTCCAAGAAGAAAAAAAAATAGAAATCTAGAGATGCTGAAAAGTACTTTCAGTACAAGATACAACAATGCAAGGCTGTGTTGTTGGGGTCACAGTTCTTGAGTGCAATGGCCCTGCTGAGTTTGGGCTTGTGGTGAGGGTAACACATGAGAGGCTGTGAGAGAGCAAACCCACTCACCTCAGGGATAAGAAGGAAATAGGGAGACGGTGATGGACTTCCACTCTCTACTTGGAGGGCAAATCCCATAACCAAAAGTTTCTTGCTAGGTTATTTTAAAGCTTCCAGCACCTTTGGATAGAGCTACACTGTGGGTCAAGCTACTGGGGATCAAACTAAAGAAAAGTGCAGTCTTCCAGTCTAATTAAACTGCCCAGACAGAACAGCTCCTTTGTTATAAACAGTGTGGTCCAACTGTCAAACAGTATCTTCCTGAACAGACTAAGAGAATTCACTGAATGGTTGTATACTCTTGGATTGCAAGGGGAAATGTGTGTGTGTGTGTGTGTGTGTGTGTGTGTGTGTGTGTGTGTGTGTGTGTGTGTTATATGCATATGCATATATGTATGTAGGGGCCAGAGGACAAACACAGGTGTTGCTTCTCAGGTGACAGTCAGTTTGATTTTGGAGACAGGATCTCTCAGTAGGACCAGGTATCTACTGATTTGGCTAATCTAGCTGGCCAGCAAGTCACCAGATGACTCCCATCTCTGAATCCTCTGCAATGGGATTATAGAGCAGTCTACAGTATCTGGCTTTTTAAGTGGATTCTCTGGATAACTCTTGAGTCCTCAGGTTTACATGGCAAATAATTTATGGACTGAGCTATTTCCTCAGCAAGACAAATTTCTAATTTCTAGAGGCAGAATCATAGAAGAAAGGTTGCTCCATTATAACAACAAAAAATTAAATATAAACATCACTAAATCAACCTACTAAAAACTGTACATCAAATAACACATTGAGAAATATATGTACAGCACACAAGCTAAGAGACATTTTATATTTAGGAGAATGTTTGCAATAATGAAGAAAACTATGCATTCTCATAAAAAAATAAGTTCAGAATATAAATGTGCAATTATAACTACAAAGGGAATGAAGTAACTCACGTGTAAATAAATATTGTCCTGCTGTACTGAGTAAAATATTGAACCCTTAAAGCAAGGTACTTGTCTGTACTTCTGTTGCGTTGTTAAATATATGTGGCCATTTTCAATAAATTGTTGTATATTTGGGGGGCAGATTGGCAACATGTTTCAGAAGTCTTAAAAAATGGACACACTCTTTTATCCAGCATATGTGATGCTATAAATTTGTTCTGAGAAAAATCACATATAAGTATGCAGATATATGTGTAAAAATTGTTTATGAGGGCAGAAAGTGCACAAGATCGAGGCTTCTTTAAGTAAATTATGGAGCATTTATCAATGTAGAACTAATTATTAGAATAATTAATGTAGATAATTTAGAGATATATTTACAGAATGAGGAAAGGCAGTTTACTAAATATGTGCTTGCTTGTCTCCTCATGCACATACATCTTTGTGTGTGTGAGAGAGAGAGGGGGAGGGAGTGGGAGGGAGAGGGAGAGAGGTGGAGAGGGAGGGAGGGAGACAGAGAGAGAGAGAGAGAGAGGCTATGAGTGTGTGTTTGTAAATGATGAAGCAAATTGAACTAGCTAAACCAAGATGAAAATCAAATAAACAGGTATTTGTTATAAAAATTAAGGATACTTTAAGGATTTCAACATCACATAGCATTGTTTCAAAAACAACAACAACAAAAAGGCTAAACAGTGATATCAAAGAGTTGTCAGCATTGTTCATCCTTTATTCCTCTTTCTTTGTTTAATTCCATGATCCACGTGGCGGATTATGTTGACACTAGAACTCCAGCTTCGTATATTACAGCAAACTATATCTAGAAACTATTTGGCATTCTGTGAACTGTAGTTCTAAATTCCTGAAGAGATTTGGGCTGAGGATAAACAAATATATGTCTGTCCTGAGAGTCCCAAGTTAGGGCCTCAGGAATAATTTTGTCATTACAAATATGGCTGCTAAATGCCCACTAGATTGGGGAGGTTCGTGCTGTTACTAGTAAAAAGGGGAATGAGCATGGCAGGACATAGCTCCTACAGTTCTTGTACATATGTAAACATATTAATATACAGTTGCATTGGTTTATAGTCTTCATTCAAGTGAAGAGTGACATTGTAAACAATCGAATTCTTTATTGTGGTGTATTTGACATAAGTTTCCTTAACATTTTATTTCTTGGGATGAAGTGGTGTGGGGCCAATGTCTTCCTTTCCGTAGGTCAGGATGGTCTCATCACTAGATGCAACCCATCTAGTGTCCTAGTTTGCTTTCAATAGGTGTGATAAACACTGTGACCAAAAGCAGCTTGGGAGGAGAGTTTATTTGGTTCACAGTTTACAGTCCACCATAAAGAGAAACCAAGGCAGGAGCTCCAGGCAGAAACCTGGAATCGAGAACTGAAACTCAGACTATGCAGGAAGGCTGCTTACTGCTTTGCTTTCCATGGCTTGCTCAGCGTGCTTTCTTATACCACCAGGATTACCTGACTAAAGGTGGGTCCTCCCACATCAGCCATCAATCAAGAAAATGCTCCTGCTGGCATACAGGCTCATCTGATGGAGGCATAGTCTGAACTGAGGACCCCTCTTCCCTGACTGTCCTAGCTTGTGTTAGGTTGAACAAAGATATCCACATACCAGGCCTTGAGCTTGCAATCCTTCTGTCTTGGTTTCCAAGTGTTGGGATTGCAGACATGTGTCACCATGCCGAAAACTTACAGAAAGTTTTCTTCTATGTCTCTCTCTTCAAAGCCTTATTTTCTCTCTAACCTAGTTCCATTCTGATGCTGTAATAAAATGCTGACCAAAAGGAACTTGGGAGGAAAGAGCTTGTTTGGTTTATACTTCCTGGGCACACTTTATCGTGGGGAGAAACCAGGACAGGAAATCATGGCAAGAACTTGGAGACAGAAAAGATGGAAAAGTACTGCTTGCTGGCTCACTCTCAGGTTCATGCTCATGCTCAGCCCAACTTCCTAGAGATGGTGACGCCCACAGTGGGCTGGCTGTACCATAACAAGCCTGAACCAGTCTCTCACAGACAAGGCCACAGGCCACAGTCCCTCACATGACTTTAGGCTGTGTCAGATGAAAACTAGAGCCAACACCCCCTTTCTAGATTATCTACTCTTCTGTTACGGTTTCCTATTTTTATCCCATAGTCCAGATCTAACTTATTCTTTTTCATTGCCCCTGCCTATGTAGACCATTCAAGTTTTTTTTCATTCTTATTCCCCATTTCCTAGAATATCATTCAGTACAGTAAGCACCAATCTCTGCAAGCACACACAGAATTATAGATGTTGCATGTGTCCTTACCATACATGATTCACTTACACATGTGTGGAAAATAGGTGAAAAGATATAAAAGTTTCACACTGCTTATTACCAGAAGGTGAAATTGTGGTTCATTTTTAAATAAACTAAATTTCTTCATTTGTTTTTCCTAGTTTTAATCTTCTTATTAATCTTTTTTAAAAATTCATATTAATTACTTATTTCTTAAGTTATATATATATATGTATATATATATGATATATTTTTTCTCTTCATTATAAACACTATTACCTTGTATGAAGTAGATTGTGTTGTGACATATATATATATATGTATACACATATATATATATGATATATTTTTTCTCTTCATTATAAACATTATTACCTTGTATGAAGTAGATTGTGTTGTGACATTTCATGCATACATATCATTCCACTTTGTCCTTTCTCAGCCTGTGTGTTATTCAATACTAGGATGCAACAAGATGAGTATGCCTATCTGCACAAATAGAAAAATTATTTGTGGGAAAAACACTTCTTCTGTCTATTTTTTGAAGGACATAGTATATTGTGATTATCCATTGGAACATTACTGTGCAATCCAATACCAGAAGCCATTTATCCCATATTTTAAAAAGTATGCATGTATTGTTAAATAAAAGGACATATGATATAGAGAATAAATATATACTTTTGTTGTATAAGTCATTCTCATTAATATTGATAGCATATTATTATTTCATCTTAAGCAGATAAAATACTCTAAACCACAGCTTCATTTTCTATGATGTTTTAGTAAAACATCTTACATACAGTAGTGGCTTGTAAATAATTAAGTTAAAGAGAGCAAATAAATGTACAACTACATAAAACCAAAATTAATGCTGTGGTTTATGTGGAAAACTAAGCAGAAAGGCCTTATAACTGTCATATTATGAAGGCTAATTAATTCTTCCAATTACTGAAAGGCTTAGTGTAACAAATATAGAAAATTAGAAAATTGGTTTCTTTTTTTAAAAATCGTGTGTGTGTGTGTGTGTGTGTGTGTGTGGGTGTTTTGGAGGGGTGGCAGGTATCAGGTGCCCATGAAAGCCAGAGGCATCTAATCTCCCTCTGGAGCTGGAGTTTCAGGTGGTGGAAAGCCACCAAATGTGGGTGCTGGGAATTGAACCCAGGTCGTTTGCAAGAATACTATGTACTCTTAACCACTGAGCTATCTCTCCAGTCCATGAAATTTATTTCTACCAGAAAGTAATTCCATCATTGCATAAAATTCTGACCATTAATAAGAATTAAATAAGAGTGTAACAAAATCTACTATGTTATTACATAGTGAGTTATGCTGCATTTTGCACTATACAAGCATACATATAAACTTGTCTGCACACACACATTTATACCTGTATAAACATGTACATATAAACACATATACATATGTATACAAACAGTACACATGTGTTACATATGGTATGCACTGCACTAGAGTGACAAAAAGTACTGAAATAAAAGCTCTTGTGCACCCTTGCTTGCTGCTTTTTTGGACTTGTGATCATCCCCAAAGGCACATTTGTCAAAGGCTGATTTTCTTACCTTGGCAATGTTGGGATGGAGGTAGAACTTCCAGAACTTGGGTTTTGTGGGTGGTCTTCTGTTTATTGGGGGCAATGGTATTTCAACCTTTCCCTCTCTTACTTGCTAGCCATGAGGTAAGTGCTTTGCACCAAGAACTGTTCGTGCTGTGGTATGCTATCTAGCCGTAATCCAAAAACAAGGGAGCCAATTGATCATAGACTACCACCCCAAGAGCTGTAAGCCCAAATAAACCTTTCTTCTTTAAGGTAGATGATTCTGTTACTTGTTATAGTAACAGGGGGCTAACATACATGTTGCTAAAAGCTGATTTTATTATTTTATTCAGACTTTATGTATACTAACCGATGTGGGAAACACTGAAGGACTTGGGCCTATTCCAAGGAAGCATACTTTTCTTTGTCCTCGACAGCCGCTTTCCCCTCTTTCTTTTAGCTAGTAACTGTTCCCTTGCACTCTACCTGAAGTCAAGTTGTTAAACAAAGGCTACTGAGAAGCACAAATAGTTTTCTACTCCTTTATCCCATATTTGTATGTCTAGGGTATATATACACATGTATGAATGGCTTGTATGTATGTGGGTGGGTGAACATGTAAGTGGAGGCTGGAGGTTGATATGGGGAATCATCCTCGATCACTCTTCTAACTGTATTCTTGGAGGCCGGGCTTCTCAGTTAAAGGAGAGCTTGCCTCACTAGCCAGCTTGTTCTGGGAGTCCCAAGTCTCTGCCTTCTGGGGCTTGAATTGTAGGCAAGTTGCCATGCTCACTTTGGCTTCACGCAGGTTCTGGGGATCTGGACTCCTCCTGTCCTCACGTTTGCACAAGTGTTTTAACTATGGTGCCATCTCCCTAGCTCTAATTTTTCTCTTCTTGACACTAGCTGGCTATTATGATGCCATCCTGTCAGAGCTTTAGGCTATATAGTTCACCTTCTTTTCCAAGAGAAAACATCACCTGCTAGGCATTGAGGATAGAGTTTTGGTTTTAGATGCTCCATAGCTTTTCTTTCAAAATATAAATAATAATAAGGAAATGAAGTAAAATAAAGTATTGCTAACAAGCTGATTGATCCAATGAGAACTCTAATATATTAGAATGACATAATGTGGTTGACCATGGTAATTATGTGTTATTTTCTTTTTTTGAATGAAAAATAAAATTTTATACAATAGATTCTGATTAGCTTTTCCTCCCCTAACTCCTTTGAGGTCTTCCCCAAGTCCCCTCAAATCCAGAATCCACACCCTTTCTGTCTCTTTTTAGAAAACAAATGGAATAAAGAATAATAATACAATAAAACAAAAACAAACAAACCAAGATAGAACAAAACAAACAGAAGAAAGAACTAAAGAAAAAGCACTAGGAACGCATATAGATATAGAGACACACATGTCTGTATATGTGGCAATCCCATAAAAACAAAAAAACTGTAATCCTAGTATATAACTTTCAGTATGTCCAAACTTCATGTACAAAATACAAGATCGGGTCATATAACCAAGAAAAGCATTCACAAACCAGCTCAAATAGCTCTTGATAGAAAAAGAAGAAACTGCTTGCCCAGTAATAGAGTTTCCATCAAAGTCAGTTGTATAAATTTGGACTCTGTTGGCAGATGAAAGGAGTTGATTTTTAATCTTGAAGACTATTATTTAATTCTTAAGCTCCAGCATTTATTAATTCATCCAATTTTTGAACAGATCAAATATCTTTGCTGTTATAGTGAAACTTAGACTTCAATATTCTTAAGCATGTTGATCAAAATGATCTAATTGTTTTATTTTTAAGATAAGGAGACGTTAACTTTTCAACTTGCATAATTGCACAGAAATTGGCTTGGCATTTGTGAATGCCAACTGACTGAGAGGTATTCTTAAAACGAGTAAGCTAGCTGTTAAATTGTAGAAAATCCACTTTATAATATTATATAAAAACAGCATGTATTTATATTTGCCCAATTCAATGGGCTTTGTGTTTAGGGGCAGTTTTGGAAAGGGGGAAGTCGTAGATTCTTCCATGACGCTGCAGGATAGACTCACACAGGAATAAGTGTGTGAGACTCAGCGAAGTGCCATTGTAGTTTGTCTCAGTCCCCATATACGTGTTAGGGGTCTTCACTGTGCCTTTGTATTTATGAACAGTTGGATGTAATTGACAGAAACATTTCAGATTGACAAGCACCCTTTGATGAATGTGAAGACATTTATGCACTAAAAGCTGCAGGAGCAGCCTTTATCTGGAAGAATTTAGGGTTCCTGAAGTTGGAGTGTTAGGGTATAGTAAATATTGTTAGGCCAACCATGGTGATAGACAAGGAAAATCGCCTTAAATAATTTGAACATAAATAAAAATGAGCAAATGGGCTGCAAAGAGACAAAAATAAACAAGAAGACATCATTATATCTGGTTGAGAAGATTACTAAACTTCCCATATGTGGATTACTAAAGCTCCCATATGTGGATTAGGCTTGAATCTGAAGATCGTAGGACTCGTGGGTTCCCCTACACACTCCATGGTCGACACAGAATCTAGGAAGCTGCCTTTATCTTATCTTACCATCTCATCACCCATGCCCACTAGAGTGTATGCACATAGTAAGTACTTAAAAAAGTTCTTTGAGAAATTGAGATGTCTCATGAATTACTTGATAGGTCTAAAATTTTACCATTATCTTATAGTGTCGTTTAGAGAGATGACACTGAGCTCCTTTAAGTGATTGGCCATATTTTGATCATTGCTCCATCCTATATACAAAGACTAGCTTGTCTTCTCAGCAGTCCAGAACTTTGAAAGCTCCACTGCTTCTTCTCTATCTCTAGTGGATGTTGACAGGAAACTCCATTCTGTGAAGAGATTAGTTGAGGTGAATTGTCAAATAGAATCTCATGAGTCAGGTGTCTGGGAGCAGATGGAGCAGAACTGATATACAAAGTAGGGAAAGGAATGAAGACAATCACGTGATCTTCTCACCTCCATCAGGAAACAGTTCTTCCTCCACATGTCTACGTTTAAAAACAATATATTCCCCTGATAAGAAGCAGCTTAATGATGAGTCACTTCTAGAAGACAGAGACTTGGTTTTCTACATGCTTAGCACTTTGTAGTTAGCAGAGACCCAACACTGACATTTAAAAATTATTCTGAGCTTCTCTTTAAAGCAAGAGGACTGTGTGTATGGAGTGATGTACACCTACATGGTAATTCATGTCAGCTCTGCACTTACTACAAAATCTCAAATGCTTCTCCACATAAATCAGTTCTGAGACCTTAGGAGCTCACTCATTAAAATTTACTTGCTATTCCTGTAACCTTTTCTCAGGAAGCAACAGCAGGCATAAAAGGTGCAGGGTTTTATTTTATTTATTTATTTTTTATGTGCATGAAGCTCCGACTCTGTTCTAGAAAGGAAATTCTTTGTGAGTAGTTGAAGAGTCTGGCAGGGGGTGGGTGGGGAAGTCTCAGAATTTGGGAAGTATAACACAGTAGATTATGATAAGTTAGAAATTTGTCAGAGAGGGCTGATGGCAGAGATGCCAACTGAGTCAGATTTTCGAGTGCCTATGGGACATTGTATTCATATTTGGCCACTAGGTTCATCACATCCTCACATCCCAATGCAGGACCAATAGTAGTCAGTCTGCAGGCACTGCAGGTAGCATTGCACTGTTTACTGCTACTGACAATATTAAATCTAGGTCTCTGATGTTTGTAGGAATCTCATGTCTTTCTCTTGCTTACTAATGAACAATCCCTTTTTTGTCAGTTACAGACTAAAGAAAAAATTCAGCATGATATGCAAGGCCACCGCCATTTGGATCTCACTGTTTCTTGTTTCTGTTCACATAGTTCCTATGTTAAGACTTAAACCCATTTCTCTCTCTTTTATGCCACTATTGTGCCTACACATCTGTAACATCAATCACCACAGTAAGAGTTATTAATAAGTCCGTCACCCAAGTGACTACGATTTGCCAATATTTCCAAAAACAACTGCATGGATACATAGTTGAGGTTGTTAAATTGGTAAGTATATGCCCAGCCTTTTTAAATAAACCATGGCAGTCAACTAAATAATCTGCTCGGAGTGTGCAACATGTAGAATTATAGGGAAGATCACACTGACTTTCATCTTTGTACCACCTGCTTCTGTTTGAGCATGGGGCAGTCTCCCCATTGGACCAAATGCCATTCCCATTTTAATGGATAGAGAAATAGATAGATTATCTGACAAGGAAAATTGCCTGGGTAGGTATGATCTTGTATAGAAGCACTGTGCAAATAAAGTTTCACTAATGAGAAAGCGTCAGAGAACAGACATTGAATGAGGTAGGAGTGGATGTTCTTTTGCTGTTTTTCTGTTTTGGTGGTAAGGATGCCATCAGAGTCAAGATTGTCCCCTGACAAGCAGCAAAGAACTGTTAACTTCTGAAAAGGAGTTTTCCAGGAACCTGCATGGATTTGGTTATGGATCCTTCCAGATCCTCCAAACACCAAACAGAGCAGCTGATACCTTGCTTTCAGTCTTTGGAGATCTGAAGCACCCCAGCCTCGTCACTCCAGACTTCTGCTTCACCAACCTGTGACTCAACAAACACGTGTTTAAAATTGCTTTAAACAATGGGCAGCTTCTGCAGTTTATCTGCAATTGCGTTAAATAAATTAGATGAATATCTTTCTCTCCTTTTGATCATTTACTTGTCTATTTAATTTATAATTGCTCCTAAGTCGAATTGATGCTTGTTAACTGGATTAGAGCATTCAGTCATTTCAAATCAAATCACAGATTGTTTCTGTTTATAGTCCCTGTCTCACACTCTGTGCTAGGTTCAGGCTGATGTGCCATCCTTGATGTGTCTTGTAATAGCAGGGGCATAGTGACAGAGATAAACATATACCAAAGGTGAACATAGTAGCTTTAAAGCTGGAATACCTTAAAGTTACATGGGGAGGAAGGTACATGCATTTTAAATTAGTATTATGCTTGAGTATTTGTTAAATGTGTCCCAAATTTTGAAAAATTTAAACTATTTGATTCGTTCCTCTTCTGCACATACAAATTCTATTTGTTGCATTCAACAGAATGTAACAACAACAACAAACCCAAAACCCAAACCAAAAGCAAAAAACCTCACCGCTGGGTGGTGGTGGTGCACACCTTTAATCCCAGCAATCAGGAGGCAGAGGCAGATGCATCTCTGTGGGTTTGAGGCTAGTGTGGTCTACAGAGTTCCAGGGCAGCCAGAGTTACAACAGAGAAACCCTGTCTTGAAAAACAAAACTAACAAACAAAAAATCAAAAGAATATTTGTTAACTTTTATTTGTCATTTCTAATGTTTTATACTGACATTATTAGGTTAATTAGTCAATCATAGGCTAGAAATGTGAATTTGTTCACATTTTGTGAATTTCATACCATTTGAATTTCTAAGAAAACATTAATAAGACGTGTTTTTATTGAAGTGATGATATATGTTGAGAGATATATGTCAGCATCCTGATAACCTAAATAAAATGCAATTGCAGCGCTGAAAGATAGATAGATCTGAATTAGATCTATCAGGTAAACTGTGACAGTGGTTGTTTATGATGATAAGGAAATCAGGAAGAACTCATCAACAGCCTTATTGCTCAGCGATCTGTGAGAGTCCAGGATATGTATGGGAAGTTAGAATATGTATGGATTCTAGGTGAGAGCTAAGATCTACTAATATGTGGA
Organism: Cricetomys ansorgei; assembly: GCA_026225945.1. Classification (NCBI taxonomy): domain Eukaryota; kingdom Metazoa; phylum Chordata; class Mammalia; order Rodentia; family Nesomyidae; genus Cricetomys; species Cricetomys ansorgei. The sequence continues at coordinate 10,562,772 of JAMJFZ010000451.1, read as the reverse complement.
GGGCTCCCCATGGACGGACGACTGTGCTGACGCCAGTTATCAGTAGTGCTCAACATCATTCAAAGGCAAGACCAAAAGGATACTTTTACTGCAACTCCTCTAAGGCTGTGCATGTTGTGTGGTTGCAATGAATAGTTTGATGTGTTTTCTTGATCAGAAAGGGATGTTGAGCTTTTCAGAAGACAAGCCACATCTTAGGGATGGTATTTAGGGGAGTCCAGCAGGAACATTTTGGGAATTGTGAAGTAGTGAGTGAACTCCATGTTCCTTCTGTGACCTTCTTTGTACTATGCCAACCGGTTTCTTGCGTATGTGTTGAAGTAGCAGTGGACAGTATGATTAGAAGTGTGGCCAATGATTAAGCCCTCCAGGTATGCACACGTATTATCAGCATGTAAGTTAACAAGAATCCAGTAAGTACTAAAGAGCTTAATAAGAGCTAGTCAAAACCAAAGAACATGCAGGATATAGCAAGTTAAGGTCACTGCCATCCAAAGAAGTCAGCGTGGTCGATGTTGAAACTTGAGGCCCTGGAAGAGCTGAAATCACATTTTTATTTTTTTTTGCAGGAGTGTCTTACTTTCCTATGTGACCTAGAGGGGACCGATGAGAAGGATGCATATCTGGAATAAGGGCCTCTCCCCTGCACCCTACCCAGTGTGCAGGGATGTGAGCGGAGAGAAAAGCACAGCTGGTGGAGAGAATGCATTCTTAACAGAGAGAGGTTTTAGAGTTGATCTAATAGACAACAGGGAACAGTTTCCATTTGTCAAACAGGTGGTGCTAATGAATCGAAGGTACTTAGGAGTCAATCAACGCTCAGCAACAAGTTGGCAGCCAAGGAGCTTTAATCTAGTAAGGAGAGCTTGCATGGGAGAAGTACTTCCCAATGGGCTTGAGAACAGTCACTCGGGGGCCTCTGATGCGACCGAAGATAGCTAAGGCCCTCTTGTGGCGCTTATGTTTTCCTGGTTTGAGATTAGAAGATATTTTCTTTTTACAAGTTCACAGGATGAGTCTAATATACAGTCGAGATATGTAGTTAGAAAATGTACCCAATAACAGATTTCGCCTGTTCTCTCTGGGAAATTTCAGCTGGATTATGCAGAGGGGAGAGTTCAGCTTTAAAGAAAACCCAGAACTCTAATGAGCTTCCTTTAGGAAACTTGACAGGTAACGTAATGGCTTTAAAGGTATCCCCCAATTTACTGTATATTTTCCTTCAGTAGTTAATTTCTGAATTGTAAGCTCTATGAAAATGAACGCTTATACAGACCCAAATAAGGTATTCCAAGAAAAATTTGAAAAGTAACGAATGTTATATAATGAAATACGGAGTCTTTAACCTGTCTTTCCTATCAATGGAAGCGTTTCCTTCGTATCACCAGTAGAGGGAGCAATAACTCTTACCATAAATAGCTCTTTTTTTTCCTGCCAGAAATAACGTCACATCTAACACCTTGTGATGGTAATCATACTCCTGAACTTGTAATTAACACACAGGAAGTGTAATGTGTAGTTTTCTTTCGTAATTTATAACTTGAGGATTGATAAGCTACCTGAGCTACACTTTGTTGTAAACATCCTCATGTGAGCTACTTTTCCAGCTCAATGGATTGCATTACAGATGCTGTGTGTCCCTTCGCCGGCCTCACCCTTACTTCCAGTTTTACCTCTCTGAGGCCACCCGTGACTACCATCTGTCCGAATGTTATCATCCTTGTTTTCCTGAGGCCTCCTGGCCTTCTGTTCCTCTATACAGCATGTTTAGGTTTGTTGCTCAATGCTACTGATGTCTTATATTCATTAGAAAAATAAATGGATTTTAATATTCTATTGGATATTTCATTCAGAATTTTCAGATGGAGTAGAGAATTCCAAACAAGCAATGCTTTTTTGGTACAGGTATATACCTTGAAATATTTGAGACGCGCTTATGTGAACATTTGTTTACTTAAAATTCATGTTTAAATGGGCATTTGCATCTTTGTTTGATAAGCCTGATAACTAATTATAAGAACTAACTAATTATAAATCGTAGAGTCTTGTCTTGTTCGCAGTCACAATCCTAGACTGCTATATCAGTTCATTGTGGTTGCCAGTAAATCAAAGGGTCAAACTGTGACCTGGAACTAAGTTATTTTTGAAAGCAATATTGTCTGTTGAGCCGTCAGTACTGATGTTGCATTAATTTGTTGATAGTGAATTTTTATTCATTCTGAAAAAGAAAATCCTTGTTAAAAAAAAAGAAAACACTGTGTGCTAAGTAGAAATTTAAGGATTTAAAAATAAAAATTGGAGGGAACATCAAAAGATATTTAAGTGCCTTAAAATATCTCTCTTAGTTGTTAAGAAACATTATGCAGGTTAAGAAAATTCTCTTGCAAATGATTATGGATCTTCTATAAGAAAAAAAAATGTATGGTTTTAAAAGACATGTCATGTATAAATTAAGACAAAAATTATAAGAAGATGCTACCAATACTATTCATTGTTTAGAATAATGATTTTTTTCTGTTACTTTGACACAAGTGAAAGTAAGAGGAAAATATTGCTAGAGTAACAGCAATGTGTGAATAAATCCATTCCATATACTTAATTTTAAATATATGTAAGTCCAGTTACTAGAAGACAGCACAGGGACTCCATGATTTTTATTCACAGGACCAGGAATTGAACCCAGGGTCTTGAGATTGCAAGGCAAGTGCTCTATCATGGTCTTAGTCACTGCTTAGTCACATGTGAAGAGACTTGACCAGCGAAACTCTTAAATAAAAGAAAGCATTTAATTGGGGGCTTGCTTACAGTTTCAGAGGGTTAGTCCATTATTATCACGGCAGGACATGGGACAGCATGCAGGCAGGCACCGTGCTGGGGAAGTAGCTAAGAGCTTTGTATTCTGATCCAAAGGCATCAGATATATATATGGAGAGAGAGAGAGTGAGAGAGTGAGAGAGAGACTGGACCTGCCTTGGGCTTTTGAAACCTCAAAGCTTACACCCAAAGACGCATCTCCTCCATCAATGCCACACCTCCTTGTCTTTCCCAAACAGCTCTTCAACCGAGATGAAACACACAAACATATGAGCCCAAGGGGATAAGCCATCCCAGTCACTAAGTTATAGCCCTGGCTTTCTCCACAAATTTCTTATGCTTCTTAATTTATTTATCTAGAAAAAAATATATATAGCTACCAATCATAATTATCCCCCTAGGAATATGTGAACCGTACACTAACTCTAAAGCCTTCTTTTGACTGAAGGAAGTCTTAGTTCACACAGTGTCATGGCCAAGTTCCATCACACTCATCATGATGTGACATTGGTATTAAGAGCAAGAGCAAGTATACCAGTACAGTCACATTTAAAGAAGAACAGGGTTGCAGGGATGGCTTAGGGCTTAAGAGTGCCCGCTGCTCTTCCAAACTCGAGTCTGGTTCTCAGCACGCTTGACATGGCTCATAACTGCATGTAACTTCAGATCTGGAGGATCTGATTCTTTCTTCTTGCCTCTGAGGCACCCATACTCCCATGTGTTCCCCTCACACTAATTTTTTAATTAAAATAAATAAATAAATACAAATAAATAAACAGCAGCCTACAGTGGGCAACACACACACAATTATAAGTAACTGTAATCTGAAAACAATTTGAACCTCACTTTTGACAAAGAAATACAGTTTATACCAACATGTACTATTTTTTTCAGCAATTAGATAAGAATTTTGATAAGGTACTCATTTGATGTGGGTAGTACTTCAGAGACTATTAGCACACCTATTCTAGGCGATACCTTGGTGACTGTTGTTTTAGCTGGCTGAGACCTGCCTTTTCCACAATAGCCTGCCCTCTTCTGCAAATGGTCTCATGCAGCCATAGTCCTCTGTGGAGGAGGCCTGCACTTACTGTATCCTGGAGCCTAGAAAGACAGACTCCTCTCTGCCACTCTGTTTCCAAGTAAGAGTTGAGGCAGATAGGAAGTTTAGAGGTTACAAAGTACATGTCTGTCTACACCAATCCCCGTGGTAGATCCAGTGAAAGAACAAAGGACCAGTGGGAAACCAGACATCTGTGAAGTCTTTCACAGGCTTCAGAAGTGCTAGCAGCAACAGATTCAACACAGTCCTGCTGATTGTTCCTCCTCTCCTAGTTTGATGGGCTGAGAAGGTTAATTATCACAGTTTTTTTTTTCTATAGATATATTTTGCTCTCAGAGAATGAGGTCCATTTTACCCATTTCCTAACTGTATCTTGTGTATATTATCTAACTTGTAGATATTTAAATTCACACTTTCAAGAAAATAACTTTTAAATGAATAACATTCCAATATAAACAAAAATTTGGACTCCTAACCCAAAATTGAACATCTTCTCCTACCATGGTTGCTATTTTTTTTCTTAAACATGTGCAATTCTGTAGACCTTTGGGCCTTTCAACCACTTTCAATGTTCTTCCAATTTATGTAACTAATTCTTTGTACTTTATTACAATAGGATAATGTATTTCAACATTATTCCTTGTGGTCATTAAATATTTAAAATATCAGGTACCTGGTTTTTACCTGTTCAAAATGAACCCAGCTGTTCACCTGCTGAAAAGGTGCCAGATTTTCCTCTTTCATAGATTTAACTTGGAAGAATAAATTTGGAACAATTCTGAAGGGACTATTGGTCACAGATGGCTGAGTGATAATAAATTCTCAGGTGGAGATGGAGCCCTTCTGGCTGGCAGCACCTGAACTGATTTTAATAATTTAAAATACTCTATCTGCATCGTCCAACTAAACAAAAGGTATTTCTTATCTTTTATATAAGATTACTTTATGACACTTTGATTTTTAAGAAGCAGACTAAATGTGCAGCTTAGGCTGGCCCTGAACTTGGCAATACTCCTGCCTCATCTCCCCAATTCTGAGACTATAGGTGTGATCACTAAGATTGTCTTCTGACACCCTTATGTTGGTTTTATTTTATATGCCAGCACTAGCATCTCTTCCAGAAATTTACTCCTTCCATCTAAATTATGACAGGTCTGAGTATCTTCCAGCTTTAAAACAATTCTGTTGGCACAAAAACCCATGCGTTGGTTTGAGCGTTTCCTAAAGGGGATATATAAAACATGGTGCCAGGAAATATAGGTATCCCAAGTAAGAGGTGGGGGGGGAGGGAAAGGGAGAGGGAGAGAGAGAGGAGAGAGAGGCAGAAGAGAGGGAGGGAGAGGGGAGGGAGGAGAGGGAAGGAGAGAAATGATAACAGGCAGGATGTGGTCAGCCTGGATCTAATGAGAAGAGTGGAGATGGGGTGATGGAAACAGAAAGAGAAAACATGCTTTGAGGACTGTTGCCCTCCATGGAAGAGTGTGACAATCCAGAGGATTCCTCAGGAGACCAGAGAGCCTGTCCTGAAGTCTTATCCACTGACTTCCCAAGGCAAACTCAGACTGGAGAGTGGTCTGGAAGGGAAGCAAGGACACTGCTCCCTCTAACAAAGGGAAGGTACTTTCCCTGTGGCATGCTTATGCTGCTGAAAGAGAGCATCAAGCCAACCAACAAATATCCACTGTAGCTGGACTTACCTTGTATTTAGCAAACTGTTCCTTGGGACCTATATAGGATGGCATGATGTGGTGAACCCATGGAAACTTTTAACTGTACAATATTAGCTCAAATGTAGGTGAATTGTGTACCCTTGATTGCATTTCCTCCGACCCCAGGTCTGCCTTCTCATGAGAGTCCAGGACCACATTCATACTAATGGGATATTTTATCTCATAAGGGAATGCATTTCTCGATGCACTAAAATCTTCCCACATCAGTTATTAAAAAATATTGTGTGGAGAATGCTCTGAGTTCACTGTGGCTTGTCTGTAATGTGAATTTTTCCCCCAATGCTATATCATCTTACTCTACCACCTTCAATTTAAATTTGAGTAAATCGTGCTTCAGCTCTATGGAAATTCTCTTTATCATCTGTATTGGACTTAAATAGATAACAATTTTCACATATCTGGCTAAAGAGAATATCGATGTCTAAATAAATCTGAGAATAGAAGATTTTTATATATATTGATTTTATCATACCACAGACATGAAGTATACTTTTGATTCCTAAAATTGGCACACTGGTGTAGCAAATGAATGCCATAAAAAATATGGGCACATAGAACAGAAAGTACAGCTTTGTTTTCTGACAATGACACAATGGTCACCAAACAGTAAAGTCTAGTCACTGGGCTTTTGACCAAAACTAATAGCTTAAAAATCAGGTGACCTGGGGCTACAGAGAGGGATCAGCAGTCAAGAGCACTGACTGCTCTTCCACGGGGACCCAGGTTCTATTTCCAGAATCCGATTGGTGGCTTACAACTGTAACTCCAGTTCTGGGGAATCCAGTACCCTCTGGGGGCCTCTGAGTGTACCAGACATGCGCACAGTGCACGTACACGCAGGCAAAATACTCATACACGTGAAAAAAAAAACTTAAAAAAGCATCAGACAACCTACAAAAATGACAGAGTTCAACAATTATCTTATCCTAAGCAACACGTCATGAAATGTGGAGTTGTATGGAAAATAACAAGTGTGTTCTGCCAATGTGTCTTATGTGAATAAATGAATGACTTTCAGTGAAAAATCAAGCATACTGTCATGCCAGTAGTTTGTGCCATGAGTGTGTTAAATTTTGTCACAGATAGATATCATATCATGTCACTGAGTAGATATCATTAAAAAGATGCTCTTTCAGTATCAATATACTTTGCACAGAACATCAATACTTTTATATAGTTAAGAAGAACATAGAAGACTAAATGTTTTAACTGTTATGAACATCAATGTAAAAATTAAAAGATGAGACTTTTTCAAAGAGGGTAAGATTTCATCAAGAGAGCACACAGCTGGTTGTATTTTGGAATGCACCGTGTCCTAATGAAACACTTCTGAAAAGAGAAAGTTAGAGACTGCATCCACAATTTTCCATTTAGTCAGAGGTGGTGGCTAAAAGCTTGGACTCTGGAATCAATAGGGTTAGTTCTCTCTTCCCAACATGTGGGTTCCAGTGATCAAAGTCAGGTCATCAAACTTGGTGATGGCTCATCTGAACCATCTCACTGGCCCCTGACCTCCTGTGTCTGAATCCTGGTTCTGTACCCTGAGTAATCACAGGAGCCAAAGGAACACTAAGTGCCCCTGTGCTTCAGAACTCATATTTGTGAGGGGAGGGATTCTCAGATAAGTTCAAAATAAGGTCAAATCAAGCTTTCAAAGTCTATCTATATATTATTAGAATACTGTGTAGTATGTTGTAATGCTCCATTAGCTATTATTAATTTTAAAGCAAATACCACTTTATTCATGACTTATGTGACAATGTAGCTTATTCAATATCAGCATATTTCAGCTTAACACCAAAATACATTCAGTGTATCACCTAAATATGAAAGATTAATGAATGTATTTGTACAATAACTATTTATTGACCCTCTAGCCAATATTTGGTATGGTGAAAACTATTGGAAAGAAACACACATACAGAATATGTAGCACGTAACAGCTACAGTGAAGCTTTAGGTCATGCAGATGGGGGTGATCCTACAACACAGACTCTGTGGTATTACAGTTGGGTCTTAACATTATAAATGGTCAGTCTCTAGCTTATGAACAAATTAAACTCTAAGGCTGTAAGTCATATATCTTTCCAAATTCTGAATCATGCCTGTCTTATTCTAAGAGAATTATGTAATGTATAAAAGTCTGGGTCAATATTTCTGAACTATATAGAGGAAAACAAAAAAATGTCTTATTATAGAAAATGTGGACAAAGTGAGATTCTACATGTAGATGAATAGCCCTGTATGAAAGCTAGGGTCTATATTCCAGGGGCTACATTCAGAGGCTTGTGTGATCTGGATGGGATGTAGACACACCTTTAATCCCAGCATTCAAAAGGAAGTGATTGATCCATGCCTTTAGACCCTAAGAAAAAACAGATTGGAGGAAACAGGCACAGGATCAGAACTCAGGAGTCAGTGTCACAGAGGGAGCGATGTCTGAGATGAGTCAGAGTGAATGGCAGACAAAGTGACTAATCAGAGGAAGAGTTAGCAAAGTAAGGACATGCCCAACTCTCACGAGAAAAGGCAGGCTTTCATGTCAGTTAGAGAGAGCTATATAGGAGTTAGAGTCAGTTCGAGAATAGACGGAAGAGCCAGTTGAAGAGTCAGTCAGAGGAGTTAGTTGAAGCAGTCATTAAGAAGAGTCAGTGAGGAAAATTAGTTGAGAGGCACTTAACAGAGTAAGTTGAAGGGTCAGTTGCTGAGGGACTATAGAAGCTGAGACTGGAGTGAGTTACAGAGCAATTAGTTGAAGCAATTTGTTAGAGAAAAGGATGGAGCAGCAAGAGTTCAGCCAGAGACACAGAGACACAGCAGAGCTTAGCAGAAGAAGCCCAGAACAGAGAGTGAGTTGAAACAGAAGAGTAAGAGTTCAGAAGGAGCTAGTCAGAGTGACTCAGTCAGTAGTAGGTCTCAGAAGACTAAGGCCGAAGCCTTCTAGGTCCAGGCTAGCACTTTAAATGTTGTAGATTCTATGAAGGTTTAAACCTTCCAATTCAAGGATTAAAACTAGATTGTAAAGAGGACAAAAACCCTCTAGAGCTCCAGGGCTCCAGGCTACATTTAATTAGACAAAAGAATAAACTGTCCTCTGCCATGAACCAGCATTTACAGCTAGTGAATGCATCCACATCCACATCTACAACTACATACATGCTAGTCATTTCTTCTCTATTTCCACTGAATGCCTGGACCTTTACCAAGTTCTTGATGGAACAGGATTTGAAGACAGCATCTCTAGATCACTGTTTCACTTCTCATTTCTCTTAGGATCCCTTCTGTCAACTGATTGTGGACTGTTTTTATGAATGGCAATATGATTTACTTGTTTGATTATCTTTACTTACACAATTTTCTGGTTCACGTTAACATCTGGAGCTTTTATGGGGCCTGATCATGTTCTACAAACTTCTGCTTGAGTTCTCTCATGGGTCATGCCTCCATTGGATCTTAGATGTTATTTAGTGGGTGGGTAATAAATTGCACAATATTTTCAGAAACAATATGGAGAATAAGATCATCACATCTTCCTCTACAGAAGGCTTTCAGTATTCGTTTGTTTTTTATTTTATTATTATTTTATATTACTGTATGTGTGTTAGGCATGTGTGTGTGTGTCTGTGTGTGTGTGTGTGTGTGTGTGTGTGTGTGTGTGTGCTGCAGGTGTGTGCGTGCCATGGCACTTATGAGGAGGTCAGAGAACAACTTTTGGGAATTGGTTCTCTCTTCCCATTCAGTTGAGCTAGGGTCTATCTAGTTTTTCTGCTGTGCTATATACTACATTACCAGCCACCTAGCTCCAAGAGTTCTCTGTCTTCATTTCCCATCTCTGTATAGGAGTGCATGTACTACAGATGTATGCCATTGTACCAGACTTTTGTACTGTGGGTTCCAGGGATCCCACTCAGGTCACTAGCTTGTGTGATGAGTGTTCTCACTTACTTAGCTATCTCTCCAGCCCCTAAGAATGCTCTGGATAGATTTTTTTTGCCAGAGCCTTGGGAGAGCTACCATAGGAGATCTTCTCAGACAAATTTCCAAGTCTGACATGCTCTCAAGGTAGGCTGGACTTCCTAGCAGGGTCTGCCTGTCTGCAGTTCACCCTCAGTCCTGACACAAGGTTCCAAAGAAAAGCAAGCTCTTTCTCCCCAGTAAAATGAGCTGTACTCCCTCTCATTGTACTGCTTGCTTCCTCCCCAGTATGTCTGTTTGTACTCACTCTTTTCCCCTTTGTCCAGCTGGGTTGTTCAAGTGTGATCTGTTCTCTCCATGACTGTTTCAGAGTCTTTCCAGAAGAGAAGTGTACTTGAAACCAAAGAGGAGGAAGGATGGAGGGGAGCAGGTATGCAAGGCAAATTCCTATCACTGACGAAGCACAAGGCTCCCACTATGGAATCCCAGAAAAATGATCCTGAGCATGGAAGGAAAGTGAGGGTTTGCATTCTTTTGAAGCTCTGTAAGTGGTAGTAAACTGGGTCCCCTTCTCTACTGAGTAACCTGCATAGAAAACCTGTGTCCAGTGTGTGGACAATATCTGCAAACCCTGTGATGAAAGCCAAATGAGCCGAGATCTACACAGGGCAGAGGAGGAAGAAAGGGAATGTGTAGAGATGGAAAATTGACAATATTTTTGGCTTAGTTTTAGACTTTGCTGTAATCTGAACATGTCATTCTAAAATTCATTTAGTCCTAAACTCTACTGTTGGGGCTATTAGGAGGTGGGGCCCTAGGAAATGATTAAGTCATGACGACACTGTCCCATGAGTGGGATAAACATCCCTTTAAACTGTGCTGAAGGAAGCACATGGTGTGAACACAGTGTTGGTTTCTTTTTTCATGGGAAAATTCTGCATTTGAAGACAGAAAGAAACATTTTCCATCAAATGCCGAATCTGCTGTTGCCTCCAGATGGACAAGAAACAAAACTCTATTGTTTATAAATTACCCAGTCTGTTCTCTTTTAGCAGCAAAAATGGGCTAGCCCAGATGAAAACTCAGTTTACTTTTTCTGATCCAAAGCCTGGAAAGCAACTACTACCCTACCTCTAAAAGTTAATGCAGCTGTCCAGCACCAACATCCATGGAATGACAAGTGTCTGCTCTTTTATCATAACTGTTTGAGTTTCATCCATGTGGTTACATTATAAGTAGCTATGTCTTTTTAATGTTGAATAGTGCTCCCTGGCACTAACATACCATAATATATTTCCTCATACTGTTGCTTCTGGATTTGGGGTTTTAGGATTGATTTCACTACTGTTATTTTGGTGGCTAAATATCTAAGGATAAAATTGTTGAAATGTAGCAGGTAACTAACTTTATGTGAAATTGCCAAAGGAGTTATTCTACCTTACATTTCCATAACAATGCACTAGTGCTTTTATTTTTCAATATGCATATATATAGATGTGTGTGAATGTGTGGGTGTGTGGTTAATGGTGCCACACTTACTGAGACCAGAGGACAACTTTGAGTGCTGTTCCTCAGGAGCCAAAGAGCCATCCCCTGTGTCTCTCCTACCCCCAGACAGAATTTCTTACTAGCCTGGAGCTCACCAAGTAGGCTGAGCTAGCTGGTCTTAAAGCCCCAAGAATCCAACTTCTGCCTCCACCACACTGGGATTGCAGATATCAGATGTGCAATGCTGTGAACTTCCTTCTTCCAGGCAAGCAAGGACTTTGCCCACTGAGTTGTCCTTTGGCTCATGAATACTATATTTTTTCTTGCTTCAAGCCCGTAGAGTGTTGGCCATCTTCAATTCTAGTTGTTTCTTTGAAGTGTCTTCATTCTGAGGCCAAGGATAGTGATGTCAGTGTCTTTAGTATTTCTTGCCCTGTTCGAGTGTAACCCTGGGAGGCACGTTCTGTTCTGAGAGGAAGCTGAGGGAATGGATCTGAAGGAGAGGGGAGATGGGGGTGGAGCTGGGGGGAGTTGAGGGAGGAGAGGATGGGTGAGGGTTTAATTAATGATTCTCAGAAACTTTTATTTGCGTATTGACTTTTGGTATATTACTTTGTGACATCTTCAATTATTTTGTTCCTTTTAAATCCAGATGGATCACATTTTTTTTTTCTAGTTGATTTATTGGAATTCTTTAGTAATTACTGGTTATTGATTTTTTTCAGGTATATACACTAAGAATATATTTTCTAGCCAAAGGATTCTCTACTTAGTTTTCAAATGTACAGTTTCACAATTTTTTAATTTCTTCATGCCTTTTGATGAATAGGCATTTTAAATTTTAATTGTACTTAAGCTGTTTTTGTCTTTAATACTTTTAATGCTTCAAAAATCTTCCCTGTCATTGGCTGTGAACACATTGTTTTATAAATACAAGCATATATTATGTAGATATATGAAAATATAAATTAAGACTTTATGGTTTCAGATTTTATATATGATATCACTCAGATTAATTTTTGTGTGGAGTGACAATCGTCTTGTTCGAGCGACTTTGAGATGATACGTGATCTTGTGTAAAGCCCACTGATCCTCTCCCCGTGGGGTGTGTCGTGAGTTTCTAATTTTCCCCTTATACGCGGTTGCATTGGATTGTCCTTGTGTTTAATATATCGCTTCTGCAAAGGAAGAAAGCAGTTAAGGCGGCGGAGATGGGAGCCAGCACTTTAAATCCCCTGGAAATCAATAGTCAGACAAGTGGCTTACAATAATGTGGGAGCTCTGACTACAGTGGCCACCTGCCCTCTTGTCTGTTCTGCCATTACAAGCAGTAATGGATGGTGTAATCACAGGTCTCCTGTATCTCTGGACGGGGTCACGTTTGCAGCCACAAGTCGTGTACAGGTAGCTCTAGGAATGCAAGCAGAGGTACCTGTCCTAGTGCTAGGGGTGGAGTAGCTGCTACTGACCTAAGAGCTGACATGACAAAACTAACTACAACTTATTGTCCAAGAGGCTTCCCAGAAGTTGCCACCTTCCGTGGATTCGGGCGATTCAAAATGGTATCATCAGCAAGAGCTGCCTCTGCAATTGCCGTCTAGTGGAAGAGGGTATTTTCCAGTGCCTTTTGCTCTTCTGTCTTCTCAGAATCCTGTCTGAATTTTAATAGAAATTCTTTTTCCTTTGTTACAGAGTTCCAGATTGGGAGTTGGCAAATTGTGGTCCCTGGAATAAATCTGGTCACTGCCTTGTTTGGTATAATCTCCTAAGAAAGTTTTATTTTATTTTATTTAGCATTTTCAAGTATAAAAAAATTAGAAGAATTTTGTATATCAAACCACTATTATAAGTACCTTATAAATATTAACTTATCTAATTCTCATGGTAAAGTTAGAAGACAGGTACTGCTGTTCACGTAGAGAACATTATAGGAAAGCCTCATAGACTTTGCTATTGATTTGTTATGGCCTTTATTAAGTCAAGAAAATGTCTTTTCATACTAAATGGTATGTGGTCTCTCAAAAAACATATAATTAAGAATAATATATTAAATTAAAGTCTCTCCTTATTCCTAGAACAAATCCTTTTTGGTTTTGGTGGGGTTTTGTTGTTGTTGTTTTTGTTTTGTTTTGTTTTCGAGAGGTTTCTCTGCTGTAACTCTGGCTGTCCTGGAACTCACTCTGTAGACCAGGCTGGCCTCGAACTCTCAGAGATCTGCCTGCCTCTCCCTCCTGAGTGCTGGGAATAAAAGTTTTTTTAATTGCTTGAATTTGTCCTTGTGCATTTGCGTATTTTAGGTACACTTTCTAAAAGTGTCCAATTCTTTTGAAGATTTATTTTGATGTGTGTGTGTATGTGTGTGTGTGTGTGTGTGTGTGTGTGTGTGTGTGTGTATGGTATGTGTGCATGGGAGCCAAGAAAGGCCAGAAGAGGGCATCCAAGCCCATGGAGCTGGAGTTACAGGTGGTTGTGAGTCACCTGACTTGGATTCTGGGAACAAAACTCAGGTCTCTTAGAAGAGCAGCATGTGCTCTTAACTGCTGTCCATCCTTCTCTCCCTAACCGTCCATTTCTGATCCAAACAGCGTTGATAGCAATGAATGGAATGGTGACTCCTTCGTGTCATGTTTATTACTTTTGTTCAGTAACTTTGATTTCAGTAAACACTTCCGTTTACCTTGTTACATTCAGTTTCCAGGTAAAAATGTAAACTTTAATGGGTTGTTTAACAGAATAGCTTGTGTTCCTTAAAATGCATTAATAGTCATTAGCATTCATTGGTATTATTAATAAAATTACTAATAATATTCAACATAACATTGCAACAAATTTTTCTTCTCTCATGGAACTTCTGTTGTGGTCTGTTCTAGGAGTAGGGAAAAGTCCAACACACGAAAAGAATCCATGGCCTTGGAGGACAAAGACCATGTTCTTTTCCAACTTCTTAGTACTTTAAAGTGTGATGGCTAGTAAAATTTTACTACGTATTTTTTCATTTACTTATTCTCTCTTTGTGTGCATACGAACACACGTGTGTGTGTGTATGTTGTGCATGAATGTGCACTTGAGGCAGTGGGTGTGGATTTCAGAGGACATTCGGCAGGAATCAGTTCTCTCATTCCATCATGTGGGTCATCTGGTTTGGTGGCAAGCACCCTAACCCTCGAGGCATTCACTGGCTCTCACTTTGTATCTGTTGAATAGATTCAGCACCCTGTTAAAGACAGATGTTCTTCCTTTTGCTAGTAGGTAGGTTTTCCTTTGAATATGACCCTATATTTCTTAAACAACTAACCTTAGAACAACAAGTAAAACTCAAATAGGGAAGGAATCTGGTTACAGAAAATAGGTAACTGGTCCACAGGACAACACCGTGTTGCTATGCCTGATACTTCCTCCTCATTCTCCATGTTTTGAGTAGCAAAAACAGTACTTGGTTGGCAACATGGCTCGGTGGGTAAAAGTGCTTGCTGCCAAGCCCACTGAAATGAATTTGATCCCTGCAATCCATGTAAAGGTGGAAAGAGAGAACAGATTCTATACAGTTGTCTTCTGACCTTTATACAAACACCACAGCATTGATACACACACACACACACACACACACACACACACACACACACACACACCATATAAAAAGAAAATGTTGGAAGATCCAAAAGACACACAGCTATTAGGCCCATAACCTCTGGGGCTTCTTTGAAGGGCCTTTAAGAGAGAAATTTCAATGCCAACTAATAAAATACTAAGCATATGGCTGTATCATAGGGGAATATAGTCTCTAGATATGACAAAAATCTGCTACTAGTATTTCTTGAGCCAGAGTCTCTGTAGTCTACAAATTTAAATTTGATCTTAACATAATATATGCCTCCTGTAGATGGAGAAGATGTTCCTATTCACACTGGTACAGCTCCTTTGGATTATGATTTCCAGTGTCACATTTTTTAAAATAAAATGTTTTAATTTTCTTTCATTGGAACACTGCAAGCTTTATTTTTAGGACTGAAGATTTAATTCCAACAGGATATGTTTAGAACGTTCATGTACTGGCTTTCTGAAAACATCGAGTTTCATCTTATTATGAAAAGCGTAAACAGGTTATAGCTCAGAAACAGGTGCTGTAAGACTCGGCTCTGTGAACTTCGCAGAGATGTCTTCCAGCTGCGCACAGCGGATTGCTCACATATGATTTTAAATCACAGTGAATTAGAATCCCTTACCTCTCCATCCGCTTTGCCTCTTTGTAAACTGACAGTGTAAGCTGCGTTCACATGAAAAGTGAAAAGCATCCCTTTCCCAATTTTTGTCAACACATTTCCACAGGAAGCCATATGTCTAACTAAGAAAAGCAGATTTTCCATGCAAAAATTTCATGAATACAATATGAAATGTGATTTAGTGTAAGTATATGTATATATTTTTAAAATTAACATCTTACAAAGCATCTATTATGCAGCATGCATGTCATCAAAGGGTAAGGAGAAATTTGTGAATACAACAAACAAGATCCTATTTTGGAGTGGGAGATGAGAAACCAACCAATGACGTACCAACTAACAATTCAAGTCTTGAAGTCTGTTAATACTGCCTTGGAGAAAACAACACAAGTACTCAAGAATGAAATTGTTATGGGAGCACACTAGAGTGTGAGGTGGTTGGAATGAAGGCACAGCATTTATTAAAATCTCAGTATGTTAAATCATTTTAAAGAAATTGTTGCTGTAACGTTGATTCCAGACTTACTGCTTGGCCACTCAAAGTCAATGAATCAAGGACAGGTAGTTGGGTCAATGGTGAAGATTTGTTTGGAAATCTAGCAAATTGGAGACTACTGAGGATGTGATTAACAAAGACCATCTTTTCTATGTGTTGTAGACACAAAGGATGTATAAGGATTTGTAAGGAAATGTAATCATTTAGGTGGGCATCAAAGATGTTACAAATGTATCTTATATTCTGAGGCATGGACTCCTTTTATCTATAGTTGACTGGAATGTTCTATACTTTATGAATCTAGAGAAATACTGATGTGAAGTTACTGATGGGGAATAGTTAATTCCTCATTTAATTATAATGATACAAAAGTTTCCCTTTCTACAGAGAACTGGAACATAGCAAACTTCTACTTTCCCCTGGAGGACCAGGAGACTTAGAAAACAGCATATTTCTGCTAGGAGACAGAGATAGCATATGCTACACAGCGTTTTCTTTTTTAGTGTTTAAAAATGTTTATTATATTTTTATGGGTGTATGTGTGTGCCTACTTGTCTGTATGTGCACCATACACAGGTGCCTTCATAGGCCAGAAGAAGGCATCAGATCCCCAGGAACTGGAGTTACAGCCAGTTGTGGGCTGCCATGTAGCTGCTGGAAATTGAACGAGGGTTTCTGCAAGAGCAGTAAGTTCTCTTAATCGCTGAGCCATCTCTCAGCTCCCCCCCCCCCCAATTTTTAAAATTACACCTGTGCAGAACATACACAGAGCCTTTTTTATTGTTATTGCCTAAATAATATAACACAGCAATGAAGAATGTACCATTTACATTTGTATTTGATACTGTGAGTAATCTAGAGAATATTTAAAATATACAGGATGATGCACACAGGTTAATATGTGAGATGTCTGCTATTGAGATGTTTTACTTTACATTGGAAGTTAAAACTATTCTTAGAGCTGGAGAGATGTCTCAGCAGTTTGAAGCACTTGCTGCTCTGGTTCTCTTCCCAGCACCTACATGGCAGCTCATAACTGTCTGTAACTCCAGTTCCATGGGATCCAATGCTGCTTCTGGCCTCTGCAGGCACCAGAAATGTACATGGTGCATATCCATTCATGCATGGATGCATGCAAGTACTCATACATATAAAAAAATAAATAATCTTTAATAAAGAAGAATAAGAAGACAATAACAAAAACAATGTCTGCTCAGACACATACCCACATCAGAGCATTGACTAGAATCGACTCTCACCTTGGATGAGCAGGTGTAGAGAATATGAAGGGTCCTAAGAGACATACAGGAGCAGGTCCAGGTGAACAGCCCCTTGGGGTAGTAGAATCCTTCTAAACCCGTAGGTGACTTCAATCAGAGATGTCTTCTATGAAAAAGCTAGTAAGAAACTGACAACATATTGCCCACTTGTTTGACTTCCAAGATTAATTATTTTAAGTCGGTTAGAAGCAGGCTTAATGAAATTTATATTATTTTAAATGCCATCCACTGGCCAATTCATAGTTAAATTTCCCTCACATGTTTAACACATATCCTACATATCGTTGGCTACCACAAGCATTGTTGATCCCAGGGTCAGATTCATCTGATTGTCATATCTCACAAAACTCTCATTTGATTAAAAGCCACTTCATATCACAGAGACTTAGGTAACTGTTTTGAGAAATATTCACTTCCTGGGTGTTGTCGCATTCCTTCCTCACAGTGTCACTGGACTTATAACTTAATGCCTTGCATTTTCTGTTCCCTGGAATTTGGTCCTAAGTAGACACTGTAGGAGACTGCATCAAAAGTGACGTGGATGGCACACTGCATAACATCAGGAAACATACCAGTTGTCCTATGATCACGGAAAAGTGCTAAAACATCGGCCGGAGTGTTAGAGATGGCCTTCTTCTCTCGTTACACATTAACATTTTCCTTTACATGCGTGAGATGATCCATGTGGTGTCCTTTGGCATCACATATCCAACTCTCCAATCAGACACTCATGTCATGGCCCTAAAACCAATTTGTAATTGTTGCCTGAATATATAATTTCATTAGATATTACAGAATAACGATTCCTTTCTAATTAACTTTTCCTGTCATTAGGATTAGCTGGCAGTATTCCATCACGGACTGGCATCATTTGGCTATTGTGAAAAGCAGTTCCCATGGAAAGATAGAGATGCATGTGATTAATTTTCTTCTGGATGCCTTTTTTCCATGAAAATTGGTTGGCAATTCAACATTATAGAGGTTGCTGAGAATTTTTCCAAATGTATCTCTTTTTAAAATTATTATCATGGATCCATGGATTTTTACTAATTCTATGTTTTGATGAACATTCGCAACTATGCCATTATATTGTTCTCAGACAGCACCATGTTTACCAATACAAAACCCTTCACTAAACACTTTCAATAAAGTAACAGGATATAAAATTAGCTTAGAAAACTCTGTATCCTTCTTATGTACCAATATGAAACATGTTGAAGAGGACCGCACGGAAACAATACGGTTCATAACTGCCTTGGAATAAACACAGACAAGGAATTGAGTAGCCTCTGTAATGATAATGATAAAATACTCAAGAGAGAAATGGAATTAAATTAAAACTCTAGAAGATGGAAGAGTCTCTCACATTCTCGTATCGGAAGAATCAATTTGGCGAAAATGGTTGTAATTACTAAAGGCCGTCTACAGATTCAATGCAATCCCCAGCAAAGGTCTCACATCATTCTTCAAAGACAAAGAAACAATCTTTAAAACTGTTAGAAGCACACAAACTCTCAAATAGCCAAACCCTGAGCAAAAATGGAATGCGGGAGTTACCATCATACCTGAGTTCGAGTTACACTATGGAGCCATAGTAATACGAGCAGTATGCCACGTAAAAAAATAGATATGTAGATCAATGCTGGAACAGAAAACCAAGACATAAACCCACGCAGCTCTAGTAATTGGGTATTCACAAAGATGCTGAAAACATTCAGTGGAGAAAGGATAACTTCTTTAATGTATGGCCCTCATGAAACAGGATATCCAGGAGGAGCTGGCAGTAGATGCGATCAAAATACATTACACACATGTATTAAATTCTTAAAGAATAGATAAAAACAACAAAAAATTCTCTCTGGGATATTCATATGTAGAAGAATGCCACTAGATTTTTGTCTCTCCCCTTACACAAAACCCAAGTCCAAATGTAAGACCTGAAACTGAAAATTCTAGGTGAAAAGGTAGTGAACACATCTCAGGATCCAGGCTTAGATAAGGACATTCTGAATGGACTTCAGTAGCTCAGGAAATCAGGGTACTTATCAACAAATGAGACCCTATGAAATTAAAAAGCCACCTGGGTCCCAGGCATCAAAATCAGATCATTATGCTTGGCTGCAGGCACCTTTACCTTCTGAGTACCCTTGGCAGGACCTTTATAGTCTACAAAGCCTAAAATACTTATTAGCTTGCTTTTCTCGGAAAAAGTTTACTGACCATAAATATTGGGAATGTAGCTCAATGTGAAAGAGCTTGCCCATCATGTACAGGGTTCTGGGCTTGATGGCGTGTGTTGTAGTAAGGAAGAAGTCTGCTGGTCCCCTGGTTATGACTATGAGATGAAGGATTTCAAGTGGAATTTGTTTGATGTAGTTTCTTACTTAATGGCACTTAGGAACAAAATGTGTTTATGAGTCGGGCAGTGGCGGCACAAGCTTTTAATCTGAGCACTCCAGAGGCAGAGGCAGGCAGGTCTCTGTGAGTTCCAGGCCAGCCCGGTCTACAGAGTGAGTTCCAGGACAGCCAGAGTTATAACAGAGAAACCCTGTCTCAAAAAACAAAACAAAACAAAAATGTGTGTATGTTTCATAGTGCCCAGACACACAGGTGAGCATAGAGTAGGTGTTTTGTAAATGTATGATTGGTTTAGCTCCTGAAAATGTGTCTTCTCACATGGTGAGCCATATATATGTGTGTGTGTGTGTGTGTGTGTGTGAGAAGACACATTTTCAGTAGCTAAATCAATATATATACGCATATAATATATATACCAATACACACACACACACACACACACACACACTAATTTAAAGCAATGAAGGGACAAATGTACACATGCATTTAGTGCATTGTGGTGCTAGGTGAATATAATGGATAATATATGAATGTACTCAGTAAGGGTCCGTTATCCACACCCTTCATGTTGGACTGTAGAGATGACCTTACCTTTCCACCTACATGCAGTTTAGAAAGGGAATGTTTGCTTTTATCAACTCGCTGAACAAAATAAAACAAAACACTGTTATTCGTAACAAGGCTAGAGGAAATGAAATGCCTTTCTTTAGAGTGAAACTCTCGTACTGAAAAGGCCTCCGACTTTCCAGGGAGAGACATGAAGGTCAACATCTGTGGTTCTTGGGAGATTTTGCTCAGTTTGGTATAAAAGAGAGATTAAAACAAAAACAAGCCCCTATTGGGAAGGGAAAGGGAGATGAAATGTTGTCCACATTTAAGTCTACGAAGGACTGTCACTAATCCTAGGCTGAGCATTTATTGGAAGAGGATAGCTACTATTCACTTTAGAGAATTCACTTTACCATTTCTATGTGCCACATGTCCACTAAACATATATACTGCCAGTTTCATTAGGCTTCAGAATAAGGGAACCCTGTGTCTCTTTGCAACAGAGTGGTTGGAGCAGCTTGGCTTTGTTTGTACTGGTTTTCATGTATACAGCTCTTGTCAGATTGCTTGGCAAAAGTGACAGTCAATTGTGTGTCATAGGACATTTAGCTTGTTCTCACATCTTGGCTATTATGACCAGTGTTCAGGGTTTCACGATCTTGATTTCAGTTCTCTGGGATAACTAGATGGGATTGCTGGATCACGTGGCTGCTCTACTCTCAAGTGCTCCGGGAAACTCCACAGCGTTTTTCACGGCAGCTGCATCCTTGGCAATCCCACCAACAGCAAGTGCACAGTGGCTCTCAACACCTTTCATAACACTTGATATTTCTCTTATAATGCTGCACTGTACATTCAAATATCTGTTGAGAGAGCAGGTTTCCTGCCAATTATTCTTACTCCAATAAAACAAAACTTAAAAGAAACAAAGTGGGTGTCTATCACTACGATAAATATTTATTTTATATGACAAAGGATGTTCGGCTTTGGGAGGGAGGATTTCACAGTTTAGCTTCTTCTAAAATAGTGATATCTGCATGAACTAAGACATATTAAGTAAACACAATTTCTGTGTCATAGCAAATCATTCCATGTGTATTGTTCGTAAATAATATAACACTGTAAAATGAATACTTAAAGAAATATAGTCCCATTAAAATAATGCACCATTAGTCCACGTTTATGCAGCTAACAAGATTTGCCATAACTGTAAATCATTTCAAAATTGACTCCAATGTTCCATAAATTTAACGTGTGGATAATTTGGCAAGGAGCCTGCTAACAAAATAGAACAGGAGAAATACAAAGAATACTTGCTCCCTAAGTTAGGATTAAAAACTATGTAGTTTAACTGTAGTGCACATTTTATAGACTTCCTGATTTACTTCACTCATGTTAACATTTCTTCAAATATGTTTGAGTTCCACACTAAATGCACTTGGTGTGTATGAGTAAACAGTAGGCCTTCTGTGTTGGTGGCACAGTTTAACGAATGTGGATTGTGAATTTTTTTTTAATTGCTTCTGTACTGAAAATATATAGAGACTTCTTTTTGAGTCATTCTTTAAAGACTTAGGGTTTACCACTTAGACTTTCTTTACATTGTATAGGTATTTTATATGCTCCAGAATGTTAAATGTGTATGGGGAGATGTTATATATGAAAATACTACAATTAAAAAAAATATTCATTTTTGTTTTTATTTTTAGATTGTGTGTGTGTGTGTGTGTGTTCACGCACGCACGCCGTGTGCACATGTGTGTTAGAGCATGTGAATGCAGTGCCTTATGGAGGCCAGAAGAGGGTGTTACATTCCCCTGGGGCTAGAGTTGGAGGTTGTTGTGAGCCTCCTGATGCTGGTTTTTAGAGCTGAACTCTGGTCTTCTGCAAGAGCAGTTTGCACTCTTAACTGCTGAGCCATCTCACCAATCCATACTACAGTATTTTATACAAGGAATTTGAACTTCAATAGACTGGTTATCACAGGGTTCCTGGAGCCAATAATCCAGCCTATTGGTGGACAGCTGCATATTCATACAGCTGCAGTGTGTAAGTGCAGACACAGGACATGCATGTGTCCACACATTCATTTTAGGGACTTTTAAGATGGCGAATGTGTAATATATGCAGATAAAAGTCTTAGCTTACTGAGATTTATTTGCCTTTTATACTGTTGGTTTCCAAGTCTTAAATCTTGGAAACTCTAAGCAGATCATGATTTTTTTTTTCCTGTCCGGGCTGCAGCTCCTGGGGTAGCTCCATTTTGATGAAATCTGTCATTGATAAAAGAGAGTTTAAGCTTCTCTAAACCAATTAAAATGTTTTTGCCTCGGGAGGTAAATAAAAGCACATGATAAAACTAACAGAGTGGAGAGTGGTAATCGGTATACTAGTTCAGTTCTGAACAATATTGAACACTGTAACAATAACACCCAATAAATCATCCTGAAAGATACATCGACTGTATTTTTTCAAGGTCAAATAAAGTATGCCCATGAGTATCCAAAGGTTTCCTACATTTTTATGGTTTATTTTAGGAAGTATTGACTGTTTCTTCTGAGCCAACTTTAAATTCCCTTAATATATGAAAACTCATCAAACTACCCAAAACCTGCCGTATTATGTTTAAGTACATTGTGAATTGAATACAGAGGGATTTATAGATTTATTAATATATAAATGCACTTGGGATCCTACTTAAATAAAAAAGATCCTAGATGTTGAACATATTTGCATTTTTAACCACACAAGATTTTTTTTTTAATGTGAAAAGCAAAGCACTGCTATTAATGACTTTATTTTTAAAATATTATATTTATACTCAGTTTCAGATAAAGAAAGTGTTAGAATACTTTAACAATAAAGTTAATGTTGATATTTTATCCCTGACTTCTAATGTTGCCTTTTAAAATCAGAATTTGTCCTCATTTCTGAATGCAGAGTTTAAAAATACTATAATTTTGAGTGAGGTACAATGATTTTAAAGAAACACATGTGACTGTTCAGTTATTTATGAATCTCTCATCCAGTTATCTATTCATGCATCTATTCATCATCTACTCCTCTTTCCATTCTTTCATCTATCAGATGCTCATCTACTCATCCATCCACTCACCATCCATCCACCATCCACCCATCCATCCATCCATCCATCCACCCACCATACATCCATCCACCCACCATCCATCCACCATCCACCCACCATCCATCCATCCATCCACCCACCATCCATCCACCCACCATCCATTCACCATCTACCCACCATCCATCCATCCACCATCCACCCACCATCCATCCATCCATCCATCTACTCACCATCCATCCATCCATCTACTCACCATCCATCCATCCACCCACCATCCATCCATCCATCTACCCACCATCCATCCATCCACCCACCATCCATCCATCCATCTACCCACCATCCATCCATCCACCCACCATCCATCCATCCATCTACCACCATCCATCCATCCACCCACCATCCATCCATCCATCTACCCACCATCCATCCATCCACCCACAATCCATCCACCCACCATCCATCCATCCACCCACCATCCACCCATCCACCCATCCATCCATCCATCCATCCACCCACCATCCATCCATCCATCCACCCACCATCCACCCACCATCCATCCATCCTTCCACCCACCATCCATCCATCCATCCATCCATCCACCCACCATCCATCCATCCATCTACCCACCATCCATCCATCCATCCATCCACCCACCATCCATCCATCCTTCCACCCACCATCCATCCATCCTTCCACCCACCATCCATCCATCCATCCATCCACCATCCACCCACCATCCATCCATCCATCTACTCACCATCCATCCATCCATCTACTCACCATCCATCCATCCACCCACCATCCATCCATCCATCTACCCACCATCCATCCATCCACCCACCATCCATCCATCCATCTACCCACCATCCATCCATCCACCCACCATCCATCCATCCATCTACCCACCATCCATCCATCCACCCACCATCCATCCATCCATCTACCCACCATCCATCCATCCACCCACCATCCATCCATCCATCTACCCACCATCCATCCATCCACCCACCATCCATCCATCCATCTACCCACCATCCATCCATCCACCCACCATCCATCCATCCATCTACCCACCATCCATCCATCCACCCACAATCCATCCACCCACCATCCATCCATCCACCCACCATCCACCCATCCACCCACCATCCATCCATCCATCCACCCACCATCCACCCACCATCCATCCATCCTTCCACCCACCATCCATCCATCCATCCATCCATCCACCCACCACCATCCATCCATCCATCTACCCACCATCCATCCATCCATCCATCCACCCACCATCCATCCATCCTTCCACCCACCATCCATCCATCCTTCCACCCACCATCCATCCATCCTTCCACCCACTATCCACCCACCATCCATCCATCCTTCCACCCACCATCCATCCATCCTTCCACCCACTATCCACCCACCATCCATCCATACACCCATCCATCCATCCATCCATCCATCCACCCACCAGTCATCCTTTGCTTCCTCCCTCCTCTTCCTCCCTCCCACCCTTTTCTCCTTTCCTTCCTTCCTACCTCATTCTCACCCTTCTACTTCCTGTCTTCCTTTTCTCTCATCTTTCTGTTAAATACTTTTTGTTCTTTTTATGCTAGGCACTTAAACTCTTCTGAAAAAAAAAAAAAGATTTTGATAAGACAGAAATGGTTTTGATGAAGTAGAAGAAATCCCCAATGACAACAGTAACTTTTGAAGAAAATGCATAGAACAAATGCAGTTAATTTATTTCATGTTCATTGGGAAGCATACTGTTTGAGGACCAGTGTGTTTACTAACTGCAGGGTCAGCTATTCTAGCTTAGGATAACTTATTAGATCCCCAGTGGGAAACTTGGGAGCTTACTTTAGTCATGCAATTGCAAGAATTTAAGCTATTTAAGCTAAGACAATGTTAGAGTTTAGCAGATGCCAAGAAGGGTAGAGGGGAAGAAGAGGGGTCAATGGGTTCCAAATTACACTTACAAGAAAAAATTCTCTACAGTAAGATGATTATAGATAGACAAAGGTTTTCTGTGAAAGTTAGCAGAAATTATTTTGAGTGCTTTCACTACCAATAAGTGATCAGCATGTGAGGAGACAGATATGCCTACCTTGATTTGAACATTCTACAATTTATATAAGTAGCAAAACATCATGCTATCTCTCAAGTGGGCACAGTTTTCAGGTGCTAATAGAATGAGATTAAATAACCCATTGATCATAAAAGTCTTGAATTCCTCATTTGCTTGCCAGCAACGAGTCTTATCATTTTATCCTTGCTAATTTAAATGAAAAAAAAGTGTCTGCCTACAGAAATCATTTTTTAAAAAATTATACATGATGTTAATGTCAAATGCTTGCCTCTTTCTATGTATGGTGTGTTTGTGTTCTGATATTTTCCTATTTTTCTATCTTTATATTGAAAGGAAAATTCATTATGATCTAAAAGAACTAGCCTGTCATCATTTCATTGTAAATTGAGTAAGTTCATTTACTGATCTTTCATATATATCTTAATTTTTATAGAGTAAATTTTTTCATGAATAAATTATATGTGTATGCTTTATTGCGTATATACTTGATTTTGAGAGTGTTGTAGGGAATCCGATGCATGTTTATATAAATAAAATGCCATTTCTCCATTCTGTGCTTTAAAAAAATAACCTAAAAGTTAATTAGGATTTAACGATCTTCCACAAGGATATGAACAGTTTCAGTTCAACTAAAATAAGATTTATATTGCATTTCATTAAAGAGGAGCAAAGGACATTCAGGTGGTAAATTTCTTTTATGGCATTGAACTTTAAAAAATTAAATGAAATAAATAAAATGGAAATGAAAAGTTTCTTTGTTGCTTTCTCTGACCTCTTCCAAAGGATCAGCTGCAAAACATGAGCCCTGTGAACCACATCCAGTTCTTTTGATGACATTTTAACAACGAATCTTCTCAAGAAGTTGCTTTCCCTGCAATGAAAAGACAAAATATATGACTCCAAAATTCATGTGGATGTTTACGCGTGTGGTGTGTGCATGTGTGTATGAGCACTCTTGTGTTTGGCCATATGTGTTCTAAGTGCAAATGCGCATGTATGTATGTGTGGAAGGGTCAGAGGTCAATATCTTCAAGGTCTTCCTTGATCATTCTGCCTCCCTCATCTTGCGGACTGAGGCAAGGATCCTCAACTGGAAGCAGAGCATGCCCATTCAGCTCATCAGCTGGCCCTGTGGACTGTCTCTACCTCCTGAGCTCCGGGAAGGTTGGCAGCCATGTCCACCCGACTTTTACATGAGTGCTGTCGATCCAAATTCAGCAAGTGTGCTACCTACTACTCTGATTAAAATTTCAAACTGCTCAAATTGATTCCTAATTTTTTTCATGGTACATATTTATATTATTAAGCATATTTGGCTGATGTTATTCCTAACATCACTTAGTTGACTGTACCAGCCCAGTCTTTACTTTGTGCAAGTGAGAAATTATTTTCTCGGCCTGAGATGCAATTGTAATTTTATCTCTTCAGAATTGAAGAAATGTCTCTAGTTCTGCAAGGCGATTGAACTGTAGCTGAGTTTTCTGTAAATACAAGCATGCTTGGCAGGTAATCCGTGTCTGGGACCCTGAGCATTATCTGAGTAGAGACTTCAACAGTATATTGGGAGTTCTAAGAACATAAAGGAAACCCAAAGAGCTTCAGTTAGGAGCTTTGATTGGGTAGTTCTGTATGAATGATCTGCGTGGATGTTCATGTGTGTGTGAATGTATATGCAAACACCCCAGCACTGTCCCTCTGGGGCCATGCTCCTTATATCCTATTATTTACTCACTAGTATCTTATTAATTAATTATTTTTTTGGTGCTGGGATCAAGCCCACTTCCTTTTACGTGTTAGGCAAACACTGGTGTCAATGAACTAAAGAAACATATCATTAGTCCTCAACAATATTTTAGATATAAAAAAATAATCTAACATTAAGAGAACATAAGACTTTAATGCTAACTCCGGCACATTTTATAGAAATTATGTACTCCTTACAATTTAATTTGTATTATGACCCCACATTAAGTATTTTAACAGAGAGTAAAAAGAAAACATTTCTGTATAATCTATGAAGCCACAGCCTCAGCATTATATTATTGAGGTGTCACAAAGCATTTCATTTGATGTTTTAAATTCCACTCAAATGATACTGACTCTCTAAAATCTTTATCACAAGGCTAAAACTTATCTGATTTTGCGTTTGGGACAGGTCAAGTAATGGCCTCTGTTATAACTGGAAATTCTTAAGATCACTCCTACCATAGGACTGAGTACTATTGCCTAATTTAACACTGAAGTTCCCACCCAATTCCAGATGCCTTAAGAATGTTAGGAAATATTTTTATCAAGGAAATATTTTTATCAAGGGCGACAAGATGGTTCAGATGGGATTACTTGCCATCAAGCTGACAACCTGAGTTCAATCCCCAGTGCCCACATGGTAGAAGGAGAGAAGTGACTCCACGGATTGAATTTTAAATTTTCTAGATTTTCCATGTTTGAGTTGTTAGATTTTAGAATTTTATGTTCTTGCCTTCTATTTCGGTTATAGAATCTTTTTGTTATTTTTAATTAGACTTTTATTTTCCTTTTGGAATTTTAGGTTATTTTTAGCTTAGAATTTTTTTTTTCCAAGGGTTTATTCATCCCCAGTTCAATCCCAGTGCCCACATGGTAGAAGGAGAGAAGTGACTCCACGGATTGTCTTCTGAAGTCTACACATGTACTGATATGTGAAGTCTGCATATGTACTGATATGCACTCATACACTCCAAACCCCACATAAATAAATTTAATAAAAAGTAATTTCATCAAAACAGAATATATTTATCTTAAAGTTTCTTTGACTAGACCATATACATTAAACCAGTAACAAAATCTCCAGCTGAGGTTGGAGAGATGACTCAGTGGTTAAGAGTGTGTACTGCTCCTGCAGAGGACTGCAGTTCAGTTCTCTTCAGCCGTGCTTTCTAGCACACAACCTCCTGTATCTCCAGCTCCAGGGGTTCTGATCCACCCTCTTCTGGCTTCTACAGGCACTGAATCTTGTTCACATTAAGCAACCCCCCAACACACACACCAAGACACAGACACAGACACACAGACATGCACATGTACACCCAGATTCTCTCTCTCTCTCTCTCTCTCACACACACACACACACACACATATATATATAGAGAGAGAGAAAGACAGACACAGAGACAGACAGACAGACAGACACACAAAGACATAGACACAGAGGCAGACAGACATAGACACAAACACACAAAGACAAACAGACATAGACACAGACACAGAGACAAACAGACAGACACAGACACACACACACACACACACACACACACACACACACACACACATTTAATTAAAAAACTAAAACCTGTAAAAAAAACTTCAATTGTCTATTTTGAACACAGTGCTAGCAAATTTTAAATCCCAAGCCTGATCTGTGCAATTGGCTTATTTGCAGCCACAATCAATGTAGAATGGGGTGAATATTATTCTGAGGTTGTCTGTTGTGTGTCTCGCCTCAAAGAGACAGCATTGATATTGGGGATAACATTAATACAACCTTTGGGTTTTCAGGGCTGAAACGGACCATGGAGAAGTAGATGGACTCTTTAAATCATTGCTTCATCTTCTGGGTTTGAAGTTGTGTTACTCTCATTAGATCCATCTATTTAGCTTCCATCTGCCTTTTCCCTGTTTATATATTTACATCTTTTAATTTGTTTATTTTATTTGTATTAATTTTCTATGAATGTCTCATTTTCTTGTTTAATATTTAACTAGGTTGTCATTCTGTTTTTCAGTACTAGAAGTTGAACCCAGGACTTCAGACACGCTCAGTGAGCAATCTACCACTGAGTACTTTGGTAGAATTTTTTTTGATTTGTTTGTTTCGAGACTTCGTGTTTTGAGTCTTGCTAAATTTCCTCGGTTTACCATGTGTCACTCAGTAACACAAGCGGGTCTGTGATCCTCTTGCTTCAACCCCCAGATTATCTGGATTTACAAGAGTTCACCACCAGGCCAGGCTGGGTTGCCACTGTGCTTTTGTGATTTGAAGCTAATTATATAGAAAGGTTGCTTCTCTTTGTCTGTCATCTGATTTGCCTTTGACTGGAGTTTATGCTCTGTTTGCCATTTAAAATTTTATGTAATAAGTTGTTTCAATATTTTTTTCTCTATGGATTTTAGGTTCTGTCACTTTATTGCCAAGATTTTTTTGCTCTACAATTACAGAAAAAAATGTGCTATCATTTTCTTCAACATAATGGCCTTATATTTTTATCTTTGGATATTTAATTAGCTTGCATTTTTAAATACAGGTAGGTAGGACTCCTGCTTTGTAAAAAGGTCAGATGAAGATTTTTTTCAACACTATTAAAACCTCTCCTCCTAACTTAATTGAAATGCTATTCCTACCTAGATAACTCCAGGAAATTACCACCTTATGTTTTATTTTTGTAACCTCATCTATTTAGATGCTCTATAAGCATGTAATCAGATAATACATGTGCCCTTTGAGTGGCTTCTTCCACTCAGCACAAGACTTTTTGCTTAGTTTTGTCCTTTATGCATGAGCTTCCTGCCTCTGCCTTCTGAGTACTCGGATTAGAGGCACCAGCCACCTCATGCAACTAGAATAAATGTCTCCATATGCATCCAGATGAGACCACATACCAATAACTTGTTTTTATTGCTGTTGTTACTGTTGTTGCTTACCGATATTCCATTATCTGGATATACCACGTTTAATTTATCTATTCATCATCCAGTGAGCATTTGGGTTTTAGGGATTTCGGTACTGTGAGCTTTCATAGTGTAGTTTTTGTGTATGCAGTTTTTCATTTTTCTTGGGTTTATTCCTGGGAATCGAATTGCTGAGGTATAAAATATCTTTATGAAAGGTGTTCTGACAAAATCTTGGGATATTTGTCAAGACTACTGCACCACTTTGAGACCCCATCAGTAGCGTGTTAGATTTCTGACGCCTTTATATGTTGCTGTGTTCAACGCTCATATTTTCAGGGTTTGTTTTTTTTTTTTTGAGGGGGGCATATAAAGTAACAGATTTCATGATTGCATGGAAGTGTAAACTAGTATAGACATTATGAAAATCAGTATGGAGGTTTCTTATTACCTTAAAATTTTCATTTCAGCCACTCAGTTGTGTGCACAGTGAGAATCCGTGATGAGCTCTTACTCAGTTTAATGTCCAGAGAGGGTTCATGGTGAGCTCTCCTTGAGTTTCTTTTCAGAGATCTGAGTTCTAAAACTTTTCTCAATTCTGTCAGTTATATTTTTATGATTTTTGTGATGTTTCTTGAAACACAAAGGTTTTACATTTTGGTGTTATATCTATTTTTTTCCTTTGGTTGCTGAGATGACTTTGGTCACACATCATTTAAAACATCCCTAAATAAAGGAGACAGGATCTAAGACTTGAATTCTAATCCAAGATGTCTTTCGCATTTAAAACCACCAGACTGCCATACACTCTCTGGCTCTTTGAATCCATCTGTACTTCCGACTTGACACAGGAACAAGACTCTGTGACTGCCCTAATTTGTTTTAAATCTGGATCATGCTATTATTGTTTGCTTTTAAAATAACCATCCTTGTTATATTTTCCAGAGGTTCCAGGATTTCTTAGATTTTTATACAGATCCTCTTTAAAACAGTGTCAATGTATAATAATGATAATAAGAAGGGAGAAAGTTTCTTTAGCATAGATTTAAGCCTTCAAATAAATTCAAGACAAAATCATAATGTAATTCAGTATTGAGTTGTAAAAATAAAAGTTTTAAATTCTGCACATTAAAAAATAATCTTCTAGTTAATATTTTAGTAGGCCTTTTAAGTGACTCTTTTTTCTGACAAAGTAATACATTCCTTTAAGAATATCTGGGTAATATGAGATTGTATGAAAGAGAAAATTAAAATCACCCATAATCTTGTCACAGAATGTGCATGCTGTAGAATCTCGTTTAAGCATGTGTATATCTATGCTGTGGTGTATTTGTCTTTAAAAAATATTTCTACATTCTTATATTTGAAAGTATACTTTTAAGAAGCAATTTTAAATGTTTTCATAGCTACAGTCTCTTGGGACATAAAATCTGATTTTACCTGATAAATTTTTACAGATAATCTATATTTAACCAAACCCTGTATTTAATCAACAATAATGGAACAAATATCACTAAGCGTATATATTTTCCTATAGCTCAATTTATTCTTTACAATAATTTCTTAGAAGAGTAATTACTGGAAAAGCTGCAAGCATTTTTTAATAACTGAAATTTTACATAAAAGTGTTAGAAATACTTACTTAAAAGATCAGAGACCAAAATGGATAAAGAAAAAGTATACTTATTTGTTCATAGCTCTCAAAATCCTTTCTCATTCCAATGGTAAACCCAATGAGTGCATTTATAGATGGTAAATTTTGCATCTACTTCTGATGTGTTATTTTACAGAAATGGGTTATTTCGTATACTGTATTACATAATTCATTGCCTTTCAATATATTGTCAGAATATATGAACATAGCTCATTTTAAATACCCTGAAGTGTTTCTTTCATTATACATGCTACAGTTTGCTTGGCAAGTGGTCTTGTGCTTTGGGGATTTTTTAAATTTTATTTTCATTGAGACCAGGTCTTGTAGTCCAGGCTGTCCTAGAACTCACTGTGTAGACAAGGCTAGCCTTGAACTCACAGAAATCATCTGCCTCTGCTTCCAGAGTGCTGGGATTCAAGGTGTACACCACCAAACCCAGCTTTGAAATTTTTCTGGGTTTAGGTAACAGTGAGTGATCTTCCCCTAAGTGTCCACGAATATATGCAAACCCCTGAGTCTGTCCTCTAGTTTGTCTCTAGATGCAGAAAGATCATTGTCTTAGTTTGCTTTTTATTGTTGTGATAAATACCATGACCAAAAGCAACTCGAGGAGGAATGGATTTATTTTAATGCATGTTGAGTCACAATGTATCAGTGGGGGAGGGCAGAGTAGGAACTGAAGCAGAGACAGGTTTTATCTCCTCTCTGAAGAAGACTGGAAGTTCCTTACGATCACCTCTTAAAGGAATATTTACTGGGCCAGCAAAAGGCTCAGATGGTAAAAAACACTTGGAAGCCTGATACACAGTGGAAGGAAAGAAAAGTTGTCTCCACACACACGTGCTGCTGTCTATCCCCTGCTCAGCCTGCTTTTTACATGGCTGGGGACCACCTGCCCAAGGAAGTCACCACCCACAGAGAGCTGGGTCCTCTCACCTCAATCATTAATCAAGAAAGTGTCCTACAGACTTGCCTACAGGCTGATCTGGTGAAGGCATTTTCTCAACTGAGGCTGCTCTTCCCAAATAACTCTAGCTTTTGTCAATGTGATGAAAACTAACCAGGATGGTCATCTACATCCATCTCCATATCCTAACCTCCCCTGTTCTGTTCATATTCAGGGAATTGGTATGGACATTTGTCATTCTTTGGCGGCGGGTACAAGAGGAGGGGTCCTTAGTATCTGGGCTTTGTTTTGAGAAGTGTTTTCACTATGGGATATGCAGCCTTCCTATATGGGGATCCATTCACACACCCACTGCCCCCAGCAGATTCAGATGTGTCCTGCTGAGGTTCCCCAGGTGCAGCCAAGAGAAGGTACATTCTCTTTGTTTAGGTCAGATGCTCTCTTGAGGTTTTTTAATCCTGTGCAGTTCACTCCAGAGATGAAGAAAAATGCTGTAGTTCCCTTGGACCTCTCAGGCAGGGTCTAGGTAGTTTGGATGGTGCTGGTTTCTGAGACCTTTAGCTATGACCTGGTCTCATCTATCTTCGCCAGGGTCAGCCATTCCTCGCATCCTGTGAGGTCTCAGGTACCATTCTGAAAACTTCTCTCCCTTTCTTAAGCAGCTAGACTTGGCTTCTGTTATAATCTTAGTTATAAACTAAGTGAGTGCCAAGTATCCTTTTATTTATTTCTACTCTATTATCTATCCTCTGTATTTTTTGTCTATGTTTTGTTGTCTTCTTTGTTTATAACTATATATGAAAGCATATTTCTCTAAAAATTGCATGTAGAAAAAATTAATATATACACATATACTTTCTTTTAAAATGTTGAGCACAAATGTTATGTAAAATGGCACTCTGCAAGGGATGAGCCACTTGGCATTGTTCCCTCCCTGGTGGGTGTGAATCCTGATCTTGCTGCTTACACACACTGAGGTCCTGCATTACCATGACAATTCCTGTCTGTAAACCCTGTGCCCAAAGGCTACCATCATAGCCAGATGGGCTTTGTCTAAATCAAATGGTCTTTAAGTCCTTTCAGTGTTTCCCATGAGGATGTCCTTTCCTCACAGTGTTCTACTTTCTGAGGAGGGGGCTCTACTTATGCACAGGGGAGGACCTCATTAATCTGGACCAATGTGCTCTGAAATGTATGAGCAATTCCTCAGTTTTTTTCTTAGATTCAGAAAGTGTTCCTTCCTTGTTCCTGGTGTCAGCACCCGGGTTTTTCTCTCCTCATGGAACTTCCATCACCTCTACAGACGATATCTGGGAAGACTAATGCTCTTGTCATGAGATATGAGATGGATATTTTCCTTATATGTGTTAAAGGTTAAAAAAAATGGTATTGAAGAGTTAAGTCATCTGTGCTCATCCTGTTTTAACACAAGACAAAGCCAAGACTAGAAATGTGGCCTCAGTCTCTGCACACACACTGTTGTGTTTCCTGCAGCTCTAACTTAGGACAAAAACGAGCTGATAAAATCCATCTTCATTTCTATATCTATATGCCTTTTAAATACGCTTGTGGTAGGCATCTTGCTATGTATTATCTATGCAAGAGCTCATAGTTAATAATATCCAGGGGGAAAGTATTTCTGTATGGAGAAAAATAAGCTCCGAGAGCAAACTACTCTGTAGAAACAAAAGGAAGAACTTAGTGAAGACCAGCGCTCTGGGCTCCCATGTGAAGAAGTTTTCATTCACGTTATTTTTATTCTAAGTTCTTTCTCCAAATCATTTCCAGCCCCCAAATTTGCAAGAAAAAAAATCTAATAACAATAATAACAACACCAATAAATGCCATTTTTTTGCATGCAACTGTGAAGCCCCTTCTCACTGTGTAACACTAGCTGTTTATTTCTTATGGGTAAACAAGGACATGGCTGGCGGGATATTAACACACCAACTCACATCTCTGTACACAGGGCTGCCAGGCTATGCATGTTGTCGGTCTGTCCTGGTTTCTGTGTTCTGTTGTCTTTGTTATTTTCTTTCTTTTTCTATGGCTGGTCCTGTGTGAGGAAGCCACATTTGTTTTTATGTAGTTGGGATTGTTTGAGGAAGAGAAAATGTGGAAAAGTCCTTAGTGGTTTCCCAGAGAAAAGGGGGATCACATTTCCTTCTCACATTTGCGTGCTGTTTTCGGAGCACTAAACCAACTCTCACACTGCTCTACAATGTCCTGCTGGGGCATCTGTTTTCTGAGGCAGGACCAGGGGTTCTGACCTGCTGATGTCACTGCCTAGACTTCCTCTCTTTCCTTCCTTCTCATTCTACCCAACAACAAACAGGTATGATGATGGGCTTTCGGCTTTGCTCTTTGCTTGCTGTCTTGGATCAGGGGCTGCTATCTGGATCCCTATCTTTTAGGTCTCAGGCGCTGAAACCAACTCCCTATGCTGCCTTGTACATTGTAGACGCTTTAAAAATATACTTGGCTTCTTCCTATGTAAATAATTATTAAGAAGTTAAAGGTTTATTTCTACTTGGAAAGCTGATGATACAGGTCTTGTTTATGTGAGAAGCATAAAAGTTGTCTCTGTGAATTTCCCTCGGTCCTTATTGCAGAGGATGCGTGTTGCCTTAATTATGAGAATCAGATTCTAATTCTATTCCCCTGCTTTCCATTTACTTAGCAGGTAGCAATCTTTTAAAAAAATATTATCTGTATATTTATTTTCAGAGTCTTTGAATTTTACATAATTCTAGCTTCATAATAGACAAAAGAATTGAAAACAATTTCAGAACAATTTGAAGTATCCAGAATTGGATAGAGGTTCATCATGACTTTGATACAATATTAACTACCTCTATGGGAAGAGGGCTGACTGATGAACTATTACTACTTATTTATAAATCTAGTTCCTAAGCCTCAGTGGTTTCAATATGAAGCTTATATGCAAACTCACCCCCAGAGAACGTAAAACCAAAGAAGTAAGAATTACACTGTAAAACCTAAATTACAACTGTGAATATAACCAAAAATAGACACGTGAATATTTCAGGATATAAAAGGATGGATAGAATCACTTTAGAAGTTTTGAATTTCACTATTAGCTAGATTACTTCTAATCAATAGTGGAAATATATTGGTATCTTTTCCATTAGTGCAAAGGTAAAAGTATTTCCTTTCTGATAATAATGAATGCTAGCACTTAGCATATAAATGGTACAAGCTCTTAAATTACCTTTATTTTCGCTATGAGTCCAGTCGAAGACCATTTAATGCATTTTTGGCACGGTGTAATTTTATCTTGCTCATGCAATGTGAGAAGAGTAATAACGATGTTCTAATATTAATATAAGTACAAGATATACATATTGATGAATAATAGCCATGTTGTTCAGACCTCCTTGCCAAGTCATATTAAAATGACAAATAATTGCAATTGCTTCACAGAGAAATAGTGCAGAATCTGTAGTCAAAAGCACATTAGGGACCAACAGTGTCCATTTGTTATCCTTTGTCAGGAAAACATGGCCCCTAATGAAAGTGAATGAAGGAGCTCTGATTGAGGAGAGTGACACCAAACCTTTCTCTCCCCGAGAGTCATGACACGGGTATTAATAAGAGGACTGAAAGGTGAGATGAAGCTTTGGGCCCTTAGCATCTCTGTATAATCTCGATTTGCCTTTCGTTTGACTTTTCTTCTTTTCATAAAAAATATAACACTTTTGAGGGCTGGGGTAGTATGGCTACAGGGAGAAGAAAATGCTACATAAAATGTGGCAGGAGACATCCCAAAGACATCCAGGGTCAGCATGATCAGGGGAGAGGCCCCCAGAGTATTTGAGGCAATGCTATTTAAAGTCTGAAGCACTCTCCAATCAGAACCGGAAAGCCTCTTAAAAATGAAATAAATCCTACTATTTCTCTCGTCCACCATTAAACATTACTGTCCCTCTTAGCTGCACCCTTTTTGAAAATTAAGCTATCTCTATGCAAAATATTGTTAGAAGATTTTTTTGACCAGGAAAATGAATAGTCTGTTAAATGCAAACAAGAAAATATGATTTCAGACCAGGGGCTCCTCAGAGGAATTTTCAAGAATTATGATGACTTTGTTATAGACCCAAGACATACAGCTTCATGTATTTTATACCTGGTGATTCTTATTCCTGCAAATGTTTAAGACCAGCACTTTGGATTGCATAAATATGCATGTGTAGTTCCATAAACATATAGGAAAATCACTGTGTTCTTTCTATAGTCTGTTCTACCTGTCTGCATTGCACAGGCCATGTGCCAGGCCCTGCGATAGGCACGGAGACCCGTGCTGCTCACAGTGTAGTCGGAAGGCAAAACGCACCGGTGGCCACTGTTATTAACTGAACACATCAAATACCAGCAACTTAGGTGATCTCATTTAATACTCTTAGAGCCATCCAGCATGAGCATCACTTTATAGAGAGATACCCCGAGGTACAAGGAGGCTTAGTTTATTATCCAAAATCATGTAGCTAGCAAGTATGGGTAAGAGGTTTTGAATCTAGGCAGATTCCTAAGTCTGTGCCAGAATATAAAAGCATACCAGAAGCTACAGGGCCTGGAAGAGGCTGGCTCTAATCAATTACCTGGGGTCTGTGGTAGAAAATGAGGAAGGGGACACATGGCAAGCAAAGACTTGGGCGAGGCTTTGAGTTTGAAGATTCTTACCTTTTAAACATCAGGAGTCACTGGAATAGAGCAGAGTATCTTAGTTTTTGTTTAATCTCATATTTGTTTTTTGTATCTTTTCTCTTCCTTACAGTGTATTAATTTTCTTCCCTGTGAAACAATTGTAATTATTTATCATTTTAATATGACTCGGCAAGGAGGTTTGAACAACACGGCTATTATTCATCAATGTGTATTAAGTGGACAGAGCAAAATTTGATTTTCAGGGGGCATAGTGCGAAAGACTGTGTAAGAAATGGGACTTTACCAGTTTCGCTCTACATGAAATGAGGAAGAGTTCTCTTATGGTATTGAGAATAACTTACGAAGTGAAAGAAATAACGGCCTACAAAAGGAAAAATAGAATCCAGGTTCAGAAAATAAGAGAATCAAGAAAACAAACCATTCAGCTGAAGTTTTTGTGTATGTCTATGCGTGTGTGCGTTTGCGCACACGCATGTGTGTTAGCTTGAGATCTCATTTATCCTATCATCTCAGTGCACTTTTGCTGCTACAACAAAATAGCCAAGCCTTGGTAATTTATAAAGAACAATTTTTTTTTTTTGCAGTTCTAGAGACTGTGAGGTGTGATATCAAACATCTAGCGGAGGCTTTCTTACTGTGTTTACATATGGCTGAGAGATAAACAAAATGAGATGAGCAGTCTCGACCAGTAACTCCCTTGGTAAAGCATTTTGGGAGAAGCATTCAGATAATAGAATTTACAAACACTGAAACTCCACCCGTCTGGAGTTTAGTCAGCCAGTTACCTGAAATATCTGTGGTGGAGCTAAGGATCGAGATATGAATTAAAACTCTATTTACTCTAAATAATTTTACAATAAATATGAGCCATCAACTACATACACAAGTTGAGATCAGGGCTGATGGTCTAATTCAGCATCTTTGCATTGAAGTTAGTATACCATCCTAACGCAAGCGCCCCTAGATTCTCACTGTGGGACAGCTATCTATTTTCCTGACAATTTGCATATTTTAGGTGACAGGTTTCAAGGCTTGGAGACTTGAAGTAGAAAAATAAGTGTATCCAAGAAAAGGGGAAAATGGAAAAAAAAAATAACTAATTTTAGAAGATCCTTAAATATATTTAAAAAAATTTAAAATATCTTAGCCAGGCAGTGGTAGTGCATGCCTTTAATCCCAGCACTCAGGGAGGGAGGCAGAGGCAGGAAGATCTCTGTGAGTTCGAGGCTAGATTGGGATACAGGGTGAGTTCCAGGACAGCCAGAGTTACAACAGAGAAATCTTGTCTTGAAAAAAAAAAAAAAAATATATATATATATATATATGTGTGTGTGTGTGTGTGTGTATTTATCTTTAAGCACATGTGTGTATGTGTGTGTTGAGGGAGCAGGGGGTTGAGGTGAGACCAGCAGCCATAGGACAGCCTGGGTTGTCTTCCTTAGGAAGATCAATCACCTCCTTGGAGACAGGGTCTTTGGCCTGGACCTTACCAGTTTTACAGCCTGATGAGCCCCAGGTATCTTCTTTTTGCTTCCCTGGTACAGGATCACAAACCCATAACAACACACCCAGCGCTTTATGATGTTTCTGAGGATCAAACTCAGGTCACTGTACTTGCAAGGCAAGTGCTTTTCTACTGAAGCACCCCAACCCAAAAATCCAATATCTTCTTATCTCTCACAGACCTTAAGTACAGTAAGATAAAATTATAATAATAGAGGTCCCTGATTATAACACTGGATTAATAGCATTCGATGACATGATATTGTTTAAGATAGGGTATATTTTAGTTAAATCTTCATGAGAATTGCACACTTGCAATTGTAAATCATTTTGACGTTTTAAGCTGTCTAAAGATGTGGAGCATAATTTACAGCAATGTGAACAAGATACCATGGCACTTTACATATTAAAAATGATGCAGGGATGTTTGTTGATACCTTGTTTTTCTGGCAAGATATTTGGGGTGAACTGTTTCCCTGTTTTATATGCTAGGCTGGTTGAGATTCCATCACTAGATATAGAGTAGGATGTGAGAACCATTCCCAAGTAATTAAGGCATCACATTTTCCCAAGCACCCAGTGTTATGTTAGCAACTGTCAACTGTTAACCAAGTAGCAGTGTATTTCAGAATCCTTGCTGAACATGCAAGAAAATGGCAGAGAGTCTTTTCCTTCTTACAAGTAAAGCTGGAAGAATGCAGCCCAAAGAGCTGATGGCAGCCATCTGTCACCAGAAATGGACAGCTCATCTCTGAAGGAGACGGAAAAAGAGGAACCGAGATACAAAGGGAGAAATCAAGAGTTTATAATGGTATCTAAATTTTAAGGAAATCCCTTCAGTTTTGATAAACCAGCCTGAAAGCTTTCTTTAAAAATGTATGCTCTCTGGACTTAATCAACCCGAAAGATAATATATACTTCCTTAAAATAAAAAAAAAATGCAATTATATTGCAGAGTGCATGGGACACATATGAATACACAGTGAGGTAGAGATGGAAAGCTTTATGGCATTTCTGGAAGCTTCCATTAGCTTTCATCTCACACCTGGGAGTCTAAAGTTTAGAAACAAAAACATTCATAGGTCACATATTTCAAAGAATTGAAGCTGTTTACTGCAATACATTTTTATAGAAGCTTGAACATAAAAGTAAGAGGAGAGTCCGGGTGTAGGGTAATGACTGGTAAGAGGCAGCCTAGTCACGACAGCGGAATTAGTGCTACAGCTGTGAAATAATGAATTAGATTCCTTACCAGGTGATGTGAAGGAATTTTCACCATGTATTTGGTGTAGTTTTGAAACAGAGTCTCTCTATAGCCCAGGTTGGCTTTGAACCGTGACTTATTATTCATCTATTTATTTATTTTGCCTTGGCTTCTGTGTTAGTTTGAATGAACAACTCTCAGTTTACTCCTATCTTGTCATCACTTTCTGCAGCGGAGATAACATTCATTCCCTAATGGAGACGCAGTCACTTTCCAGAGTGTAGATGGTTATGGCCCCCGGAGAGTTGAAATCTTCATGGTGCTTTGGCATGGGGACTATTTTTCTTCCTTCTTGATGTGGGAGAGCCATGGAGGGGAGAATAAGAGAAACAACATAATGAGAGGGGGTGTGGGTGTGTCACCTGGATACGAAGGGGTGTGTTCAGGTCACCCAAAGAGGCTGGAGGATCTCTTAGCCTAACTCAGAGCCACATTTTTTCTAAGAGGAGGAAGTGGTGTCTAAAGCAGAAAAGAAGAGTAGGACTTAAGCTCTGGCCCGGCAACACTGACTTG
The DNA here is from genome assembly GCA_026225945.1 of Cricetomys ansorgei. Taxonomy (NCBI): domain Eukaryota; kingdom Metazoa; phylum Chordata; class Mammalia; order Rodentia; family Nesomyidae; genus Cricetomys; species Cricetomys ansorgei. Next base: position 10,522,511 of record JAMJFZ010000451.1, on the reverse strand, counting down.
TGTGGTCTTGAGCAAACTGACTTTATTTTCTGCCTTGCTTCCTTTTACCATGAAACTGGAAGGGTAGACAGGAGGAGTCGGCGTCTCCCTTTCAACAACTGAACCACAGTTCAATGTGGAGAAATCACTCCTACCAACATCAGTACTTAAAAAAATCTGAGAACAGCTGTGAGTAATTGGTGTGAGAAATCAGTAAAAAGAAGAGATTTAGAAGTATCCCTGCCTCCCTGTACGGCTTTTAATTTCCAGTGCATACATCTGGGCTTATAGCACAGGACAAGGTCCATGGTTCCCAATTTTATTTCTGGGACTACCCTGTTACTGTTAGATCAGCTAGCCGGACTGATGCTCAATCTCTTGCAAGGATTCTTAGGGATAGAGATCTCGTGGTTTGTATGTTTTAGTCACTGTCTTGAAATAAAAACCAAAAGAAAATGCAATTTCTGTTTAAGCTTCCCTATCAAGGGCTGCTTCATGTGTAAGCAAGAACTATTGAATGTGCTTCATGTTTTCCAGATAAACAAAACCTAAAAAATAAAGTGGTTGCCCTCCATATTGTTCTTAAAAGATCAGAAATAAAAATCTCTGAAAAGCAAGGTAATGTTATTGATTGATTTAATAACTAACTGCTTAGGAGTGTTCTGGGTCTCCCCCACTACAGTGAGCCTTTTGTGCTATTTTTCCTCCTTGGCTACTGTGTTTACAGTCGTATTAGGAGCACTTGATGAGCTTCTGCAAGACCTTCAAATCACGAGAGTAAATGAAATATGGAAATATGCTACTAACATACTCCGTGGTTGAAACATTTTCAAAGTTCACATTTGAAGATCTTTCTTTTTATCATTCCAACCATACAACTAATTACATTGTATTATTTACTCATTTACTAAGAATTCTACCAAATAATAGTGATAACATATTTTGGCTGAGAATAATGGGATTTTCCCCTTACTGTATCTGCCAGTATATTTAAGTTAAAGTTGTCAGGCCATCAATACTCTGCTGCTTCATTTCCCCAGTGTACCACATTCTTCCCAACTTCCCTGTCATCTGTTATCCTTGTGTGCCTCTAAAACAACCACTCAAATACCGTGCCAGTTTCTTAGGTAGCATACTTAGCCATAAAACGAGTATCATCAAGCCCCAATTTGAGAGCACCAGATATATATCCACCAAGGTATTAACAAGCAAAAAGAGTCTCCTAAGGAAACACACACACACACACAAACACAAACCTCTCCAAAGTATCAGTTTAGCCAATTACAAAAATCAGTACAAAAGAACAGAGATAAATTAAAATTTGACTCGACAGCCTGCTTATAGCTTCACACATAAAAATGATTACCCTTTTCTAAACAACACTGTTATGTTAGTAATTATTGGCTGTAAAACTACCCATGTAGACTGTTGAGGAATCTGAATAAATAAAATTGCCTTTGATCATAGTAGATTAAGTGCCCAAAGGTAAAACGCGAATATTGCAACAGTAGCTGGGTGTGGTGGTGCTCACATGTATTTAATACAGGACCCAGGAGGCAAAGGAAGTCAGACCTTGTAATTTGAGGCCAGCCTAGTCTACATAATAAGTTCTAGGTTATCAAAGGCTACATAGTGAAACCTTGTCTCAAAACCAAATTAAAATCTAAAAAAACTTTAAAAAGCTAGCTTAAAGTGAACCTGTTGAAACTGATATAATTAAATGGTATTTGCATTTTGAGTGGAATTGTTTTGTTCCTAAATAATGGAATAGTTTTTTCAGTATAATGTGTGTGTGTGTATATATATATATATATATATCATTTACATATTATTATCTACCTGCACTGATGGACTGTATAACGTCTTTTTAAACTGTTCCAAAATTTGTTTTATTTAGATGCTTTTACTTTTTGTGCGGTTCTGATCTTGCACTTTCTCTACTTTAACAGAAGACGGCAAAAGACGTTGTGCACTGCAGTGTACAGCACCCCTCCCAATCACATCTAATCTCCTTTGAAGACATTCAGATACAGCAGTGGATAGTATTGGAGTCTTGTCCTGTAATCAGTTGGGGAGCTGGCTCGTCCATTTGTCAAATTCTGTCGGTCGTAATCACTCACCAAAAACCGTGAGCTGGAATATTCGCTCTTGACGAAAACAATGGAAGTAAGCTACAGGGCTTTGGAAGATTGCTTTCATATTCAAGTAGGGTTACGCGTGTATAGACGTCTCACTGTCTCAGAGAAAATGTATTGCTGCTGCCACCAGCCCGTCTCTGGCCACTTTATCACCTACAAGTGATGATAAAATTGTGACAAAGAGACTTCTTTTTAATCTTCCAGGTCACTGCATGTAGTTTGGAGTCTCCACCCTTTGTCCTCTCATTAGGCCCAGGAAGCTGGAAATGGGATCTAGTTGTCTCTTAATTTTATTTAAACTGGAGGAAGCACACCTTCTTCTCCTGGGCTTTAATTCCCCAATCTTTTACTGAATCTCTTTTCTTTCTTATATTGTAAAACTAACTTTTAGAAGGAGTTGAAGGTGTGTTTTAGGCACATGTGCAGGGCACATTTGGCAGGGTTTGTATATTTTTATGAATGACAATACAGATGAGAATCGACCTAACATCATGAGAAGGCTGACCGCAGAATGAGCCTGTTGGCACTTCTGTTTATTATTTTAACCATTCCTTTTTAATCAATGCATCTAAAAGTACTTCTAAGAGCACTAACTGACCAACACATATGGCTGCCAAGCTGTAGATAATTCTCCCTAATTTTCTCCAATCATTGAGTGCCTGGAAAAGAAGAGTGAAGCAAAATAATGGAGAAAACATTTATTTCAACAAAAAAACAACTGGTTTGAGCCATTTATTTCTCTGGATATTTGATTTTTGAATTTTATCTTTGAAGCAATGCTTTATTTCTCTGCCATAGATTCCATGTGGTGTTTTAACTGTCTTTCAGCAATAAAGTCAACCTTTGTGAATGCACTAAATCTCATAGAATGTTCCATGTTACATAGAGGAGGAAAAACTAACTCCCAAGGTGGCATTTTGTTTCTGCTAAAATACGGAGGAAGCAATTCAAAATATCTTTCTCTCATAAAGAGCTTCCTAGTAGTTTATACATGTAATGCTTATCTCTTATTTACGTTCTCTGGCTTGCTAGCTTCACGTTACAGGCATATAAATCACTCAAAGGAGCATTAGAAACTTACAAGTGTTGCCTAAGCCAGAATGTGTTGTTGAGATAGCAAAAACAGGCAGGGAATGAAGTCTCACGAAAATGTTGTTGGTGACACCATCTACCTGCTGACACACTTCCATATGTCAGGCTGCTGTGTGTTCTTATGAGAGGTAAATGTTGCACAACAAGTCCATGCGCTGCTAGTGAATGGCAGAGGCAAGAGTCAAATTCACAGGGCTTTAATAACCATGAAAACTGACTGGGATAAACTATAGTCACTTTCAGTTGCTAACAAACACGGGACAAACAAAATGAGCAAGAATGAATGGGACAGCAGCATTGCATGCTCAGTGCTGCCAAGCTCTGTGCAGCATCGCTGCTGGAGATTAGTCTCTAGATCTGCATTTTAGATCCCTGTCTAGAAGATTCATTGTGTCGACTGTGCATGCAATTATCTTTCATGAATGGTTTGCAATGAGTGAACTTTTTTTCCCCATTAATCCTAGGAGGGGGGAGCTTGGAAGAAACAGTTGGTGAACTTGACTTTCTCAGTGAATACCAGGCTTACGTCCTATATGGTTGTGAGCATAGTCTCGTTTTCTCACACTGTGAATGTGGCAGTGTACCTTTGCATCTGGAGAACGGGCATTCACTCTCTGAGGCTCTGTGAGCCCAGTCTTTGGGGTTTGACTAGCAAATAAAACAAGCACAAGAACAAGCAGACAATGTAGCTAGTGGTTACTCCATTTTCCTTTCTCTATAACTTCACCTTGACTTATTTTTAGTTTGGTTTTGGAATAAGCTCTCACTTTGTAGACCTGGATGACCTGTGACTTACTATATAGTCTAGGTTGCTCACAACTTTCAGCAATCCTTCTGCCTCAGCTTCCTGAGTGCTGGAATCACAGGAGTGAGCCATCATGCCAGGTTTACTGTGAAGGTAAATTTGCTTCATGCTCTCTCTAGGGTTGTTTTCTAAAGAACGATGATGTTTATTAAACATGTCTTAGGCATCAAGATGTAGCTGTGAATATTTAATACAACTTTGAGCAATACTTACTACAGTAATTGAATGAAAAATCCTGAAAGAGAATGAATTAACACTTATGAGGCTAGACCATATAAAGATCTTAAGATAAACTTTTTAGAACCAGCTTTATTCTGGAAATTATGCTTTAATGCTGTCTTAGACTTTTACATCTTCCTTCAAAACAAGCAAACAAACAAACATATCAACAAGAACACAGTGCTTAGAACAAGAGAACTACTCACAGGCCCTAAACAACTGTGTCTGCAAGGGGTCAAAAGTCTTATTTTTGCTTCACATTTTTGTTTCTTCCATAATTATAAAAAATGTCTGTATGTGTGACCAGAAACTCTCTAATGGTAAAATGCTTAAAGATTCTAAAAGAAGAGTAATTGGGTCATTTGTAAAAATATCACAGTCTGCAACTTGTTAAAGAATGTTTTTGCCTTATGCAAATGTGGAGGGACTCTTAGGATTTCCTTGAGAGAATGAATAGTTTTGAAAAAAGAAACAATCCAGCAAAGCTGTTGAATAACCACCTTCCTGCCAAGGCTTTGCTGGAAGGGAAACGGTGTGTTAGGGGACCAGGTGGGAAGGCTGAGATTGAGGAGCCTCCGGAGCTGGCTGGGGCAGCTAAGAATGTCTTTAGACGTACAGATCTTTAATTCATTAAAAAAGCAAAGAGAATCTTATTTATTATGGAATTATTTTTAGAAGACTACTAGGTAAGCAAAATGTTGATTTTTTAAAAATTTTGATGTGGGAATTTTGTGTAGTAACTGCAGTGTACCTACACCAGTGCCATCACACATTTTCCTCACATCAAGACTCCTGGACAGCAACTGGACTTGGCCCTTCTCTCATTGCTTCTATGTTAGACTCAAGGTTAGCATTTTTATTTCTCAAGCATGTGTTTCTGTGTAAGTCAATGTCAGGTGGTCGCTGCTGCTTCACATGTGCCTCTAAAATGCATGAATCAGAGACTTAAATCTCATTGGGAATGTTTCCCCAGTAATAAATAGTCTCATTTAATATAATTGATCTATAATAAACAGTCCACACTTCAGAGGTACAATTAGATAGGGTTTCTTGTACCATAGTGAGGATGCTGAACTGGAATCCTAACTTCCTTAAGCACTCGGCTCCGACCCCTTTCCTTTTTTACTCTTTGCCCGAGTTCAGCCCGCTGAACACCATTTGTGCTCTTCCTGTCACCGCGGATTTGTTTGCGTTTCCAAGAAATGAATTATACAATATTTATTTTATTAGTGGCTTTCTGTCAGTAGGCACAATTATTATAGGATCCACCTTTTTGGTTATACGCATCTGCTGTTTTCTGGAATCCAAGGGCACTGCACACTCAGTGCACATACACACATTCAGGCAAGACACCCACCCCTACAAAATATAAGATAAAATATTTTTAAAAGGTAAAACAGATTGCCTCGTAGAATAAATGTACAAGTTCACCTCTCTGTCAGTAAGCATGGGTCTGGGTTTCATGCGTGCTCTCCGCCAGTGATTATTATAGGTTTCCAGACATTTCAGCTGAATCATTGCTCATGTTTTTGTTAGTAGTTTGCTTCTGTTGTGTTACTATGGGATGTTCATGTTGTTCTTACTCACTTAAGAATTATTAGTATGTGAAGCATATTAAACATAAAACACAAATATGTATGGAAATTATTTCATCTGTGGTTTAAAGTTACTGTTAGCTGTATATTTTATTGTTTTAAATTTATTTTTATTTGTGTGTGTGTGTGTGTGTGTTTGGCGCGCGTGAACATTGAGAGCAAGCTCACAGAGGCCAGAAGAGGGTATCCGATCCCCTGAAGCTGGAGTCGCAGGTAGTTGTGAGCTACCTGACATTGGGGCTTAGAGCCAAGCTCTGATGTCCTCTGCAAGAGCAGCAAGTACTCTTAAGCACTGAACCATCTTTCCAGACCCACGTGTAGCTTCCTGTTTAAAAACATTAGTATTCAAGCTCCCATTAGCTAAGAGCTCCTTATCAATAAAAGCCCACTCATGTATGGATTTAATGGGATGTGATGGACAAACTGAGTCAAATAGAACCTGATGCTGTCGGTGCTTGTCAGTAGTACATATGGCTCCTTTTCTCTTTTCCTGGCTGGGGCTGCTTCGGCCATTTTTTTTTTCAATCAAACCAATGCTCTCTTTTATTTGTAGATTACTTATTTCTGTTTGGTTTATAAAAAAAAAATCATTTCCAAGTAAACAGTCTCTGTTCGGGCCTCTGAGCTAACACGGTGTTGGCTCCTGTGCGTGTTAGGATGGAAATACACTTTGCTTCTGAATGGAGGGAACCTCCAGCTGGCACTCTGCTTCCCCCGCTTCAGTTTCAACACTCCTTGGAGCTGAAATTCTTCAACACTCCTGGTCATGGGTGGCATTTTTCCTCAACACTGAGTTCTTAATTTTTGATCATTTTTTTCCTGGGGTTTTGGAATGTGTGAGTTTGATACTTTTACTCACAGAACCACTGATATAATTATTAGCTACCATTATGCATACCAGCTGTACTTACCAGTTTTGAGCCCCAAGAGGCTCCGATGGCATGCTGAATCTGCTCTTCCTCCGCCTCCTTCTTCTTGGATTCTTGAACCTATACTACAGTATTTTAGGACTCTTCCCTTATGCTCAGGTTGTAGATTATAGGTTTTTCCTGTTGGCTATTTATTGCCTTCAGTGTCTCCAATTTCTAACATATTGCTTCCAATTTGCTCCAGACATGTGGTGAAAATGAACGAACCAATTAAAATTATATCTAAAGTGAGGTCTTGGGAGTGAAGACATTAAGACTTTTTCAGTGAGCATAAAAATTGTAAGGGTTGGTCTTTTCAAATGTTTTTATTGCTTTCTGATAGCCGCTGTGTTCTGGATATTTGAAGTTCCGTGATTAGTGACCTCCGAGCATGTGAGAGTGTTACTGTATTGCTAGCACACGTGCTCGGTTCTGGTTCTACAGGCATCAACAGGCTCTGTAGACATGACTTACATGGTAAATATATCTAATATTCAAAAGATGCAACACAGAATTTTATTTAGGAGAGACACAGCAAAAAATTGTATTCTTCAGATATTCTAGCCTAACGCTGTAACTCCAGAACTGAGATTCCTTGACACTCCAGCCTTAAGCAATAGCTTTTACCTAGAGAAAAAAGCATACTACTTGTTTTAAAACTTCTTACACTACTGTAAAGTGTCCATCGATCATAGTTTTTAAAATACTTGTGATTTTTTTTTATCATTTAGTGATCTTTGCCCATAAGCTTGTGGCACTATCTTAAACAGGGCAGTTGAAGCAGCCAACTTGCTATTGGCTCTCCCTGCCCCTCACTGATACAGCAGCTACGGCTTTATACTTCCTCATAAAACTTTATCATATAATCAGCATAAGGTCAGGAGACATTGAATCAAGTACTGAAACAGTCTCAGGAGATGACTGTAAAGGAAACACTTCTAATGCTTTAAAAAAAACATCATTCTTATCTATGGATAACTCAGAAACTTCTCTGTTGGGTAGCATTCAAGAGTCCTATCCATGTTGCCTCCTACCTCTTGTGATGGAAACATAATTAGGTTTCACTTTCCGATGAAGCGTGTGTTTTTTCTCAGCCTATGATTTGTAATATATTCCTTGGAGATGGTATCTTTAGGTCCCCGTCAGATGTCTGTACAAATGAACGTGTTTATCTCATCCCTTGAAGTCATGTGAAGTAATTCTTCCTCTTTCTAAGTAAAGCTACCTTTAAGCTAAGTCCTACAATACAGCTTTTAAATGAAACAGTTGGAGTAATTCAATGTTTAGCTTTCTACAGGAAGAAACTAAACAGGAAAATAGTAAATAGGGTGTTTCAAAGATGTTGTAAGAATTATTGGCAAGTCTTGTTTAACTTTGAAACCTTTTAGCTGTATCATGTAGCATGATCAACATAGAAAAATCTCCCTGGTTATATTTCCAGAAAATACTCTATATTAATTAAAACCATTTGTATTTATCTTTAGAAATCCCTACCTCATGGTGCTGGCTCACAATTGCTCAGAAAGCTGAGGCAGGAAGACTGAAAAGTCAAGTCCATCATGGGCAAATTGGTAAGGACTTGACTTCAAGTAAAACAAATAAACAAAGAAACAAAGAAGCAAACAACAAAAACCAGGGCTTTGATGTAACTCAATGGTAAGATGTTTGCCTAGCATGCACAGGGCCCAGGGTTCAGTACTCAGTAATGAAAAAGAAAAAAAAAAAACATACTCAGCATCATATGAAACAGTTAAGAACATTAAAGTTTAAACTGGAACAGCATTTCCTAAGTTTGTTTACACCTGGGATACATATCTGAATTGTATACTAATTTTTCTTATAAAATTGCATATACGTAAGAAAATTCAAGCTTCTAAAATAAAAATTTAAAGATGCAGTCTATTTAAGTTCTATATCTCCGGTATTCAGCGGATATATTGGTAGCCAAAACCATCTTAGTGTAACACTTGTTTTGACTTACCATTGGACAATGAACATGCTTGCTACCAAGGTAAAGGCGTGTTATACTTGTCCTTGGGTCTCATCCAACCCGAACACATGTGAGCATTTGAAGGTTGTGTCTTAGAGCTGTGAAACAAATCCGCCCCCCCCCTCCCCCCAGTGCTAGAGACTAAGAAGGAAGCTTGAAAAGTTAGAGAATGACCCCGTGGGCATGTAATCTGATCCTTATCTTTGTGTGGCAGCCTTTGTTTAGGGCTTCTCTCCTCCCTATCAGTCCTTCTAATCTCCAGTTCTTTTCCCTTTAATAATACCGAATCTGTTTTTTTTTCTAATATGTTTCATTTTATTATTCATTATTGTATATAGAGATGCATATCAAAGAATACAAAGAGTCCATTTATAAAAATATACATTATAGAAGATAAAGTTAGCTATCGGGTATTAGGACCCTAAAGCACAATCAGATTTCCCTTGCTGTATTGAGATAGTGCCCAGGAATAGAAATAGTGTTCAACTCATACTACTGTGTGATCATAATTATATTCAGACAAAGAGTAAAACATGTTTATTGCATTCAACCCAGGGAAAGCATTTTAAAAACTAAATGTTCGAATATTCAGTTTGAATAAGAAAAAAAAAAAAAAGGTTGTTCTTAGTAAAAACACATTTAAAATGTCTCTGTGTTAAAATAATGAAAGATCGGTCCTGATGTTCACAAGGATGTTCAGTGAATGACTGATAGTATTATGTGACACTGTGCAACCTTAGAGACATGTCACCTGCTGGGGCTGGAGGAATGGCTTGGTGGCTAAGAGCACCTCTGCCTTTGCAGAGGATCCATGTTTAGTTCCCAGCGTCTACATGGAGGCTAACTACCACTTGTAACAACAATTTCAGGGAACCTGATGCCCCCTGGCCTCTGTAATCGCTGCCCATACCTGGTGCACAGGCACACATGCAGGCAAAACACCCATACAGATAAAACAAAAATAAATACATCTTTTTTTTTAAAGTAAGGAAATATGTCTTCTGTTGATCAGTACTCTTTTGGTCAGGTGTCTGGCAATAAAAGTGTTCCAGTTCCCTGTGAAAGAGAGCAAACCTCTAAGATACCACAGCTGTTGAGGCAGAAATGACAACCTTTATTCTCAGAGAAGTAGACTAACAGTTTTGGATGCTGGCAACTGAACCTGGATCGTGTGTGAGAACAGCAAGTGCACTTAACCACTGAGCCATCTCTTTAGCCCCTTTCTCTTTTTCAAAAAGAGATCTCTCCCATGCTTCCCTATGCCTCCTTGCAAATATCCACGTCAATGTCCTTTTGCAGTGAGCTCAGGAAGAATTTAACCTCCTACATGACTTTGCTTCTCTTCCTATTTCTTCTTGTACCAGCTGAAAAATACCCCAGACCTAGAATTCTACTATAGGAAAAGGGAAAGCTGATGAGGGAGGAGAGGGAATAGACAAAGCTGCGTTGAGCCATACTTTCGCTAGTTCTTGTTTCTTTCAGCTTTATTCTAATAAATAACCAGCTGCTAGTTTCACCCCTGCCTACACCTTCCTTCCCCACTTTCTTGCCATTCAGAAACTCCTTCTGTCGGTGGCTGAGTCAGAGTTTTAAGGCTACTGACCTAAACTTTTCTTCTTGCACAGACACCGCAGAGTCTTCACTCAGATAGCAAAACCCCACATCATGTATTTCCCAAGCTCCTGTTTCCTTTTGACCGTGAAGAAAAGAATGAAGATCTACAAGATCCATCTGGGGTAAATAACAATGATGTGTTCTACAAAATGAAGGAAGCATAGGATTGAGACTGGAGGTACAAACTGTTCTCTGCTTCATTTCTGATATTTTTGTTATCTTCTGAGCTACAGGAAAGCTGTGAAAAGTGGACCAGTAAAATGTTTCTTAAATTAAAGACTTTTCCCAAAACTACCTCTTCCTGAGCGTGGCTCACTGTTTAGGCTGTGTGGACTGTGGAGGTAGCTGTATTTCCTCAACAGCATACATTTAAAAGGATTCTGGCTGCAGCTAGAATTTAAAGCAAACACACTTTTCTGGCTTGGAAATGCTTCTACACTCATTCGTAAAATTCTACAGGTTTAAGCTAATATGGTTTGCAAATTACTTTGTTCAATGAATTATGTATCTTCTCTCCAAAACCTTGTGAGTAACAAATAGAAACCCTTTTCAAGGTCCCTGAGGATGACCGAGAAGCTGCCATTGAATGCTCATTTTCAATCTTGGATGATGAAATGTTTGAAAACACCTAAACATCACAGGCAGAAATGTTTCTGAGATGAATTCACAAAGTCTTGAGGTTTTGCTTTTTCTGGCCTCTAAAAGTTTAGTTCTTATGTCCTAAGTTTTCTTTTGAAGAGACGAGAGCCTGGTAGTCACATTCTAATCAGACTTCTTAGTTTGCTTGTGCAATGCATCATTTTTTTGGATCAATTGTTGTCTTTTCTCCAAGGGCCAACTCTGACACAAACTAGAGCAGCTCGTTGCAGAAAAAGAAGGGGAAGTAGGTGTTATTTGAAAGGAAAGATCCTTGTGCTTCCCTGATTCCTTCTGCTTTGAGAGGACCTTATCTTACTGATTCTTACTCTTCAATGTTTAAATGGCTGAGTTTCCATCCTATTCCAGGAAAGACAGATATTAACATTGAATGCTTCAAAATGCCTTCGGATTTTCAGAGTGGATGCCCTGCATGGGGAATACATGTGAGAAAATGATTGAGAAATTGATGTATCACCAAGCTATCCAAGGCCTGTTAATTCTTTTAATAGATACTTGCCTAATATCCTTCTAACTAGTAGGAAGTAAAATGTCATAAGACTTCCCTTGCTTATTGCCACTGTGAAATGGGTTAGTCATATTTAATTCATTTATACACTCAACAAATAAATCCATTTATTTACTCAACAAACAGTTGCTGGAAAACTTTTCATCCACTCCAGAAAAGTCCCATGTGTGATTCATACTCATGTGTTGCATTCAAAGAATTCACAATTAGTGGTGAAAACAAAAACAAATAAAAAAATACAATGTAATCCAACAGGCAATTGTGAAAATCCTGAGATATCTTGTCATGATATCTGCCAGAATCCTTTCAGAGTGTATATTTGTCAATTTCACATCTAAAAATCCTTCTGTTGTGAGTCTTGCTAGAATCGGAAAGCTCCTTTGTTGTTAGGGAAGCTATACGTGCTGGATTTTCCATTTCTAGATTCTTTTGCTGCTAGGTTTTGAGCCTATGACCTGGGCTTCTCCATTCACATGTCCCTGTAATTTATCTTTGGGGGGGGCTACAGAAACTGAGATAGGTAGCAGCAGTGATGGCCAGATAGAGCATTAGGTTCTGAGGGCTATGGGAGTAGAGTATCATTGTCCTCATGAAACATGTCAGTAGTGCTCCTGTTTGTGTAGCTCCAAGCCTCGCCCTTATCTTCCTAGCAGTTCTGTGGTCCACATCTAGTTCTGCTTGCATCAGTCAATATCCTGAATTCTATATACATTGGTTATATACGAAGTTTCCATTTTTTCTTTTTTTGGGAAATGATACTTGCTTTGTTTTTTAATGTAACGACCTGAGTTCCAACCCATCATAAAGAGACTGAACTGTGATAATAGATAAAACATTTTTATATAGTTTAGATATAAAATGTCCTCCCGTAGGCTCACATGTTTGAACACTTGGCTCCCAGATTCTGACACGTTTTGTGAGGTTGCGGAATCTTAAGAAGGTGAGGCTTAGCTGGAGGAAGATGACTGGGAGTCAGGCTTTGAGGACTGTAGCAGAGTCCCACCTCTGGTCTGAACTCTCTGCTGCCTGGTTGTTGCCATGTAACGAGCAAAGCAGCTACACACTCCTGCCACCGTGGACCAAGCTTTCCCCACCAAGACATATTCTTAATCCCTTGGACTGGCAGCCAGAATAACCCTTCTTCTGTTAAATTGCTTCTGTTAAGTATTTAGTCATGGTGATGTAATTCTAACAAACATAGTTTTATATAGGCATCATTTAAGTCCTTGACCTTAAGTTTCTAGCTCTTGTAACTATGACATTTTAAAGCTATATTTGTCAGAAATGTCCACATACTTAAAATTAATATTGCTGCTGATCAAAAGAATCTAGTAATCTTTTAAATACTGCTGGATTTGCTACTATGTTTAGATGGTATCTTGAAAGGTCAGTTGGATACTTTAAGATAAACCCTGTCCATCACGTGTGACTTTTTTTTCTTTTTGTCTCTCCTTTTGGTATTTTTAAAAATTGGCTTTAGTTCAACAACTAGTTTATCTTTTTGAATATTTTTTAAGACAATCACACTGGTACCTTGGTGTTGGGCATGACAGCACAGACAATGAAAACCGACCTGAAATTATTTTCAGTCAGTCCTGAAGTAATTCCAAAGACAGGGACACCAGAGAAATGTGGAAAATTACTGTCTCAATGGAAACTCTCTAAAGCTTCCAAAGACCATCTAATTCAGCCAGTCATGAATTTAATTAGAACTCTGATTACTGCTGTATTGACACTGGTGCTAAATTTTATTTCTTATTCAGCTAAGGGTTATTGACATAGGTGAAATTTTTACTGTTATTTAATATAAGGATTTTCTTCTCATTTTTATTAGTGCTTCAAGAAGCTCATACAATGTGTTCATAGTCATCCCTCTACTTCAGTTTCTCCCATAGCCAACCCCTCTCCCTATCCACTTTGTGTTCCCATTTGTTTTAGAAAGCCATTAGGTCCAAATGGGGTTACCCATGCACTCTTAGATATGTGGCCTTCCATTGGAACATAGTTGAACTATCAAGGGCTACACCCCTAACGAAAACCAACTCTACCTCTCCTGACAGCTATTAATTGCCAATAGCTCCTTAGGTTAGGGATGGGGAATTTTTCCCACCTCCCATCTCCACACTGGGCTGTTACTTGGCTTGATCTTGCACAAGTCTTATATATACTGTCACAATCATTGTGAGTCCATATGTACAACTGCCTTGCTGTGTCTAGAAAATACTTTTCCTTTAGCCCTTCTCTGCTGGAGATTTCATCTTCCCAGATTTCAATTTATACTACAGATCTATGGTAATAAAAACTACACAGTACTGGCATGAAAACAGACATATAGATCAATGGCATAGGATTGAGGCCAACATTCCAATCCATACTCCTAAAGTCACTTGAATTTTGAGAAAGAGGCAAACAGCACATATGGAAGACAAGATAACATCTTCAACAAACGTTGTGGGCCAAACTGGACAGCTGCATGTAGAAGAATGAAACCACATCCTTATTTCTCATAATGATTACTTTTTACAGGGAATGAAACTAACCCAGTGTCTTCCCAATGGCTACGAGGTGGTGTATTTTTGTAGTTTTAAGATGTTTCCCAGTGATTAGTGAGGCCAAGTTCTTTCCATATACTTACTGGCGATTTGATTATTCTAATTCTTTGCCCATTTTAATGTTATTACTTTCTAGCTGTTGAGCTTGAAGAATTTTCATCAAGGTCTGGATTATTATCTCAAATTCAGATCTGATTGGTAAGTATTTTTCCATTCTGTGGGTTGTCTTCTTATACCACTGATACTATCTTTTCCCCCACTTCTGTTTTGTCTTCTTTGATAATTTCATACATCTTGACACTGCCCTTTGATATACAAAATTTGAATGTGTTCTTTTTTTTTTAACCTACATTTTATTTTAGCATTTATTTGCTTTTACTTTTTCCATTTTTATAAAAAATAATTCTGACTAGCCTGAGACAATGGTGCATAGTTATGACTTGCACTTTCCTGATGATTAGTGATACTGAACTTCAAACTGCCACGATCAAGAACTCATACTCGAACTCATACTCAAATTCAGTGTTGTAAGTTTGGCTTTTTGCTTTCATCCATGTCTGTGCTAGACTTAGGTTTCACATTTAAGTGTTCGATACTCATTGAACCAATTTTTGCCTACAGAGCTGGATAACACTCCATCTTAACTCTTTTGCCCATGGGTATCCAGTTTCTCCAGCATCCTTTGTTAAGGGCATCCTTGGCACTGCCCTTGCTCTTGGTATATGCATAATCAGTTGTTTGACCATGTGTGTACAATTTCATTTCTGAGCTTGCAGTCTCATATTTCAGTTCCCATATGTTTTCATGCCAATTCCACACTGCTGTGATGAATTTACTTCTGTAATGAATTTTGAAACGACGAGGTAGGAGATCTTTACCTTTGCTGCTTGCAATATTGTTTTGACTGTTTTTGGTTAATTCTGATATTCCATATGAAGTTTTGAATGGGTTTTATTCCTTCAGTTCAGTATCACAAATCATCAGGAAACTACAAGTCATAATTATGAAATGTCATCTCAGGCTAGTTAGAATTATTTTTTTAAGAATGGCAGAATAAATGCAAACAAATGCTAAAAATAAACAAATACAGTACAGTATTGTGAAGAATAATTGTTTGGTACTATTTCTTAGAAGATATGAATTGAAGACAGAGAAAAGTATAGATACCACCAAAGTCCAACTTAGTGAACCAATGAGTCCTCGTTGGGTTGCTTACAGAAATATGGGTACAGGGTTACTTACATGATCAGAAATGACTCAATGACATCTGCATGGCAAAAGCCCACCCCATTATGGGTGACATTGCACAAAAGCTAGAAACCTGGAGCACACTGTACAGTCTGCAGTTAGCTCTACAGATTGGAGGTTGTCTTTTGCAGGAGGCTCAGTTGGTCTGAGCCTATTCTGGACAGTTTTGTTTCTTCCAGGAGTTTTCTGCTGATCTGAGAGTGACTCTCAGCAGTCTCTATTGTTTATGTACTCTTGGGGAGTGAGATACCCAATAAATCTGATGGGTTTCTGGGACTTTTTGAAGCTATTTTGAGTTGTTTACTTCCTGTCTTAGTGAGATTCCCTGTAGGATGGACTATTTCAATCTTGGAGGAAACTGGTACACAACAAATGTGAGAGGTCTTCAGAAAGCTAGACATGGGCCGATCACATGACTTGTTTTGTTTTTCTACTTTATATAACAGGAATACTAAAACTAAAACATATGTGCATGAATTAATCATTAATATAAAGAGTATTTTGACTTCAGGGTTTATTTTGAAATTGTATTCTCAGTATAATTATGGTCACTTGGAGGATATTTGCTATGTGTTTCTTAATGCAGCTTAATACTTAATGCTTAATACTAGCAAGGGGCCAGGAACCTTGTCGAACTGGCACGTCCATTGCTTGGATTATTGGGTTCCAACAAGAGTCATTATGATTTTTCATGGAAAAATAGAAGCACAATCTCTTTAAGTTGAAAACAATCACAACTCTCCACAGACATCTTTGTGGTACAGAGTCAGACATCATATTATCGTGCCATTTTCATATTATAATCTTGCACAAAAATCCATGTTCTCCCTTAAAATACATTTCATAGAAATAGAGAATAAATATTTTATCGAAATTTCTCTAATCACACTTCAATGGCAAAGTGTTATAAAATGACTGACAGTGATCCCAAAGCCAAAATAAATGTATTTGTTATATATAGATGGCTAAATTTATGAAAAAAAATATATTTTAAAGTGTATGTGTAAATAATTAGGAGTTATTTATAATGGATGCCTTAACCTAGAAGGTTTGAAATGAAAAACCTTTGGTAAGTAGGCACCAAAAAAGAGTAAACAAGAAGAGAACAATGTGATTGTTTTTCCTTAAAGCTAAGATGTCAGTAAGTGGACCAGGAGTACTTAAAGTGTGATACAGACATGTGAGATCTCCTGCCTGGACTGGGAGCCAAACAGTTACCCACTGAAAAATGAATATGAGACATTTATAGATGCTGAGGGATTCCCTGTGAAAGGCCTGGACCAAGTCTTTGCCTGAAGGTTATGTGAAGGCTTTGTCATTCAAAGTCAGTAGCCCTGACAGGCTGATCCTCAGCAGGGCTGGCCTGAGCTCCAGTGGATAAACAAAGGGGCAAGATATATGAGAGAGTGTGAGGAATCCTTCTCTTGAGTCAGTATTACTCATTTAGATAGATCGAGTGTGATGCAGACTCCCTCCAGCCAGAGTCACTGATCATGCTGTAAGAATTCTCATCATCAATAAATGCAACTTTATCACATGTGCGGACATCTGCAGAAGCCAGTGTAGACATCAAGAAAGAGGACTAGCCACCACGTTAGGAATATACTCATTTTAGCTCCACACAGTGTTTTTCTAATTTGATCAACTACCATTGTCAAGATACTCAGAATTATATAAGAGTTGTGATACTTAAAAATCAAAGTCATCTTCATAGGTCAGAGATTTTCTGTGTCTGAAGACAGCAATGAAAAGAATTTTCTGGAGATTTTGATACTATTCGCTACAAAGAAGTCACCACCTTATTTTGAAATGTAAACAGTATTGAAAGATTAGAGATTTCTCAAGACAATTAATTATCATGAAAGACACAACTCTAATTTGCAATGCATTGTGTGTTTGTACTAATGAGTTTTGAAATCCTCGAGATATTATGTGTTTTCTCTTTGATTACGTCGAGTCCTAATTCTGTGTTCACATCCTACAAATTGCTATTCCTTCCTTAACTTTCCCCATGTTAGTAAAGTACTCTACTTGTTTGTCAATCCGAAAGCTTACAACCATACCCGACTATTTTAATGTTTTAGTTAATAAATGTTGATCCCTTCTTCTAGCTTTCTGAAATGTATTATATATAGGACATTAATGTCCCCTGTAGTTGCATTACCATCAATGCCATACCATAATCTTCTGTCCCTAACTAGCTGTAACTTACTGTCCCTATTGGCCAGCCTTCTCCCCCTTCCTTTTCCTTAGTGTCTGTTTCTACTACCATTCAACACTCTCTTTAGTAATTGACAAATTATTATAATTACTAAGAGTCCAGTACTATGAATATATCAAAATCCAATATATTCCTACTCCTCATAAACAACCAATTAGAAAATTCAATTTTAAAAAGTTGTCTTTTACTATAGCACCAACAACATAAAAATACAAATGCTTGGGTATAAATCTAACAAATGATGCTTAAGATATTTGTGTGATGAGATCTAAATAAGAGGCGGGGAGAAGATGCTTATGGTTTAAAATACTCAATATTGTACATATGACATTTCTATTCAAATTGATGTATGACTCGATACATTTCTAGTTAAAATCTAATTAAGAGAGTGGCTTTGCCTCATGCAACTTGACAAGCTGATTCTAAAATATCGTTGAAAAAGCAACATATTTGAAGAACTAGGAATGGAAACCTGTCATAGGAACTAAGAAGACTTACTGTAGTAGCTTAGCAATTATGTGGTGACGGTAATGTACAGTGATTATGATTAAGGCAAAAATGACAAATACACCAGCAGAACACAACATCCCAGGAGCAGACTTCTCATATATAACATCCGATAACTGACCAAACTGACATTGTAGGAAGTGGGAGGAAGGAGGACTAGTCTGACAATCTCTGGTGCACCTGGGGAAAACGAAAGAATATTTTTACCCCATACCACATATAAAGAGAAATCTGGATGGCTCACAGATTTAAGTGTTAAATACAAAATTTTATATTTAAGTGACAATTCACAAAATAATTTTATAATCCAGGGAGTGGGAAATAATGCTTAAGTAAAATCTAGGTTTCTAAAAGATAAATGATGGAAAGAACTCACTAAATTTTATTGTACTAAAGATAAATGCCTAATAATCAAAAGACATGGTAAGAATGAATGAATGAAAAAAGAATGAATGAATGAAACCAAGAAAAGATATTAACATTTCACGTTTTGATTAGAAATGAGAAATAAACCAGACAAACATGATCAACCCAGTAGAACTATGGGATTAAACCACAAACTGGGCTTCTTGTAAGAAGGCATAATAGTAGCCACAATCTAGAGGGGAAAACTACTCAGTTATACATATCAGGTCAGGGAGTTACACAGAAAAGTCACAATAATAAGCCATTCCACAAGAAAATGTTTGAAAATGAAAATGACTTAATAAACCGAAAGAATCTATTATTGATAACTAAAACTGTTACTATTGAAGTGGCTTTACCACTCAAAAGAATAAACTGGCAGTTATCTAGTAAAGTTAAGAGTTGATGACTCTTCTTCTAGATGTATCCCCTAAGAAATTCTGAACAAGTTGTGTTGGTTTGAATGAGAACCCTCCACAGGCTTATAAGTTGAAATGCTTGGTCCCCGCTTTGTGGAACTATCTCAGAAGGATTGGAAGGTGTGGTCCTATAGGAAGAGGTGTGTTATTGGGGGTGGGATTTGAAGTTTCCAAAGCTCATGTCATTCCCGGTTAGGTCTGTCTCTTTTTCTTTCTGTCTCCTGGTTGTTGTCTCAACATGTTACCTCTCAGCTGCTACCCCAGTGTCATGCCTTCCTGCTTGCCTGCTGCCATGCTGCTCAGCATGATGGTCAAGGGCTCACTCTCTGCAATTACGAGACCCAAATTGAATGTTTTTCTCTTTTTAGTTGCCTTGGTCACGATGGTTCTTCACAGCAGTTGAAAAATAGTTGACAGAAGTGTTCAAGAGACCTGAATAGGAAGGCTTGTGTAAAATCATCTGATTTTACATCCTGATTTCAGGCTGGCAGATTAGCTAGAGGTCTCCTAGATAGTGGCAGAATGATACAGGGTGTCAAGGTGTAAGCAGACACAATGCATTATTCACAGTAGAAACAGCAGGCTGAGTAGCACTGCAGCCCCAGAGTCCTTATGCTGATGTACTGAGTGTCCATGCTATCTATTGGCTGCACCAACCATGGAAATGCATTATAGAGAGGAGCTAGATAACAGATGCTGATTTTATATGGAGGTTTCTTGCAAACTTGCCCACCACCCCTTCTTGAGAGTGGCATGATGATATTAAGCAGAGATGTGAGCAGAGATCTCCAGGGAGAAGAGAGGGGTGTTTTTATCTTTATTACTGTGGAATGCCTTTGAGAAGGGGATGCCTCTGTCTTTATTTTTGGAGACTGCAAATAAATTAGCTCATAAGCAAGTGACTGTCTACATCTTTCCAGGGCTATTTGCTTAAACAAATATCCCCAAAATGAAAGGACTGGAGCAAAATGGCTGTTAGTGCCTAGATGTTTGACCAAGAGAGAGAGATTAATAGAGAAATGTAGCCTAGCAGCTCATAACAACATGGTTTATAATAGCAAAGCAAAACGAAAACAAAAGTCACAGGCTTCAGGTAAGAGCTTGGGTAAACATGATGTAGACTATTTGAGCAAAGATATGCTATGTGTGCATCAAAAGCGAATCAACTTGAGCTTTCAGGATCATGTTTGAATCACGTGTCAAGAGAAAGAAACGGGCAGAAATGTTTACATTTATCGGAGTTCAGGAGCAATGAAAAATAGCA
This sequence comes from Cricetomys ansorgei, assembly GCA_026225945.1. Taxonomy (NCBI): domain Eukaryota; kingdom Metazoa; phylum Chordata; class Mammalia; order Rodentia; family Nesomyidae; genus Cricetomys; species Cricetomys ansorgei. The sequence goes on along the minus strand of JAMJFZ010000451.1, from coordinate 10,502,390 downwards.
AAATATTTAATATACTTATGACATAATATCACACAGGATACCAGAATAATTAGCATGGGATATTGTTTAATGCAGAGGGGAAAGTGTGGGCATATAGTTAGGGGGGGCCCATGCAGGTAATTCTGAAGGTTTTAGTTGTTTTTTTTTTTTAATTTCTTAAGAAGAGAAATGCTATTCTTTTTAATAAAACACTTTAACTGAACTTGTAAAATGGCCTGCAGTATTTTCCATGTGTGGTTAAAATGTAATTATAAAATAAAGTTCACAGGCTTGATCATAAGTCGGTGAGGAGGAGATGGAGAAAATTCCAGATCAGTGTTGACTACAGACCAACACTTTCTAGTAGAATTTCCTGTGGTTTCCGAGATTATTAAATATCTCTGTGGTTCAACAAGAATCTGCCGGTTAGCACGGCAGACAACTCACTAGAACAGGAAGGCAGCTTAGATGAGTGGAGTCTCATCTGTCATTCCTCATTCTGCTTCATATCCACAGTAGGTAATATAAACTCCACAACCTGTTAAGTATTGTTTCTCATGACACCGTATTTTTTAATATCACTTTTAATATTATTATTATTGTGATCATGTTGTTGTTGCTACAGTTATATTCTTTTCTTTAAAAAGGTTTATTTATTCTTTGTGTGTGTGTGTGTGTGTGTGTGTGTGTGTATGTGTGTGTGTGTGTGACCACACATGCATACATGTGAGTGTGAGTCCTTGCCTGGTGCCTCAGTTATAGGTAGTTCGATCTGTCTGACATGGGTGCTGGGAACTCAACTTGGGTCCCCTCTAAAAGAAATACCCGCTCTTACTTAACTCCTGAGCCCTGTATTCTTTACTTTCTTCTATCACCCTAAAATTATTTCATGAAAAATCATGCAGTTGAGTGAATTGCTCCAAAAATGAGAGAAATGTACTTGATCGTTGACAATTCAAAGAAAAAGAGATTGTCATTTATGCTGAGCCAAAGTCACTTCAAACAATCCAATGGTCTCCACTTCCTACAATGGTAGCCACTAAGTTTTAAATCATTTGAGAATTAAAAACTATGACCTTGTTTTTCATGCACATATGCTGGCTTTTACAACAGCTTCTAGCTGCCTTCCATCTAGCTACCTTTCGTGCTTTCTGCCACGCCAAAATACTGCTTTCTCCAATGTACCAATCCTGCCGCCTCACCTCTGACCCCTCCACATGCCCTTTCTCCTTCCTGATACATTGGTACCTCGTTACATCGTTGTTCTCTTCACATTTGTATGGTTATCATGTTAGCTAGGCTTTTTGTTTCCACGGCAAATACTCAAGAGGACCAGTTTCACATGGGAAAGTTTGACTTTGCCTCATGGTTTCAGATGTTTCAATCCTGTGTAGGTGGGTGCTCTGTTGATTTTAGGCTCATGGTAGGGAAGAAATGTCATGGCAGAAGGGCATGGAAGAAGGTCATGGTTCATCACAAAGTGCCAAGAAGCTGAGGGGGCCAAGGGAAGGGGCTGTATGAAGGGAGTATGACACCCATTCAAGGCATGCCTCAGTAGCCTGTTCTCTTCCACTAAGCCCCACCTTCCGAAATACTCCCCAGCATTCTATTTGGATTTAGAATACTGACACACTCAGAGTCGCGCTCTACTAATCTCATAGGCACTATCAGTGTAGTGAAGTAGACAATCAAGTTTAAGCTTCACAATAAATGGTACAATAAATGCATTGCCTCTGTCCCATCCTATCCTGTAAGTTCCTAGGAGCAGAGACCGTATAACTCTGTGCGGTCACATCTGCACTCTTTACCGGAGTGTCTTCTTCTTAGTAGTCACTTGGTAATTATTCACTGACTTAATGTACGAATGTTCATAAATTAAACATGGATGAACACATTTGACTCTCCAGGGTGTCTTGGCTCCCAATTCACCCTTTTACTTTGTGCAGTTTTACACTGCACATGAGTTACAGCTCTGATCCCGTCCCTCCTTTGCCGAATAGTTTCCAATGACTCCTTGCTGCTTGTATTATAAAGGTCAAGGTGCTTAATACACTCCAGTACAACTTCTGCGAGATACTGATAATATACTTCCTGGTTATATCTCTCATTACTCTTATTCTACAAATCTCCACTCCGGTAACCTGACTACATACACCACAGTGCTCTCCTCTTGTGGAACATATTTTCTCTACATCTAATAAAAACTAAGCTATGCTTCAAGGCTCAACTCAATTGCCACTTCTTCAGAAATACTGTCTGGATTCCCCTGGGGGCAACTGTACACCACGTTCATTGTAGTAGCAAAAAAAAGAAAACAACCCAAATGTTCATTGGTGGGTAAATGGATAAAGAAGACAGTGTACACAGAACAGTAGGACTGACTTGACCTTTAAGAAAGAAGGGAATTCTGTCTCTTTTAAGGATGTAAGAACATGTTGGACATTGTTTAGTGACACAAGCAAGTCATGGAGAGACAAACACTGTCAGTTCTTCTTGCACTAAGAGGTTAAAATAAACTCACAAAAACAGGTTGGAATGGTGTGGCCAGGAAACACAAGGAGTTCCTGGCTGCAAAGCCAAACAATATACAAAGAACATGTAAAATTATTGTATATCAATTAAAAAGTTTTAAGTGAGAAAAAGGAGATACTGGGACATAGTCTATTTATCTATCCATAAATAAATAAGAAAAAATCTTGTATTTGTAGTTTGATGCAGTTGCCCACCTCCCAGTGTTAGGCAAAAGCTCTGGTAGATGCCCCTGATGCACCCTCCACCCGTGTCAAAAATCTCCATCCACTCAGGGAACAATGGCTGTCAGTCAGACTGGGAAGAAGTGGCGCTCCATCTCAGTGCTGCTCATCTGAACAACTGAGCACCTCTGGGGAGGAAATGAATCACAATATGTTGCTGCTAGGAACCATTTGGGGTTCAAGAATGAGGCTGCCCGTGAAAAGTCCTCTGATTGCTCATCTCCATGTGTGGTTTCTCACGGGTCCCTGGGAAAAGATGTTGAGGTCACTAAAACAGGTTTTGCTTATATTGCTTTTATTGCATGAACATGGTCATCACCGAGACGTATGCGTAACTTTCCTGGTGCCTGATTAAATTTCCCAGTCCATTCATTCATGCCTGGGAAAGCACAATTTGAAGTCAGAGCTGCTGTGAGGTGCCTATTAACCCTGCTAATGAGCAGATATAATTTTTGTCACTTGCAGATGACACTCAATATGTCTCTGGGCTCATATTTCAGAGAATGTTTCCACATGAGACTCATTCTAGCCAAAACAATACTTCATGTCTGTTGACCTGAAGGACTAGCCAGGTTGTGCATGCTCCACAGCAGATGTGAAGGTAGCCTCCGTCCATCCTGGGAGGTTCATAAAAGCAAATTTTTATCCTAGAGACTAATCTCTTGTGATGTTTGACCATGCCTAGACATGGCAAGGGCATAGATGCCTTTGTCTGTCTACAGCTAGCTATCTGTAGCCTCACTTATCCAGAGAGAGTTTAGGGGAACAGATTTACATAGACCAATAAGTTTTATGGAATACTGAGCTCTTCAAACTTCGCTACAGCTTTTGCGATCTTGTCAGCACTGATAGTGTTGACAGAATTCACTGTGACAGATTAAGGTGGTTTCAGGGGGAGTGAGAAATAGAATTGATGAGGGTGTGTCATCAGTCAGTCATGGAGCTCTGACACTTATTCAAATAAAATAGCCCCATGTTACTGATGAAGCAATGACCACCTCCTCCTTTGCTTCCTCTTCCTCATTTGCTTTCCATTCTAGATCCCAGGAACACACCATAGTATAACATGGACCATATGATAATTGTGTTTTTTTATTGCTGCTGTTTATAAACTACTTCTTAAGTTAGCATACAAAACAATAGAGTTCATTATGGTGTTTCATATATATGTCACTATACTTCATTCTTAAGCATCTCCCTGCCCACATACCCTTTCCCATTACCCCTGCCCCCTTCATTCTGGTCCCTTTTCATTCTGCAATAGTCTTCTTTGCCTCTCACAACCCCCTTTTGTACTATCAACACTTGCACTTATGGATGGACACACACACTCTCACATTTTGTATATCATAGTATGTTACTTCATATATTATACGGCAGATAATACTATAGCATACATATAGTTTTTAAAATCTCGAGTCTACATAGGAAAGAAAATATGCAGAATTTTTCTTTCTGTCGATCTCATTTTGCTTAACATGATTTCCAATTACATGCATTTTCCTGCTAGTGAGATGACACCTTTAGAAACAAGTAATATGACCTTGCCCAGGTTATACATGAAACAGAAATGGAAAGGACAATCTAAACCCTGGGTGCTGCATGCCCGTGCAAGCACTTGTTTCTTTGAGCAACAAATATGAGAGAAGAGAATCCAAAGGAAATGGTCTCTTTTGTTGAACAGGATAGAAGGAACGACTCTTTTCTTGGAGCACCTTCTCATACAGGATGAGCTCAAGATAATACCAATAACAAATTCTGAGATATCCAAAGTGCTTCTTGTGTTTTATCAGTGATTTAGAATCTGCATTTTGGGAGAGGGCTTCTTAAGATGTGGTCTCACTATGTAGCCTTGACTGGCCTGAAACTCATTACATAGATCAGGCTAGCCTTAAGCTCATAGAGATAGGATCTGCATTTTCAATTGCTTCCCATGTTAAATATTTGTGATTTTTATTCATTATAATTCTTACTTTTATACAACTGAGAGACACCCTTATGCCTAAAAATTAAACTCAACGAAACCAACAGTAGTGTCGGTGGTATGGTAACCATGTAAAGATTTTTGGATACAGAGTGAAATAAAGGCATAGAACTTGAGTCTAGACATACTTGATTAAAGCATTCGATTCAACACACAGTTACTGAACACATATGGACAAGGTACTCCGGAGAATAAAAAGAATGGATAAGCTCCATTCTCAATTTATCCGTGACTTACAAGTACCAAAATATCCTTAACAGAAGGTGAAACATAACAAGTGTCTGGGAAGGTAAAAACAAAGTCCTTTCAGAACGCAGTGGGGAAGGAACTGCATCGTCCCCGGGGGAATCCAGGCAGTATTTCTGAAGAAGTGGCAATTGAGTTGAGCCTTGAAGCATGGCTAAGTTTTTATTAGATGGAGAGAAAGCATGTTCCGCAGGAGGAGAGCGCTGCGGTGCACGTAGTCAGATTCCGTCTACTCAGAGCACACATCCTAATGTAGTTATCTCAAGATCATAAGATCTGTTCAATAGTTTTTGCTTTTTTTATTTTTAAAATACGTTTTACGTATTCTTTGATAATTCCATACAAGTATGCAATGTCATTTGGTCATATCCACCATCTACTCCCCCGTCAACTCCTTCCAGATGTCCCACCGCACCCTCCTCCCAACTTTATCCTAACTTTTTTTATTTTAGCCTACAGAGTCTAATTAATGCTGCTTCTATGTCCATGAGCATGAAGCCTGGAGCAGTCTACCAATGCATTAACTTATTAAAACATCCATCTATGTCCTCGGTGACTGTGCCACTTTACATGTCCACCCTCAGAGTGTCAGCGTCTCAGGGCACAGATCCTCACCAGCACTTGCTGTCATTTTGGTGACAGCCATCTGAAGGTGTGAGATGTGATATACGGCTTTGACTCACATTGCATGAAACGCCGAACATCTTTTCAGGTGCCTCTAGATCACTTATTGTATTTTTTGAAATAATACTTATTTGAATCCTTTACCTATTTAGAAACAAATTGGCTTTATGTTTTTTGCTATTGTGCTGTAGGATGCTTATATGCTTTTTGGAGATTAAATTCTTAGAAGACAGGCTTGCAAATATCTCTCCTCATTTTTAGGTTGCCTCTTCAGTTGATTGATGGTTTCTTTTCCTAGGAAGAGATTTGTTTCATTTGTGTGATCCTGTTGGCTTGTTTTTCTCTTGTAGCTCCTGTTTTTGGGGTCATATACAAGAAGTCATTCCCAAACCAGTATTGTAACTCCTCTCCCGTTTCTCCTGTAAATTTCTCCTGAAATTTCCAGTTTTAAGTTCTTTTCAGTTGACGGTTCGTACGTGGCATGAGTTTCCTAGTTCTTTGGTTTTGGTTATCTAGATTTTCCAAGAATAGCTTTTGAAGAGGTTGGACCTCCTTATTAGAAATCACAGCACTTTTGTGTTGGGGTTTATGTGGAGTCTCTCTCTGGGTTCTCTTTTCTGTCCTATAGACCATAGGTATCGGCCTCTACGCTAGAACTACATTGTTTGAATTTCCATAGAGTTGGAAAATGTATTTCAAAGTCAGGAGTACAATTGTTGTAGCTTAGCTATACTCTTAAGAGCTCTATTTGGGGTCTTTTTTGGTTCTGTATGATTTTAGGATTATTTTCCTCTTTCTGTGAAATACATTATTGGCATTTTATTAGGAATTACATTGATTCTGTACATTGTTTGGGTGGCATGGCAATTTTTATTAATATTAATATTTCTAACATTTTTGTGTGTTCTTTAATCTCATGAGTGTTTGATAGGGGTGTGTGTGTGTGTGTGTGCGCGCGTGTGTGTGTGTGTGTGTGCCTAAATATTTGCCTATTTAGTAAAGTTTACTCCTAAGTATTTTTTTTAAAATCTGTGTTGTTGTAAATAGAATTGTTCTCTAGTAAGTAGAGCTGGTTTTTGTTCTTTGTTCGAATTTATTTTATATGTGCGAGTGTGTGCCTGCATATATGTCTGTGTACCACATGCATGCCTGATGCCTGCAGAGCTCAGAAGAGAAAGTCAGATTCCCTGAAACTGGAGTTCTGGGTGGTTATAAGTCATCATGCGTGTGCTAGGAATAAAGTATTGGTCTTCTATATCAGCAGCAGCTGCTTTTAACCACTGAGCCATCTCTCCTGCCCCTGATGCTTTTTTATATGTTTTCATTTCTTTATATAAGGTACCGCTTTGTTCACAACCTGCATCCTGACCCAGAGAAAGTCCTCCCGTCTCAGTTCCCTGTAGTGCTGGGTCACAGGTGCTCATGAGGCTGTACCCTGCTTTTTTTGTTTGTTTGTTTACATGAGTTCCAGAGGTTCAAACATAGATCCTCATGTTTATGCAGTAAGATCGCTTACCTCATGAGCCATCTTAACAGATTTCCGAGTATTCATTCCTTGATGGTCATGTTACTAACAGAGCACATGGCATTGCATTAAGGCAAAGACAAAAGAGGCCAGGCCAAAATGAAACTCAGATCCCCTTAACCTAACAGCTGTGTTGATGAGAAGGCTGAGCTGACTTTGAAGGAGAACACAAAATGCTGCCCAAATAGTGAGTCCATCAAGCTGAAGAATCATACTATGATGTATGGTCTTTGATTCAAACTTCCAAGAGTCAGTAAAGAAAGAAAATATTCCAGCAGGCATGAGCAATCTTGAACTGATAACTTCCTTTGAAAAATGAGCCCAGCCCAGTTGAGCTGTACGGGGAATGGAAGTTGATTTATGTCGAAATAAATTACTAGGTGCCATTTCTGAAGACCCAGAAGATTCTGTAGGTTGGATATGAGTGAATTTATATCTAATTTTGGAGACCAAGACATCTCTGTCCTCTTCGCTGTTTGTCTTGCCACACAAAAGGAGGTAAAAATAAATACCATTTGCAGAGCACTAACGGACGGCTTCCCCATGTTGAAACGTTTTAATTAGAGAGGTAAAAAAGAAAAGGCCAGGCTCCGCTGTTCAAGAGAGAGTGCTTTATGAGTCGATTATTAAAAGCAGGAGACAGACTTCTATTTGATAATGAAAAGCAAAACGTGTAAGAAAAAAAGAAGAAATTGGAAAAAGACGAAGTGAAGAAGACGGAGGACCAGACAGTTTCATTTTGCAAATAACTTTAAAGGAAAGAAGCACATATTGAAACTAAACTTAAATTTTTCTGATATGTAAAATGCATACGATCCTGTTGGAAATGGCCGGATGTCGAGCATGGTACTTCACTCCAGAGAGCTTTTGCATGAGCACCCATCACTCCGCTTTGCTGTCTTGCCTCTTCCATTTCCATACTCACTGTCTGCCCACGGGGAAGAATTTTGTATAAGAAGGTTTCAAAACACGTATTTCACGGGCAAGAAAACATGGTTTTCCTTGCTACCTCATGGACAAACTCTAATTTAATGAAGTACAGTTGATTTTTTAAAATTATGATGACAAAACTGATTGGAAACTATCAAGAAGCCGTTTCTCAAGATGATTTTTGTGTGTGACGTTTTTAACACATTACATGTATAGAAATTTTATAAAAATAAGAAATTTGCATTTATATTAAATCCCAACTGAGTTTTAATAAAGCACTTCCCTAAGATTTCAACCATAGATCTGATTGACTAGAAAAATGGAAATAATTACTTCATAATATGCATAAAGAAAGGTCAGGGAACTTTATATTCTCTTTGACACCCCCCGAAATTAAGGCAAATTAAAAAGAGCAATTGACCTTTACTTTTCCTATCCTCTAATGCAACGATAAAGTACCATGTCAATATTATCTCAGTAAGTAGCGTGAAAAACAAAGCAAGCAAACAAAACTTGAATTTGACTTATTCTGCTGGGCTCTTTAGACTGTCACCCTGGACCAGTAGCTGGATTCTGTGGACCAGAAATCCAGGCCTGCTGAGCCTTTCTATCTAATTTCACAAAAAGTAGGGCAGGGCAGCATGTTACCACTGAGGGCAGGCCATGACAGATTTATCTTCCTGTGTTCAAGCAAATCATTACATTTATCTTTTTTGATATCATAGGTCTTCATGGAGTCAAATAAAGCAAATTTTGTTTACTTTGCTGGAAAGATATAAATGCTAAATACTGTTTAACTTTATTTTATGAGAGAGAATATTACATTCTTCTTTCCAGTGACCTTTTATTGCCTTGTGAATAAAGAAATAATTTGCTGGACAGAAATAGCAGCAAGAGAGTGATGGGATTTATGAGCAAACCAACTCTCCTAAAACAGAGATAAATGTGTGAGTTTTAGAATAAAAAGGGAATTTTTCTGTACCCCAGTTTCAAAATCTTTACAAACTTTATGGCAAATCCATATATAGTTATCAGTTCACATCTGTTAGTGTATCCCTATAGTAAGTGATATGTGAGCCTTAAAGGCTGACACAACAGCAATCTTTTGTAGCAGGAAAGTAAAATCTAAACCTGTGACAGAAAGAATCTTCTGCCCAGTCTCTGTGAGTGTATGCACATCTGTGTGTGAGTGTATGAGTATATATTTGAGTGTATGCATATCTATTTGAGTGCATACACATCTGTGTGAGTATGTGCACATCAGTGTGTGAGTGTATGCACATCTGTGTGAATGTATGCATATCTATTTGAGTGTATACACATCTGTATGAGTATATTCACATCTGTGTATGATTGTATGCATATCTGTGTGAATGTATGCATATCTGTGAGTGTATGTACATCTGTCAGGGTATGTACATCTGTGTGAGTGTATGCACTTCTATGAGTGTATTCACATCTGTTAGTGTATGCACATCTGTGAGTGCATGCACATCTGTGGGTGCACATATGTGTGAGTGTATGCACATCTGTGTGAGTGTATGCACATTTGTGAGTGTATTCACATCTGTTAGTGTATGCACATCCGTGGGTGTATGCACATCTGTGAGTGTATGCACATTTGTATGAGTATATGCATATTTATGAGTGTATGCAAATTTGTGAGTATATGCATATTTATGAGTGTATTCACATCTGTTAGTGTATGCACATCTGTGTGAGTGTATTTATGCACATCTTTTGTGCACACCTGTGATATGCACATCTGTGGATTTGCATGATGAGTGTATGCACATCTGTGTGTAATGTATGTACATCTGTGAGTGTGTATGCACACCTCTATCACATCTGTGTGTATGTCTGTGATGTATGCACATTTTTGTGATGCATATTTATGAGTGTATGCACATCTGTGTGAGTGTATGCACATCTGTGTGAGTGTATGCACCTCTATGAGTGTATTCACATCTGTGAGTGTATGCACATCTGTGAATGTACACACATCTGTGTGAGTGTATGCACAACTGTGTGTGAGTGCATGCAGATAGGTGTGTGGTGGTGCATGTACCTCTGTACATATGTGGGGACTGGTAGAGGAAGTTGGGTGTCCTTCCTTCTTCTGACATCATAAGATTCTTTTGAGGCAGGGTTTCTCCCTGAACCTGAGGCTTGTGTTTTCTTTGCTAGGCTTAAAACCAACAAGACACAGCCACCCTTCTGTTCTACTTATCTTAGAGCTGGGTCACGGCATGCACTGGACACTTGTCACACGGGCACTGGCATCTAAACTCTAGCCCTCATAATTGCACATCAGGAGATCACTTAGCCATTCCTCTAGCTCATCCTTTACTAAATTCTTCAAATGTTTATGCCTTAAAATTATTTTTAAGAAGAAATACAGAAAAAGAGGGAAAGAGATCTTTCCTAGGAGAAAGAGTAACCTGGAACACTAGAAGGAAACAGTATAGCAAAGTGGTAAAGACTGGGCGTCTGGAACATGACAGAACACTCTCTGGTTGTGTGACACTGGGAGCCGCTGACTTTCTGAAAGTCGGTCTCTCATTGAACTAAAAGGCGCTCATCTCACCTCCTCCACTGCAGTGACCGTGAGAGTGAACGGAGTGAGGTTACAGATTTAAAACACTCTGCACGGTGCCTCACATATTTTAAACACTTGATAAATTTTAGCCGTAATCAGTAATTTTACCTAACAGTTATGTTTTATTATAATACATTGTAAATCATGGTGGAATATACAGGAATTGTGGCCATTCAGCAAAAAATTGTGAGATATAGCCCGTTAGCCTATTCATGTATTTTTCCCCAAAGTATTATGGGGAAATCTTATGATGGGGGGGGGGGGGGGGGACAACCTTACATACCTAACATTCAAGTATTTCTGCACAAAATATGGAAAGCTGGGAAGAATAGCATTATCAACTTTTTAATAAAGTACATGAACTATAAAATCATAATCTTTCCTGGATGCAGGAGAGAGCAGATATAGCATGGGTACATAGTTAAAAATAATACAGATAAATCTTTTAAGATAGAATCATAAAAGAAAAAGCTAATCGTGAAGGCGAAAACAGAATCATAAAGTACTCACTCCAATATGAGGCAGGGAGAGAAGAAGAAAGCCTGATGAAAAGGTGGGGCTTGTAGAAAAGGACCCATAAGAACGGTACATTTATATTACATACTGTCGATAATTATGTTGAACATAAATCATATAGTTAATTAGGTAAAAGTCAGACATTGCCATATTGGACTTAAAGTTAAATGACTCAATGATGTACAACAAGCAACCCACTGTAAATGGAAAGCAACAAGTGAAGAGAGAACAAAACCAATCATTCAAACAACAACCAGAACAAGCTGATTGTTGAATGAGGCAAGTCTGAGCTCCTAGCAAGGAATATGTTGAGAGCTAGAGAGAAGAATGTTACCTAACACTATAAGAACAACAGACCAAGAAGATTATATGTACCTAACACCAGTGCACCAAAATAATCTAAGCAAAATATTCCACACTCAGAAGAGATGTAGATATGATCTAAATTCTGGAGACTTTACACTCTCTCAGTAATGAAACATGTTTAAAGTCAGCAGGGAATTATGTGAACTACACTTAGAATAAAATGATCTATCCATTTACTCTACTCATTAGAGTGAGATGATAATTCTTTAAAAAAAAATCTGGGTTATTAAAGAAGGCATTCTGCACTATGGGAGAGACCAGTGTGAGAAAACAAAAATCATACAACATATTTTAAGGTACAACAAATTAAGTTAGAACTCCTAAGCAGAAATATACCGTAAAGTCTCCACATACATCTGAATGTAACTAAAAGATGATCACCTCTGGGGTGTGTAAAGAAATAAGTCAAAATCACAGAGCAGTTCAATAAAAACTGATCAAATGATGATTATAGGAATTTTATTCAAAAGAGTGATGCTTACCATAGTATGCACAAAAGAATATTTAATTGTCCAATAAATATATGAAAACAGTTCTTGAGTATCATTAGAGCCATATAAATGTAGTGTGAAGCACGAACATCTGCAATCTTGCATTCACTATATTGACAAGTTCAGAACTCCGAGAATACCATGAGTTGGCAAGCCTATGCTGGAACAGGATCTCTCTTAGGTTGGTGTTGGGAAACCATTTAGATATGCCTCTTTTCAAGAGCAACTTGGAAATCATTTCTTTTATAGTTAAGGAAGCACATGCCCCATAAGTCTGCTTCTGTACACCCTGCCTAAAGAAATTTTAATAAATATGCAGAATTGTTGTTGCTAAGATTCCTTTCCTTGGAAAGACATGAACATCTATCCTTCCTCCTGTGGTCACAACGACAAATTGAGGTGCAATTCCATCCAAGTTTACCAGGGGTAACCAATACAGAGTCAGGGAAGAGGGGCTATGGACAGGAGCATAGGTGACCTTAAAGTAAGGTGAGAGGCTGGATACTCAGGTGAGCATCCTATGACCCTCCCATTATATCCATCTAGGAGTTAAGGTAAATAGTTAATAGAACAAGATGTGATGATGTTTTGCAAACAAGCCCAGCAGAATTCCTAACAATGGCGACAGGTAGACTCAGAGGACAATCCTGTGCAACAGTTGTGTTGTTCAGTGTGAAGTTGCATCAATGCAAAACTGGAGTTAATATAAAAGTCATCAGTAGAGGAACAAATAAATTGTGCTATAATAATTCAATGACATAGATACGTCAATTAAAATTAACCATCATAGATTTATCTCAAAGCTTAGTATTATGTAAGTTGTTTTTGTTGCTGTTTTTACAGCTGCAAAGGTTTGGTATGTAACTCAATGGTAGAGTATGGTAGAGTTCTTGCTTGCTTACCCTTGGGATTTAAAGTGTTGAGTAGGAACTTTCTCTGAATTGACACATCCCATTTTGGGGAGAAGCTTCTAAGGACTCAGGAAGTTCTAAAGGGAGAATCCTTAATAATCAGAAGTAAACAACTCGTGAATCTAAGGAAGTCCTGAAACTGATCAAATGTACAGTGCCTCCCAAAGGTATATGAGCAGGTAGGACTTCTATGGAGAACATACTCTTTGATCTGTGGAGCTACCTGAAAGTTATACAGAGGTCTTCAGGGTTATAGCTTTTGTGAGCTGTCATCCATGCTGGCATGAGCTTTATCGATGACTTTGAGTTGTCCATGTTCCTGTAAGTTACCTCTTATTCATATTGTTAAATTAACACCAATAAATTCATTGGTTTGCCAAGTTTGACTTTCATAGTTGCTTTCATCTGTTGCTTGCCTATCTGAAGGGAGTAGATTTTGTTTACATTTTCCCAGTAATAGCATGGCACAGCAAGGCATGTCATTCAATCTCCAGCTTGATGAGAGAAAATTACAGAATAGGTACAATGCATCACTCATGAAATGAAAAAAATGATATAATCATGCTCTTTATTATTAATGTTTCTACATTTATTAATACTTTCTAAAATGTCTGGAATTTCCAATTTCAGAATGATATTTTTACTTCTGTGAAAGGAGAGGAGAATGCATAGTAATGGAGACATCAGGGAGAGGATGAAGTCCTAAATGGGTGTGTATTATTGATATACAAGTATGGCCATGTCAAGAATCCCGCTGTCCCCAGCCTATGAGAATTGGCAAAGCCTCCCAGAGTAAAGCTCAGGTAATTGGCAAAGCCTTCTCTGTTCCATGTGCAGGTGTTGACAGTATGTGATGGAACTAGCAATTCAGCTTCCTTATCCCTAATAACTGCAACCTGAGACTGCTTTCCTACAGAGATCTCCCACTGAGATTAGTTAACTCTCTTTGTGCTTGACCTAATCAGCACACCAAGTTTCTGAGCTGTTCCATAGTAGGTACCCTCGGTCAGAGTGAGCACAGCCTGCCTGATCCCAGCTTTTCTGCATGTGTGTTTGTTGTTCTTCAGTGTCTGTCTGTTCTTTATCCCAGTCAGGTTTCCAGGACCAAGCCTTGAAGGAGGAGATGACACATTTTGATGTGCTTTGTCCTTTAAGAAAAAAAAAAAAAAACCTGTAATGGCATGATAAAACATTGCTATTTGCAATACCTGAGTGTTTTAACAAATATCAAACTCATTTGTTCACTTCCCTTTGTTTGAAATATTTCATAATCAGAAAGAAAAATACTTAGAGTTAGAGTCTGCTTCAGAATTATGACAATTCTAACATATCGATGGAAAGCCACTGAAGAACCTAAAGAGGGAAAAACCTGATGTCTTGGTACTTGATTGGCTAATGAGAGGAGAAAACAGTATTAAGACAAAAAAGTCAGAAAGAGAGGCAGGGGAAGGGGAGAGGCAAGAGAAGAGGATAAAGGAAAGAAAAGAGAAGAAGAAAGATAGGTGGAGAGCTCAAAGATAAAACTAAAGCGTTGGTGTTAGAATAGGACATTGAAATGGTGGGAAGTAGGGATTACAGGGCTAGTAACAGACAGAAGACATGGGAGGATGCTGAAGGAGAGGACGAGTTTTAGTTTTAAACACAGGGAATTTGAGTTGAGACACAAACATCTGGTGATGGGTATCAGTGGAGAGTTGAAACTGGCCAAAGTGGGAGAAGAAGTTAGGGTTGATGCTAGAGTGTTCGAGAGCGAAGAATAGAAAACTGGATCTGTAGGTTTGACACATTCTCAGGGCAGTGAAGGAGGGAGTAGGGGTAAGAGGAAGAGGAGGGTGGTGAGAGCGAAGGTGAAGAGGAGTAGGAGGAGCAGGAAGAGCAGGGGGAACAGATGAGGCACACGAAGGTCCAGAGAAGAGCTCCTCTGGAAGCCAGTAGAAGCAGAAATCTCACAGAGTGGTGGTCTTTGATGTTCCACTTTGTGGAAAAAGGAGTGTGAGGACAGAGGCGAGGCTGAGTTTAACAACCAAGTAAGTCTCTGCTGACCTCAGGAAGGAGAGATCATAGTGGCTACTGGGACAATGACCTGACTAATAAAATATGCAGAAAGGATCAAGGGACAGACCCAAGTCACAGCTTCCTGGACTGTCACTGTCAGCTGCTGTCAGCCTCCCAGCCCATTCTGGCTGCTTCTGATGCTGGCATCCTTCCAAATTCACACTTCTCATCCAGGCATTGCCCCCGCCCCCACTTTCCTCTTGCAGGTCCGAGCTAAAGGAAGCTGGAGACTGAGCTCAAAATTAAAACGATTTATCCCAGCCCTGCATAAATAAATGTCACTTCCCTATCCCCTGCCTCTGAATCACAGGTATCTTATGCTCTGCTCATCTTGTTTATCCTTGAAGTTGTCCTCAAATATGCCCCAGTCTCCTGAATTGCATACCAATGGACAGATATTTGAAAAGTGTAATTACTGTTGTTTGTTATTTTGTCCTGCAACTTGTGCTTCCGTATGCCATCTGGACTGGAGGTGGATTTGTTAAAAAAGAAAAAAGAAAAAAGAAGAAGAAAAAGAAGAAGAAAAAGCAGAAAGGACAGTCTCACTAATTTGAGCCTTAAAGAGAGAAGGAAGTCCTTAGTTTCTCCCCAGAAAAATAGATCTTTACAGAGTTTCCTGACTGAACAGGCAGCCAAGTTATTGCTAAGTCTGGGAAGCTTATCAAGTGCAGACTGTGAGTCTTCCCCCACAACTGTATTCAAGCATGCACAGTCTGCTTCTTGCTCTAAATGAACAGCACAGGACCAATCACCACACACACCTGTACAGCTGTGGTGCATTTTTCAAGATCATTCCATACATACAAGATAGTTGTATCTTGCAGGAACACTGTGATGCCCCTGGGACTCTGAAGCTACACAATCCATCAAAGGGAAAAGCACCTGATGGTGGAAACAGATCTTTGCATTCCCCACTGAATGTCCTGCACTGCCCTCAGCAGGCTCCATGGCTGGGACTTGACCATCTATCTTTGTCTACAGTAGCAATTAAGGAGGAGGAAATGAAAGGGCAGCTTCTCTTCTACATCGATAAATGTATGATTGATTCATTCCATTTTTTTGGTGTGGCAAAGACAGAACGGAATGTCTACACTAGTCCATATTCTTCTGAAGGAGAATACCATGCTCATTTTAAGAAATTAGTCAAGCCAACCATGGTATAAACATGGGACACAACAGGGCTTTTGCGTCACTCCCAAGGGTGAGGAAGAAACTTTGTAACTGTATTAGGAAGAAATGGGGTGGAAGAAAAAAGAAATCCTGGGAAGGAGGCCATAAGTAAATCAAGAAGACATTATGTTCTAGATCACAACCCCTCTCCCTCATCATCCAAATCTGTACAGTTTGCTAATCTGTCACAGGTTATATATTTGAGGGTTCCATGAAGTTCAGTCATATTTATGAAGTGAGGCAGTCCTCTGCAGGAATCTGAGCTGCTTTGGGAATCAGAAAGCACTGTCAAAATAGTTATTTTCATACCTTTGATCCAATGTCTAATTAAATATACAAAAGAAGCTAGCTATGGATTGGTATATTGATCAATCTACCTATACACCTATGCAGATACCTGTTTCCTTAGAATACTTGACATATCCAAGCAAAGTGTGTCACTGTGTCACAAAATTTCAGTTAAAGTGAGTGTGAGCATGATACTTTCTTCAGCCACCTCTGCACAGGCAGCTCTGTGACTTTTGCACTGATTGAAAACATTTAATATGATGGTGATGTCTATCTGTAGGGGACATAGCCTAGACTCCCTCTTATCTGGTTAGAACAATGAGTTCCATCAACTTTAGACTATTGCTTATTAAATTGTAAGGTATAAACAAGGGCCTGATTGCCATTATAAATGCCACCTGAAGTTGTAGTTTCAAATATTTTCCTTGCTTGTTCAGCTTTTAGAGGTTGCAGGTATCATTAGTCTTCCAGGAGTGTCCCTATAACTTGTGCTTCTATGGTGACAGCCTCTGTATCCCTCTTGAAAGGATCCCTGTGATGGTATTGAATATGACTGACTATTCCATTAAGATTCTTTATTTAATAACATCCACCAAAGTCCCTTGCACTATAGAAGATATGTAGTAACACATTTCTGGGGTTAAAAAGTAAACATATTTGGGGATGATAATAAGGCTATCAAAGAGAGTGTCTACCAAAAAAATCATCAAGAAGGTCTGTGAACATAGTGAAGTCAACAAATAAGGTCTCTAATAGGGAGTGGTCATGGCAATTAATCTTCCCATAGAATGAAAGAATCATATCTGTTAGTGTAAGAGTAACTGATTTTTGCTAGCAACATCAACAAGTTTTGGAAAGTATGTGGTTTAAATCTGAACCCCCCCCCCCCCCGCCATTGTGAAGACTTTGGGAAATAGAACCTGGCTGGCAGGCCTATGGAGGTATCCTAATTTTGGCCCTGCATTCTCTGTTTCTTGTCTGCTGCCATGTAAAGGAACTGTCTCAATTTCCCCCACAGAAAGCACTAAGTCGTCCCAAGTATATCCCCCTACCCAACTAAGCCTTCCCAAGTATAAAATCCCTCCGAAACTGTGAGTCTAAATAAGTACTTCCTCACTTTGTTTCTTGTGAGGTATTTCATTCAGACTGATATAAAGTAACTAGAACAATGGGAAAGAGACTTTGGACTTTGGTCATGGCTAGAATTCTGTGTGTTCTCACCTCCTCTTGCCATGTAACCTTCTTGTTCCTACCTGGAAAACAATTAGCCTTTCAGGACTTACTTGGAAATTCATATCCTTCAGGGAGTTTTATGTGAATCCTTAGTCCACTCCCCTCCATTTCAGGGGAGAAAGAGGGCATTCTTCTCGAAGGCCAAGGAAATAGAGTTCAAGAAGGCTATGTGCAATGTTGGTCAGTGGCTGAGCTCACCCCTACTCCATTGAATGGGTCAGTTCTGTAACTGCAAGGTGCCCATGACTGTGGTAGTGGTGAGTAGAGATGAAAAGAGAAAGATCCAGAATGCAGGTGCCACTTAGAGCTACTAAGTAGTACTTAGGAGTGGCACTAAGGCAGCTTGCCTTCCCATTAGTTACAGCATGGTAAAGCTAGTTTTTTGTAGGTGAAGTAGACATTGAGAAATGTGATGTAAGTCAACTTTCTGGAATTCTACTTAAGATACTGTATGTACCCTAGTCAGCAGCCATGGGACAACCCACCTGAGCAGAGAGTTCTGGGAAGGAGGGAAGAATGTGAAACTCATCAGACCAGAAGGAAATTGCCTGTATCAGAAACCTGAGAAGTGGGAACTGTCCCTTTCAAGAGCCTGCTGCATGTGTGGAAGCAAATGTTTAAAACTAACTAAAATTTAAGCACTAGAACGAGAAGTTTCGAATAATTGTATGAGTCAGAAAAAGCAGCAAAGAGTCTAGCCAACACATTATGAATAGAGGTTGCCATTGAAATGAGTCACTTTATTTTGATATCCCAATACTCGGGGTCTAGTTCATAACCTGTATATAGGAGCATGTAGGCCACCTGTTGACTTTAAAACCTTTCTTCTACATTTTCCTAAGGCAGGGTTTATTACGTCCTTGGGAATATTAATTGCTAGGACAAAGTTGTTTTCTTCAAATTATTTTACGAAGATTCATTTGAGAGTGCAGGGACCTTCCTGAAGTCAAGGAAGAGCGGGGCAGCAACTATCATACACAAAGACATTCTGGAAACCTCAGCAATTGAAGTTCTGGTAGCTTCAGTATTCAGGAGACTCAGCATTGGATGCAGACTGATGTAATTTATTTCAAATCAGATAGTGAAGGAGAAACAGGAAGTGTGGGGAGAGAGAGAGAGAGAGAGCGAGAGAGAGAGAGAAGAGAGAGACAGAGAGAGACAGAGAGAGAGATAGAGAGAGAAGCCCATGGACTTATTCAGGTGGGGTTAAATATAGGTTTGGTGTGATTACAAGCAATATTTTTTGGTTGTAGAAAATGTGATTATTTAGTGTATTTGGCTCAACAGCCTTCCATTTCTTAACAACTTAATAGCCAGCACGTGACTATCTCCATCCAGGTCAAAAGACTGCCTTTTAAACAGAGACAGGATGAATCTCACACCAAAATTCCCATCCCGCTCAAAGCTTTCACCGTCAATATGCTCCCAGCTTAAGCCTTGCCTAGCATCGCAGCAAACAGGGGCACTGTCAGGGACCAGTCAGCTGCCAGGCTGGTTGCTCACACACATTGAGACGTTTATCTTGAGAAAGCCTTCCTCTCCTCTTTTCATGGCATTTAAATACCCCATGAAAATAAGTTTGTTTCTCTGACACAGTGTGGAAAGGATTAAGGACTAAGAAAACAACCCCACTGGGTGAGCCCCGAAGTCCGAAGTCCCTGGTGGGAGTGGGAAATGACCATACTTGTCTCCTCAAGGAGGATCTTACCAGGAAGTGTGTTTTCAGGCTATCCAGCCACTTGGCCTCAGAAATTCAGAGGTACACCCCTCCCGACTCTTCTTCAGCAAGGCGAGGGCAGCAGAGCAGGGGCCCAGCAAGATTACAGGTACCTGATCTGGGTCTGTTACTACCGAAGAGTTACAGAAATACAAGGTGATAGAGATTCATAATTGCATAACGTAAGAGACAAAGTGACAGGGAATATAAACTGGAATGGCTTTGAGTCAAGACTGTCCCAATTTAGGAAATTTCCAGACCAGTTCTTTCAAGGTTGTTTGTACGTGATGGTTCTAAAGTTAATGGTTTTGTCTTTAAATAATATTTATAGACAACTTCAAGTTCATGTGCGTTATTTGTGGTTTTGAATTCACAATGACTTCTACATAAACCTTGATAGAGACTAGGTGGGAGAAGAAGCTTCTGGAGGTGCCACAACAAAAATTCTGCTCTAGAGAAGACAGAAAGAATCTCATGATATCAATAGAAGATGGGAAAGTACAGCACAAGGGGCCCTTGCTCTCCTGGCATGAGACCAGTTCCTGATGCGTTATCTTGCTGAGCAAACACAGACCCCCCAGAACCTCTAGAGAGCTTCTTGTGCTTTCTTTCCTAGTTCCCAGATCCAGTGTCATCTTGTGTGCTGTTAACTTGTCAGGCAAGCTGCACACGAGTGTAGGGGAGGAACTCCTAAGTAAGAAATGATGGAACCTAGAAGGCACAATTGAAATGTCATTATACAATGGGAGTTGTACACACTGTATACATGTATGAAATTGTTGAAGGGCACACACACACACACACACACACACACACATACACACACCCCTTAGAACACCCCCTACTTTGAAGTCCTTTTTCTTTCAGGGGCATCAATGACTCTCTCTTTATCCTGCCCCTCATGGATCCCCAGAACAACAACCTCAGCCTCCTTTTCATCACCTCTCAATGTCTCTCCTGATCCTCACAAATCAAAGCCCGACCTGTCCCTTTAAGTCCTCAGCATACCCTCAGTAAACCCCTATATGCAGGAACAAAAACAAGTATTACTTAAGAGAAGTGAGTGGGACAAATGGGTCAAATAGGACACGAGTGTCCTTGTGGGTGGCAGACATCCAACAGTGCAGGGAGAAATTGAGTAGTTATTCTGAGCATCCAGATGCATTTGCTCATGGATTTCAGACCATGACCTTAGTTAGCCTTTGAGCTGTCCTGAATGGATGCTCAGTTTGTTCTTCTACTGGCCACACTCCCCCCATAGGAAAGAAAGGAATTCTAACAGGAGCTAGAAGGGAGGCTGATGAGCTGGTTGCTGGAAATCCAGATCACAGCCACCTGTGTTTGAGGCAAACGATTCCATAGCACCAAAGGGAAAAAGAAAGTCATCATAAGGCAAGTGTGTACACATAGCACATACACAGACATGCATGTACACACACCATTGTCAGTTGATACTAATCAAGATAAGTTCCCCAGTTCCTCAGATGGAACAGAGGAGCAGCCCCTTCCCAGAGGCTAAGAACCTATGGAGTGCCTGAATAGCACCTGCAGTTGCATGTCCCTAGTGCCTAACACTCAGCCCTTTTCTTGGTGTAATCCAAGGTACAGATGGATGAACAATAAGCTAATATGACTTTCACCTTTACCTGGCTACTGGCGAAAGAAAAAGACAAGTCCTTGGCATTAGTCCACGGATACAAGGCTGGGATTTGCCTTCGGTTGGTAGGCTGCTTTTTAGCATTCCTTAGGTAAAAGGTCATTCTGGCAGATGAACTCTTGTCACCGGTACTTTAGGACAAAGGCTCCAGTTTTGAGGTTCTCAACAGACTAAGTTCTGTCACTCATTTCAAGATGCTATGTCACAGATGAGCATGGATGTAGGTGGAAAGGGGGCTTTAGTTAGTACAGCAGTACCTGGAAGTCAGGGCCAGCATATTCTGCCAGATATTCCAACAAGAGCTTTGAGTTTAGGAGGAGGGTGGATCATGGTGAGTGTAAAAGGTATGTATGGATAATAAACAACTCTGGTCCAGCTGTGGGCTGGGTGATCCTTGTCTCATTCTGGTTCTTGGAAAGCTGCATGGACCTGGTCATCGCTTGACCAGGTGATTTGGTCCATCATGAGCAGAACACTTCTGCTTAGGTTGACAGAGTTACATCTTTGTGAGGGGTGTAATTGCATTTTCTTAGGGACAGGGCAGTCTCATTATCTGCCTACAGGGCATTCCTGTTTCTGGAATGTTCAGGAAAGTTACTTTAGTCTTGTCAGCACTGCTCTGGGGGATCTGAAATCAAGTTTTGTAAACAGCTGCCAAATTGTTGAAAATATATTTGATTTTCTTAATAGTGGAGTGTCCAGTCTTGAACGGGGGTGGAATATGCTAGGGAGAGCGAGATCTAAACCACTTTACTACCATTTTAGACAGACACTCCTCATGTGATTAACTAAGTGCAGAGTTAGGTAGGAAGCTGACCCAGGTCATCCTCTCTATTCTTCCTTGCCTCTGTAGCCACCGGTCCATCCTCAGCTTCTAAGAGACAAACTTTTTCTAAAAAATTCTATATAAAACTGAGATCACCAGGTGGTGGTGGCACACATCTTTAATCCCAGCACTCAGGAGGCAGAGGCAGGTGGATCTCTGTGAGTTCGAAACCAGCCTGGTCTACAGAGTAAGATCCAGGACAGCCAGAGTTACAACAGAGAAACCCTGTCTCAAAACAAAACAACCTGAGGTCACAGAGTGCTTATGTTTCTGTGCCTGGCTTCTTTCACTTAACATAGTAATCTTCAGTTCCACCCACATTGTTGTTACTGACAAGGAGCCTTTCTTCATGATCAAGTAATACTTCATTCTGTGTAGGTTCCATATTTTCTTGATTCATCAACTGATAAAAACTTATTATATCTCCATGGTTTGCCTATTGTGAATAATATTGTAAAAAAACACTGTAGTGAGAATATCTCTTCAAAATATAGATTTAATTTCATGTGAGATTGTTAATGTATATTTACGTTTTAAGTTTTTGAGGATACTCCATGATTTTTCATAGTCTCCACTAATTTCTATTCCCACCAACTATGCAGGGTTTCCCATTTCTTCACACGCTCGTTAGTATTTGTTGTCTTTTGTCTTTTATGTCAGAGTCATTCTCATTAGAGTGAGATGGCCATTCCTGTATTAATCATGGTGGCTTTAATTTATATTGCTATAAGTCATGTGTCCTATCATATCTAATTCAGGTTAACATGGACGCTCTACCTTTTCTAATTCTGTGTTTGGTTGTGTTGTAGCTGTTTTGTTGTTTGCTTTTTAGTGGGTCTTATGATTGATTTTTTCTTGGCATCTGGGCATTATTTATTGTTTTTAAAATAGCAGCTTTATTCAGACCCTTAGCATCATGGCTGTACAATGAGAGGTAGGAGGAGAGCAAGTGTCCTGTAGTCCCACTGTGTTAATTTTCCATCACTATAACAAGTCCCTGAAATGATCCACTTATGAAGACAAAGGTCTTAGTTTTGCTTGTAAGGTAAAGGGTCACATTTATGATCAGAGAGATCCCTTGTCTTTTTTTTTTTTTGTCTACATTGTTTATTGTGAGGTCTGATAGCTTTATGAAATAGAACTCTCTCCATAATGACTGGGTGCCCTAGAGTTTTAAACTCCAATTTGCCCCAGTCTTGCCCACTCTGAGCATCAATCAGCAATAGTGCAGGTCTTCCTACCCAGCCCTGGGATCCTCAGAGGGTGCTGCTCTGGTGAGTATGAAGCTCTGTATTTGCCTGTTTGTCTCTGTACTATGGAGACAAGATTTGCCTTCTGACCTTCTCCTTCCAATTTAAGGAGAGCTGTTGGGTTTTCAGGGCTTTCACCTCAGTATTCTTTCTAAGAAAATACCACATTTAGGCTCCTTCTATGATAGACCTGAAACTAGTTTAGAGGAAAACCCTGAATATTCAAGAGACATTGTGACCAATCTGGGTAGAAGGGTAATGACTCTATGTGAGTGTTGATAGATGTGAGATATGACTATTTTGTAATCAAACAGGGCTGATATAAGAGGAAAGAGGAAAAAGTCAATAGTCCAGAATAGCAAATGTCTAGAACTATATAAAATACCTGTACTTGTGCTGTGTACTTGTGTCATTTTATAAACTGACTTAAAATATTGTGATCGACAACAGCTTTTAGGAAATACATCTAATGACATTCAGAAGACACTAGTCTGAGTCAATGAACAAAGGATCCTTGTTGTAAAAGGATCCTACACAGCTATGTCTCAAAACAGATGTGGAAGAGACATGGGCTGTGATGTGTAGTAGAGTTAGGTTGGGATTTGGGCTCAGACATTTAGTAACTGAATGATCTTGAAGAAATTGACTTGTCTTGGCTCACTACACAAATCCGTTTGGGAGGCTGAATGGATGAAATAGCCTGTGTACCCCCTCCTCATTCCTTTGCTTCTTGGCCCTGGAGTGAACAATGACCACAACAAGCATAGATGGGAAGGGCCTGTGTTAACCTGCATCACAGCAGTTGTACTCAGGGTCACCCTTCCTAGCAGGTCCTCTTGATATATATATCAATTATAACTGTTCGTTGATATGCCATCTTGCTTTTGTGATGTTTTAATGAGACTTGGTATTTTACTGTGCTATTCCTAATTCCAAGCATGTAACCTGTGTAGTTCATGTTGAATAAATATTTGTTTCATGGAAAACTGAACAAAAAGGACAAGATATACTTGTTAGACCTTTTATAATTTTTCCAGGAATTCATCTAATATATATATATATATATATATATATATTTTCTGGTCTTTTGGTTTCTAAGGGTGATGTGCTTTGATTTTGAGTCTCTGGAGTAATTTTGGTCTACTTGGAAGATTTAAGAATGGATTAAGAGTAAAGACATCAGTAGAGAGTTAATGCTAGTGTTGAATTTAATAGGGTTATAGCTGGGGAAAATGGTGAACAGAAAACTAAGATTTTAATGTTGCTTCCTAGATTTCCATGGAAACAACTAAATAAACATGGAGACACCAAAGAAGACTAACCTAAAAATCTTTTTTTTCTAAGGACAATATCCCAGTAAAGCAAGTGAGATGATCTGGGTTGAAACCAACTAGCATTATGTCAGGCAGGGGAAGGCAAGGTGAAATAATGGTGGCTTTGCTGTCAAAACCATGTGATTATCAGAGAAGCTGCCAACTGCTGAGAGTGCTTCACTTGGAAAGAGGAGCTGTAACAAACCCAAGGAAAGCATTGTAGGCCAGGGGGCCATGCTTGTTGCCAGGTATGACTGTAGCTTATACCTGGGTCTGTTCTTGCCAAATTGAAATTGGTTATCCTTGGGGCTGGGTCCCAGCATGGCAGTTTCCTACTCAAGGTGATTGGCATCAAGTGCTCTGCACTGGGGCTGTCCAGGGTTTCAGCTTCTGCTCTGATTCCTCATGCTGCTGCATTGTCAGTTGGTAATGATACTTTTACAGTAGGTCCCTGCTTTCCCTTTCTTCATTGTGGCAATGTGAAAGAGTCAGGCAGAGTTCCACATCAGCCTTTGACAGATCCTGTTTCAATGACAAAATCAGTTCTAAGCCAGAGGCTCTCGTTTTGTAAGGATAAGCAAGCAGAGATGTTAGAGACCAGACCTGGAGCAAATCCAGAGGTGCCTTGCCTTGATGTGGACAAGGGGACGATTCTTGATGCATGGTGTCTATATGATCCAAGAAAACACACCAGACACAACTTAGTGAGATATTGCACCAAGCTGAAAGTCATTGAGAAACGAAAACCTGACTGGTATATTAGTTTGAGTTTGGTGGGAAAGCTACATTTGTAACATTGAACTTAATTTCAGAGGAAAGTTAAGAAATCTAAAATTGAAGGCAAAATATTAAAAGAATAATGGAAGATACACAATATAGGTCTAAGAGATTTGAGTGCTTTGTAAGCCTTGTTAAAAGCACATATATTTGACCTCAATCAACAACTCCACATGACAATATATATATATGCATATATACACACACACATATATATACATACATGTATATATGTGTATACACATATACATATACACATACACAAAGATATAAAGATATAAAGATATAAATATATATATATATATATATATATATATATATATATAATATTTCCTAAGGACATGGACTTTGTTCTCAGCCAATGGATAGAAGTGTTATCAAAGACAACAAAATTTAAGGTTTATTGCTTTGGGTTTCCTATTATTTTAGATAATATATGTATATGATCCCACTTTTTTTGAGAGGCTTTTTTATACCACCAGTAATAGGACTTCTATGTTTATAAAAGCAGGACTTTTCTTATCTTCACAAAATTGTTGATTTGGTTCTAGTTTCCTGGCAGCTGCTTACTGGAGAGAAGTTATCCTGTGTTATGTACTGATAACTGGTGAAAATCTGTAAACCTTCTGAGGCAATGGATCACAAGGTTGCAGATCTGTAGGAATTGCCCCACTGATCCTTGCAAAGAAATCAACTTCATGTTAATCCTTCTTACTAAAGTGTGGGAGTCTTGTAATGATCTGTAGCTGTCCTCTGTATAGGACTAAAGTATATCTCATCTTTTTATGGTGGGCTTTAATAATAATTTGGCACATTTTATAATATTTAAGAATGTTTCATTAATTTTTTTTGAGAATTGCATGCAATGTGTTTTGGTCATGTTTACCTTCTATTCCTTCCCCTAATTCCTCCCAGACCTACCTCCACACCCTATCCCATTTCATGTCTTCATTTAAAAAAACAAATCAAGTATAGATAATGCTGCTCACACGCCCTTGGGTGTGGGGCCATCCACTGTAGTCAAGACTTACAGTAGTCACACTCTCAGAAAACAATCTCTCCTTCCTTCAGAAGCTGTCAGTTGCCATAGTTGCTCAGTTAGGTTTGGGGGATGGTAAGCCCCTTCTCTCTGCTACAAGGTTGATTGGCTTGATCTTGTGCAGGTCTCGTTCAGCAACCACAGTTGCTGTGGGTTCAAGAGTGCAGCTGTCCCTGTCATGTCCAGAAGATACCATTTTTCTGTGGCCCTCCCTAACTTCTGGTTCTTATAGTCTTTCTTCCTCTTCTCCAAAGGTGATTTCTGAGCTTCATGGAGAGGGTGATATAGATGTTCTGTTTGTGGTTGAGGGCTTCACAGACATTTATTCTCTGAACATTGACCAGTTGTGAGTTGTTGTGTTAATCACTGTTCATTGCACAAAGGAACTTCTTAAATGAGATCCAAGAGCTGAACTAATTTTTAAGACCTCCCTTCATTCCACACCCAGGCAACACTGTAAATACAATTTGGAAAATTTTTCACAAAATGCGCTAGACTCACACCAAGAGAGAGACATACTTACTAATCTGTGTGGTCAAAGGTCAGCTTTCGTGAGCCCAGGATAGAATTTGGGATACAATTTAGAGGATTTCTTGCAAATCAATATAAAAAGATGAAAAGAAAATTTCACTTAGATATTTAAAAACGATCTTTCCAGAACAAGCAAATGACCTAAAGTAACAAATAAAAATGTTAATCTACTTGCAAAATTAATAAACTGGTAAAAAA
Organism: Cricetomys ansorgei; assembly: GCA_026225945.1. Taxonomy (NCBI): domain Eukaryota; kingdom Metazoa; phylum Chordata; class Mammalia; order Rodentia; family Nesomyidae; genus Cricetomys; species Cricetomys ansorgei. Next base: position 10,475,412 of record JAMJFZ010000451.1, on the reverse strand, counting down.
ACAAATTGGTGTGTAGATAAAAAAAAAAAAAAGAATTAAATGTCAATCTAGCTGATGAAAAGTGTATAATCCAAATTGAAAAGTTTTTAAAAATCACTTTCCCTTAAGTGACTCTAAGATAATAATCAGGTTGTTACCAGAGCATAACCAAAATGAGCAGAACATTGAATGGGATATTTGAAATGCAAGTATCCTACACAGACATGTGATGCCTATATGAAGGAAAAGAAAGGTGTTATTGGAAACTTAAGGACTGAAAATTAAACAATTTTTACATGTTTCTAAAAATGATCTTACTCAAATTTTATACTCTAGTAAACCAAAAATGAGTACAGAAGGAAGTGCTTCCAAAGAGGAAACCGTGGAACCATTCAGTCAGATAAATATAGATTTAGGCTTAAATAAGTGTGGTAAATATAGCTGAGAACCAATATAGAAAATTCCCAGAAAAGAAAAATGCAGTATATAAAAAGGCTTGATAGACTTCTGTCTTCAGGAGGAGGTAGTCAATTCAATTGTCCTAATTTATGCTGTGTAGTACAAGACACTGCTCATCTTGTTAGCCAGCTTGCTGTGGGGATTCCCTGGCCCCGCCTTCTGAGGCGGGAATTACAGTCATCTGCCAAATATCCTGAAGTTATATGGGCTCTGTGGATCCAAATTTCAGGCCTCTCGCTTGTGTGGCAATCACTCAACCAGTCCCCGAGCCCCGTGGTTGCCTTTCCGTTTCCCAGAAGTCCCTTTCCTACTTTCATAAATTTGTTAATTTTTTTTAATTTTCCCATATGAGAGAAAATACATGATCTATACCTTTCTAAGCCCAATGTACTTTGTTTAATGTAACCATCTCCAGTCACATTCATTTTCTCCAAGTTACAAAATTTCATTAATTTTCATTTTTATCTTTATTTGCCTGGAGTAGGGGGAGAGGTGAGACTGTCTCACTATGCAGACCAGGCTAGCATCCTATGAAATGGTGGGATGATAAGATGGGGCACCATTCATGGCTGATTAATTTCTTTTTAATGGCTAAACGGTATTCCATTAGGAATATATGCCACACTTTCTTCATCCATTTGTGCACCAGTGGGTACTCTGGCTGACTTCACTGGTTGGCTATTGCGGTTCTTCAATAACCATGAGTGTATCGGCATCTCTTCTATAGGGTAATTTGCATGTCTTCAGGAATATATCCAGGAGTGATGCACCTGGCTCATATGATGTTTTGAGGAACCTCTATGTTGATTTCTGGAGTATACAACAATAATTCTCTGAGTAAATAATGATCATAGCCATGGTGATTAAAACACACCATTTCTTTTCTAAGTAATACATCTAGGCCAATTAAAAACAATTACGACCATAATTCCAATAACCTTAGAGGAAAAGGAATAACGATGCCTGAAGTAGATGTAGAAAAATAAGAGAATACGAAGAGTAATACTAGAGAAAATAGAAAGAAGAGGGAAACTCAGAAAGATGAGAGAGACGACCCAACTGTAGACAACGGATAAAGACAACGGATACCCCGAACAGTGAAAGTTCAGGGGAACCCCAAAGGGAGCGAATGATGAGCTAGAAGGAGCAGCAAGGGAGATGAGGTTCACCTAATGAGCGAATACAAATGAGGAGGAGCCCAAAGGAGAGAGAAAATAAAAGATGATTGCATTTTGCACATTAACTAGTTAGGCACTGCATCTCCGATTGGTGTCTCTAATCCCAACACCCAAGAAGCTGAGGCAGGTGAGCCATGGCCTGAGGCCAGCCTAGGACCCATGACAAGAGCCCATTTTGAAAAAGAAGATGAAATAGGAGGAAAGAAGGAAAAGGCATCAAAAAGGCATCAAAAGGCATTTTAAACATAGATAAAAGGAAGAAATTTCAAAAATAATTTTTTTCAACACACTTAAAATAATTCATTATAGCCAGAAAATGGAAACAACCTAAATGCCTGTCAGTCGACGAATAGATAAAGAAAATATGCTACATTTACACAACTGAATATTACTCAGCTGTTAAAAAAAATAAAAAAAAAAAAGAAACTGTGCTATTCAGAGGTAAATGGACAGAGCAAGACAAAAATCATCCCGAGTAAGGTAAACCAGACTCAATAAGAAAAACGTGGCATACACTTGCTTAGATGTGGATTTTAGATGTTAAGTCTTCGATAGGTAAGCTACCATCCACATAACCACAGAGGTTGTGTATAGAGTAAGGGCACAGTGGGGCACAGCTCTCCCTAGGAAGGGGCAATAGAATAGTTAAGGATGGAGGAGGAGGAGGGCAGTAACAGGAGGGTAAAACCAGGATGGGGTGTGGAGGGAGAGGAAGACTAGTGAGGAACAGCTTAAACTAAGGGCCATTTGAAGGGTTGTATAAAAACATACTACAACAGGCTTTCCTAAGATATGTACATGCATGAAGGTAATAAAATGAAATTTTCAGGTAATGAGGGAGATGAAGCCCTAACTGATCATCTCTTGTCACCAGATGAAACTTCCAGTACTGACAATAGGTTGCATCTAATAGAGTTGTTGGTCAAAGGGGTCCCATGGGAACCCCCAAACAACCCAAGATATTGTTAAGGATATTGGTTGCTCTCCACAAACTGACAGTAAGGCCCTACTGCTGAATGCAACATTTACACAACTCACTGAACACAGAGAAGTTAGGCTGGTGCCTACTTAAAGCCTTAACTCCTACTGACTAGTGTTCATGGAAGGTACTGGAATGTATCTAACTAGTGTACTGGAAGGTACTCTGAATGCTACCAAAGAGAAAGGTAAACACCAACCCAGCTACAAAGCCTTCTATCTACAATAGTGACTTGCCTACAAGAATCACCAGTGGAATAGTGGCACAAAGCTTGTGGGAGTAACCAAACACTATCTTATTGGATTTAAGGCCCATTCCACAAGATGGAACCCATTCCCAAACCGCTTGAGTAGCCAAGAACCTGGAACCAAAGAGGCCAGTGACATAGGGGAAAGCCAACTACTACTGTTCTTAAAAAAAATAATGAAATTAACAAAAAGGTAGCAATAAAATGATTCCTAGTGACATTCTGCTGTACTCATAGATCAGTGACTTCCCAGCCATCATCAGAGAAGCTTCCTCCTAAAACAGATGGGATCAAATACAGAGACCTACAGCCAGACATTATTCAGAGAGTGAGAGACCTTGGAACACTCAGTCCTAAGTGGGATGTCTTCCTCAAATCCCTCCCCTCCCGAGCTCAGGGAGGAGCATGCACAGTTCCCTGCATGGGTCTGCACCAGATAAGATCCCTGTGCTGACAGAAGTGAACACCTGCCCCCTTTCCCTAATCCAGAAACCATCTCCACTATATAACCTCTCACAAATGAAAAAACAGTTTTCTCCGGGGGTGTCTCACTGGGATGTACAAACCATTCTTAAGAGCAGGCTCCATGCCTTAGCAGTAGATGAACAACACAGGATTAACTTAGTGCCAATTTTTGGAGGTTCTTTGTCTTATGGTGTTTTGTTGGGGCTTTTTTGTTTGTTTGTTTATTTATTTATTTATTTATTTATTTATTTATTTATTTATGGTTGTAACTCTGGCTGTCCTGGTACTCATTCTGTAGGCTGGCCTCAAACTCACAGAGATTCACCTGCCTCTGCCTCCCGAGTGCTGGGATCAAAGGCATACACTACTACCACCTAACTGGGGCTTCTTTTTTTCTTAAACCTTACAAGTCCTTTGCATATGTATAAATTATGACTTCCAGTTTTGTGTTTTTATAGGATCTCGCTGTATGTGAATGTGTGTGTCTCTGTGTCTATATGTGCTTCTTGTGCTTTTTCTTTGTCTCTTCTGTTGTTTGTTTTGTCCTCTTCTGGTTTGTTTGTTTGTTTTTGCTTTATATTACTTTATTCTATGATCATTTTTTAGATGTCTGTTTGTTTTCTAAGGGGAAACAGAAAGGGTGTAAATTCAGATGAGTAGGGAGGTTCCTGGAGGAATTGGGGCAGAAGAAACTGTAATCAGAATATATTATATGAAAAAGTTTTCTTTTTTTCAATAATAGAAAAAGAAAAAAGTGTTTATTTTTAGAAATAGAATACAGCTTTGCATTCTGAGGTCACTCCTAGGGGTAGCAGCAGCCAATGACACCAATCTATGCCAAATGGTTCTTCTTTAAGTGTCTGCTTCATTCCTGTGCTTCCCGGCCAGTGCAGTCTGTGCGCAGTCCAGTTTCCCTTTGGTCTTCTCTGGTGTATGCTTGGAAACCAGAGGGCATGGTTGGTGGCAGAGCTTGATGTACTTACTGTCTGCTTTCCTACTTGGCTGGACTAGACTTGGCAGACATGGGTTTTCCACCAACTAGTCCTCTAAGTTCCGGTTACTGGGAAAGGGAAGCCCTGAGGCAGGAATTTGCCTCAAGGCAGAACATTTGCTGCTTAAGCCTCCAGGCCCCTTACTTCTCACAGCTTAGTTCTTCTATGCAACCATCACTCGCCCCTCCTGGAGCTGGCTGTCAAGGCTGACATCCACACAGTATGCAATTCGGTGGGAATTCCGTGTTTCCCATCAGTTTCCCATCAGAGACTCTAACCCAGCATCTTTCCTCTGTAGCTGGACCAGCTCTCTAGCCAGCACTCCACAGATCACTTCAGCTCTCCAGATCCTTGCTGGGAGGAACTCCCAGGACTCCCTGAACTCCTGCTCAGCAGGCTGCATTCTGCTTGGTGCTGAGACCAGTGCTAGGTGGGTTCTTCTGAGCTCTCACTCTTTCTTCTCTGCCCTACTCTCTCATTGCATACTGACAATGTGGAGGCCGTCTAGCCCTCTGTTCTGCTTTCCCAATTCTCTATGCTTTTTATAAGGTTCTGTTATGTTTTAAATACGCACTTTCCGTGACAGCATCATGTGCTTGAACATTTAATCCTCAGCCCGTATCACTGTTTGAGTAGGTTTGGAACTTTGGGGACGTCTGACTTGAGTTGTCTGCCTGGGCCATTAGGGGCGTGAAGGTGCTAGTTCCTACTGGTTCCAGCTGCTCTTTGTGGTTTCACGGTCTTTAGCCTCAATACAAGCTCTCAATACAAGCTAGGCTTTGGCAATTGCTTCCAGCCCCACAGATGCACCTCAGTGCTTTCGCCACAATGGTGGACTCTTGCTAATCAGGAGACCTAGTGCAGTGGAAACCCACTGGAATCAATTAAGGACACCGTAGTGAAGACTTCTAGCAAAGGGGTACAAGGAGTCTGAACAGGCCATCTCCTGTAACCAGTCAAGGCTTCTAGTGGTGGGACTGGGACACTGCCCCAGCCACATACACACACACACAAAACTGGACCCCATGCTAAAGAATCCCATGCTAAAAGAGAGAACCCATGACTGATTCTCCAGGGCAGGCCAGAATCTAGAGACTGGACAGCCAGGAGAGGACTTATAATGCTATCCTGCTCTCCTCATAGATCAGTGCCTAGCCCAATCTTCACCAGAGAGGCGTCCTCCTGCAGCTGATGGGAACAGACACAGAGGTCCAGGGCCAAAGTGCAGAGCTGAGGGAACCCCACAGAAGAGGTAGAGGAGCGATAGCGAGGACCAGAGGAGTCAAGTACACCAAAAGAACAATTTTTATGGAGCCAACTGACCAGCACTCTTAGGGGCTCACAGAGCCAGAAGCGGCCTAAAGGGGGAGGGGGTCCCTGAACCTTTTGCCTGCCCTTGGGACCCTTCTTCCTCTCCTGGGTTGTCTAGTTCACCCTTGAAGTAGGGAATAGTGCCTGCCCCTGTTCCATCTTGTTGTGCCGTGTTTGAGCAGTAACCCTGGGAAGACTTCTCTTCCATTGGGAGAGGTAGGGGGGAGAGTGGGAGGATAAGAAGTAGATCTGGTGGAGACCCGGGAGAGGAGATGGGGGTGGAGCTGGAGGAGTGGAGGGAGGGGAAAAAGGGTGTTGGGATGAATTATATGAGAGAAGAAAAATTTTTTTTAAAAAAATTGCTTCTGTGAGGTATTTTGTCACAATGCTTTGAAAGTTAACAAACAAGTGTTTTATTTGGTACCAAAATGTCAGTGCCTTCCCACCATCACCCTTTCCAGACAGAACCTGCTCTAAGCTGTTCCTCTTCATCCCCTGGAGATGCTCCTCTGGTAGGAACCATTGGTCCACCAGCACCAGTAGTCTCTCATGTACTTTATCATGTCTTTTCCTCTCCAAACGGGTTTCGGCTTTCTCTTCTTTCGTGCAGATACATATTATTTTCTATGGTCTGAGTTAGTCACCGAGGATCTAATACCCTTCTCAGTTTATTCTCATCCTTTTTTTTTTTTTTTTTTTGGCATTTCTCTGCAATGGAAGTGTTTCCGTGTGTATTTGTTATTAATTTATTTATTTGTTTTTCACTGAGAATTGTCAAAGTTCCTTAGAATTTTCTTTTAGACAATTACTTAGGCTGAAGTCAAGATTATAATAAAAAAGTAATCTTTAAGAACTGTTACAATGTGGGCACTATGAAACCAAAACTGGCACTACTTCCCATGAGATCAAATTGAGTATACTTAATATGTGGTGTGGTGTGGATACCAAGCAGTATAGAAAGGTGGTAGCCCTGTTGCAATCAGCACTTGCAGTGGAATATTTGACCCTATCTCCAGATACTGTAAAGTTGTATGCTCTGTCTATGCAGAAAGTTCTCCTGTAATTATAGGAGACTTGCATTCCAGAGCTGCTGGGGGAAGGGCACTTCTTAAAAGCTTTTGCAGCCTGCTTCTCTCTGTAGGATTTGCTTCCTGCACCTGTTCACAGTTTCTGGCTAAAAAACAATGGATGTTCAAATACCTAGCACTCTAAAGTCTTCATGCTAAAGGCATTTGTTTATGATATTGCAGATGAAGAGTCCTTGTAACTTTTGCAGCCTTCTGCAGCCAGAATCCAGGGAACACTTTGAATTCCTCAGCTTTGACTTCAGCCTTATCTGAGACAAGTCTGCTGGCTGAAGCTACTAGTTGTGAGGTTCTATTCATTAATGTAAATAAGGCATTCGTGTCAGTGGGGCTGTCCCTGGAGGTCACATTCTCTGGGTCAGTCCATGAGAGAAGCTAGAACCTCTGCAAGGTGGATCCAGCTTTATACCTCAGTGATTGTCTTTCGTTCCTTATTAAACCCAATACAATTATAACATTTCCATCTATAAACACAACCTATTAGAAATTAGTATTATCCATCTGCTAGCTCGTTGTGGGTAAACTGGTCTTTCTTAGCATGAAGGTAAATCCCTTTACAGATGTCTGGGGACACTTAGTATCCACAGTCATTTTGCCCTGGACACTTAGGGAATTTAAAGTCATATGGGTTCTGGTGAGAAAGCTCTTCTAGTGGTTCTGACCGATAAGTGCCTCTGGCTAGAAGTAGTTCAGCTTGAGAACAATCTTTATGAAAATCCCTTCTGAGGGGGAGTTTATTTTTAGCTCACTCTTATGAGACTTCCTGGGCCTTGGCTTTAAGGGAAAGAAAATTTTCTCTAAACATAGCATTATGGGTGGTCCCTGGGTTTTGGATTCCAGACCACTAGAGTCCTGGGAAATGGAAGTTGTATAAACTTCATCAAGAAATATTTACTGGTTTTTTTTTGTTGTTATTTTGTTATTTTGTTTTGTTTTTAGAGCCAGGAATTCTTTCTTGGAGATTTACCTGCCTCTGCCTCCCAAGTACTGGGATCAAAAGCATATGCAACCACTTCTGGATAGTTTTTTGTTTGTTTGTTTGTTTGTTTTTTAATGTTGAAAATACTTTTTTTTTTCATCCCCAGACAGGGATTCTCTGTTGTACCTCTGGCTTTCCTGGAACTCAATATATAGACCAGACTGGCCTTGAACTCACAGAGATCCACCCGGCTGGACTCCCAAGTTCTGGGATTAAAGGCGTGGACCACCACCATCTGGCTGAAAATATGTTTGCAGCCATATTTTTTTTCAGAAAACCTTGTTATGTATGTATGTGTCCCTGACCAGCCTCAAACTTGGGACAATCCTCCTGCCTCAGTCTTCCATGAGCTAAGATCTGTACTCCTCATTCTGTACTACTGTGCTACTATTACAGGTCTGTACGACCTCATTCAGAACGACATTAGTTTTTAATGTAAAACTTGTTGATTTATATATTGACTGAATGAAAGGCAGCGTGTTAGGCTTGATCAATGAGGTTGCTGCAGTTAGGATGAAATAGCAAAGTTTAATTTTAAAGAGCCTTTCTTCACAAAAATGAAATTCTGTTTCTAAATTAGATGTATTTTTTTTTACAAGGGTTCATAGGCAGACATAAATTAGTAGGCATTTAAATATAAGAGAAAACACATCCACATGTTAAATGTCAGTGACTGCAGTTGAAATTGCTGCATTGATTATATCATTAAAAATTGTTCAGACATTTACTTAGAAGCTTTTTGGTCTGTTCATCATGACATATGAATAGGTTTGATAATCAATGAAATTGCCATTAAATTCTCCAAAAGATGGAGCATGATATCCATAAGAGGTATGGAAACAAGTCCCAGCTAGACCTATGAGAGATGTTAAGTCTTTACAGCATGCACTCTGAGGACTGAACACCAGGCTGCAAGGGTCTGATAAAGTGCAGACTCAAATAGCTTTGCTTTGGGAATGGGAAGTCAGAGTTGCTAGACTCTTCCAGTCAATAGGAAACAGCCTGAATCTCTAAGCACATTTTATCAGATGCACTTGACTCAAAACTGACAAACAAAAAAATGACTCAAGGAATTAACTCTGAGCACAAGAGGAAGTGGAGGAGAAGATAGTCCTTGTTCTCCAGTTTTTTGTATTTTTGTTTTTGTTGTTGTTGTTTTAGGCAAATCCTAGCACAGGAAAGAATGAAAATGTGAGGATTATCTTAATCAGAAAAAGAAATTTCCATTCAGATTGAGAGAGATTTGAAGGGAACAGAATAACACTCTACTTAATTTAGTTTAATTTAATTAGAATAATATTCTAATTAAAAGAGAAAGACTTTAGAGATACTTCTGAGCCTTGTAAGAGATCTTCATTTAATGCTAATCAGGTGCTCAAGGTTAGATTCTCTATGTAATGTATTAAATACAGCATTTATACATTATGCATATGTAAAACATTTATTCCAGTTAAATGAAGCTTCCGGCTTCTGACATGTCAGTGTATCTAGTTCTTTAGCAGTCGTGACTATAACTTATAAATCAAAGAACACTTTAGAAAGCTCAATTTGGATGAGTTGTATTGACAAAGGAAGTACTTTGATAAATGTGTGGTGTGTAATTATCGCATTTATTTTCTGTCCATGACACTTAGGATGACTAATGAAGACGGAGAACACAATATTGAATTTTTGCTTCAGGGAAACCATACTGGTCAGTGACTGCTGGTGAAAGCCCATTCAGATGCTTCCCCCTCCCCGAAATCTCTTTAGTTCCTCCAGTTTTCTCCTGACAGTTGGCTCTAGAATAGGATTAAGCAGCCTAAATTTCAGAAGAGTGTACAGGTTTTAAGACACTTGCACTGAGCTGATCCTCAAAAGAATCGAGACAGAGTAGGGAGACAGTCAGACAAGGCCAGGAAAAAAAGAAAAAGAAGAAAGAAAGAAAGAAAGAAAGAAAGAAAGAAAGAAAGAAAGAAAGAAAGAAAGAAAGAAAGAAAGAAAGAAAGAAAGAGAGAAAAGAAAGAAGAGAGAGAGAGAGAAAGGGGTGTGGACTGGCTAGCTATTAGATTTCTTCATATTGGGCTTTCACCAATTTCAGATTGCCATTTCTTTCATTTCTGAAATGAAGACTAAGTGAGCAATTTCCCTTGTTGGGTGTGATGCCCTGTGTCCCTGCATGGTCCTCATCTGTGTGGCGCATCTCTCTGCGGATCAAGCAGCAGGGCTGGTTATAACCTCAGATCTTCCCTTTTTATCTCCAGCACAGATCTCTAAAAGCAGGAACGATATGCTTCGTTCCTGAAACCTGAAAACAAGTCTGTGAGACAGTGTCAAGAAAGACAATATTGAAAAAGGTCAAACTTTAATTCACCTTGGTTCTCAGACATATGCCCTGCGGCTTTGTGATAAAAATGATTGCCTGGTCCCTGATGATGACTGTAACAGCATCCCCTACAGGAGCAAGTGGAAGCTCATTTGATGCTCATTTTTTATTCCAAAACTTCTCACCCTCTCCCACTTCAGCTCAGGACCAAATCTAACATTTGGACAATTTCTTGAATATAGATTCTCACATAAATACTGCTGTGAGTGTGTGCTCAGAGACAAGAGTAATAGTGTCCCGGAAATGCGTGTGTGCTGTGTGAAGTACACGCAGTAAAAGGAACGAAAAGAATTGTGTTTTTATTCAGTTTCACTTCCTTGGTGCACCAGTACAATTATACTGCTGACATCCACCTGCATTTCATCTGTGTAAAATGATGAAAGCGTAAGAAAAAAAGTCCTCATTTTTACTACCTTAGTGTGTTTTTTTTTTTTTTGGTCTCAGAACCTATGATTTTCAAAAATATAAAGTTATAACAAATAACCTTAACAACTTCTCACATTAAAAAAAAAACTTTTATGAATGGGAACTTTGAGTGATTTTCTGGTAAATCTAATTTATTTAAATTAGCTTTATTTAATTATACATACAGCTGTTCTGTGCCCCAAACATAACCCAAGGGACTATTTAAAGTCCGTAAGACTAAATGTCATGTTTTATCACCGTGTAACACATACTGCAAACTGCAACACAAAATGTTTTTGTTGCTCACTGGGTAGTCATTGCGGAAGGCAGCCTCGTTTCCCTTGTTTGCTTCTGTGGCATGAGAGCAGGGCCAGTGGCTGTCACTAATGCACACAGGATTAGCTTTCCTTTCAGCCGAGCACCATTCATGTCTTAAATTAGTTTATAGACATGTCCCTGTCTAGCTGTGACTCTTTGGTTCCAGCTCTATCTAGACTTCCCAAAGGGCTCAGATTTCCCCTTAGTTCCTTATGCCGGTTACATCCAACATCAATGGGCAACAGCTCTGAATCAACCCATGTGTTCCCAGTAGAGTCCCTCACTTTTCAAATGGCTCATTTTGAATTCTAGCCTCATAAAGTGAGGCTTCAACTGTGATTCAGATTTCTCTAGTTCTTTGATAAACGGGATGGCTTATAGCTGAGATCACCGCTGTGCGTGTGTGTGTGTGTGTGTGTGTGTGTTTATGTGCATGCAGATATCCATGTGTCCTCATGCACTGTTTGTTTTGTTTTTTGATGCTGTCTCTCACTGGCCTGGAGCTTCCCAAATAGGCTAGGTGAGCTGGCTAGAGACCTTCGAAGCCCTTCCTGCCCTCCGCTCCCAAGCACTGGGATTACAAACACATGTCACTACACTCGGCTTTTTTACTTAAGTACCAGGGATGGAACTCAGATCTTCTATGTTCTGGATGAGCGTTCAGACCCTGTTATCACCTTTATCCTTCTATGGCTGTGTAAGGACATTAACAATGAAAATGTACGTGGCTTACCTACCAAAAAGATCTTGGACTTTGGAGCCATGAAATCTAGTGGTAATCTAGCTCTACTTTTATTTACTTAGTGATTGGGCAAATTATTTCTGGACTCCATAATGTATTTATCTATATTATAAACATCATCAAACTTCCCAGTGTTGACTGAAGAATGCAAGGAGAAAAATATAACTGAAATTTTTGTATAAGATATAGGATGATGTAAATATTAACAATTTCTACACTCTACTATAAAAACAGAAGAATCCAATGAGAAGCCATTTCCCCAACCTCAATAATATTGTTGATCTTTTTAAGTCAATAGAAATTAGTGAGCAATTGGTTTGCATAGGGCAGAATGAGAGTATTGCTTCTGTAATTTGCAATTAGGAAATAATTTAGAAAATTGGGAAGACCAGGATCATGATATAACTGTCCTCAAAATTTATTGGTGTATTTTTATTAAAAGGCTTTTCAGATACAACTTAATTGAAATGAGACTTCATGATAGGGTCAAGGGTATCGAAATGCCCACAGTCAGCCCTAAGTTGGTTTGTGAATGATTAAAGTGGGTTTTGCTACGTAGAGTGTGGTTCCCAAATATAAGTATTTAATGTGGAGGATCAAAGGGAGTTCATTGATAGCCTCATCTAGAATGCTTTGTTATCCTTAAACTGGTGAAGAATCTCTACATCCCAAGGATGTTAGACCAATACAAACGGTCAATCCTATAACCACATAGATTGACCTCTGGTCTTTCTGACCTAAAAAAAAAAAAGGAAAGAAAAGAAAAAGAAATAAAGAAAAGCAAAAGGAAAAAATGTTAATCTTCTGTTCATGTTTTTAGAGGAATCCAAGGACATTTGCGTCATGCATTCAAGTGTGTGGAGCACAGCACACACACCTCAAACACCCATGTTTTCATTACACCAGCACAGAATCATTGGTACAAGTGATGTTGTGTCTCGTTCCCACCTTCATCCCCTAACATTTGAGGAATGACAGTTTTATCTCCTTTTCACATTATGTCACTGCTCTGCGATGGAGATGTAGCACGATCCTAAACGTCTTGGGGATAATTACTCTTCCAGTAATTTGCAAGACTAATGATGCTTTTCCAGTTTTATATGTTACAAGTGTTTTATGTTTTAATAATTTGCACTTGGTCTTTTCTTTGATGCTTTTCCTCCTGTCTGTGGGCTTTACAGGTCTACAGCTAGTACTATTCCTAAGAAGAATTATTTCCACTTCACAAGAAAGAAAATTATTTTGGTAATGCAGAAAAGGCCAGATGCTGGCCTTTATAAAGAAAAAAAGATGCTCCAAAACTGGGTTTTATGTCTTTCCTAGGATAGGGGGTTACATATTCAATAGAATGAGGCTTCTTTAAACTATAAGTGCCTTGAGGGTTATTTGTTGACAAGATGACGGCAGATGGACAGTGTATCTTTCAGAGGTGATGTCAGACCAGAAGGACTGACTGCTTACGTTTGCTGTTGTACAGATCCCAAATTTCTGAATACAGAGCATTGGTAGGGTGAGTTAACCTATCAAAATGAGGGCAAGTTATTAGAAGTATTGCCAGATCCTATAGCTCTACCTTTTCCAAAATGTTATCCCAGATAGAATAATATAAGTTATTGTCATTAGAGTTTGGCTGTTTACATTCAGAAAAATAAACTTGAGTCATGCACTTGCACGAGTGAGAAGTTTATTCCTTTATATCATTGGGTGATGCTCCATTTAATGGATATACCACAGTTTATTCACTGACTTCATTACCTTCCCATGAGTCTGCCGGGAGTACCTGAAGCTATGCTTTTTATTCTATGAACCCATTAAAGTACTATACATATGGATGGAAGGTGCTAGCTGTTGATTAGTCAAGGGTCAACGAAGGGAAGGTAAGAGATATCAAGGAAGGAAATAAGAAAAAAAGGAAGAAAGGAAGAAAAGATGGGTGGTGATAAGGAGGTGAAGAAAGACAAGCAAAGAATGTAGAAAGTGTCAACTAGCTCTTAAGTGTGCGAAGAAAATATAGTTCATTTTTTCTGTTACTGGTGTATTAATCTTTCTCAAAAGAGTTATCCTATTAGATCTGGAAATAAAGGAGAAAATCATTAAAGTTGCCATTTAGATGTCTCCATATTGTCTAGTTGAAACCACTCTGTTCAATCAACTTAATGTGCTTGAGTAAATGCTCAGTCCTTTTATCTTCTCTCCCTCAAGACGACCCCATGTGAGGGGGTCGCACACAGCCCCTCTAAGTGGCCTGGAAAAGGCCCTGAGATCCAAGCACTGTGACACTGTGCTATAACTCATGCCTCCCCTACCGTATCCTTTGTGACCACTCCATTGGTATCACCTCTCAAGTCTGAAATCTCGTTCTCTCTCTCTCTCTCTCTCTCTCTCTCTCGTCAGAAATTGAAGTTCTTCTTTCACTCAGTCTCAATTCAAGTATCACTGGACTACTCTAACTTTCAGCCATATTCTTTCTTGCTTCTAGTTTAGGAGTTGTGCAATGCACAGTTCCTGCACATGCTTCCTTCACCCTTGCTGGAGTTGCAGTACTTCACTCCTCAATTTCTCCTTGCCATAGATCGTGGAGCCATCGCAGATTAAAGATGCCAGGCCTCTGCTCAACCAGATGATGATGTAAATCGGCTCGCCACGGTGGTTTCTTTGTGGGGTTGAATGAGAGCACGGCAGTTTTACAGCTCCACTTGATCTTTTGTGTGGCTCTTGGAACCAGAAGTGATTTCAGGGTGGGATGGATGCGCATTTTCTCGACTAGATTGGAAATTTGTGTCTGCTTGGGAAATGAGAACCAACTCCTACACACTGGGGCATAAAAGGCTAAAACCAAACACAAATATAACCTGGTATAGTAAGGTCCAGCAGGTCAATTATTCAGTGAATTTATCAACTGAAAGAAGCAGTTGTAACTCCCTACTGTAGCCTAAATGTGATTGGCGCTATAAATATGAGGCAGCTTATTGAGGATTGTCCTTTTCTCTTCACCTCTTGTATTGGTTTTTAAATTGGCCCCAATAGTGGTTATGTAAAACATTCTCTTAAAAGGTCTTATGATAGTTAATATCTACATTTATGGCACATCAATTTCTAGAAGTTACCCATTCCCAATGTCTTGGTTTACTTACAGATTTTTAAAATTACATGAGTCCTAAAAGAATAGCAGTTATAACGATTGTGATTACATACATGCGTGCATATATTCATTGTATTATTGTTATAATCATATATGTGATAACATATATAAATATGCAGAATATATATTCAGGCAGCTCATAGTCACATCAATTCTAACACTGTGATGTACAATGATAGATTTTGTATTTTCATGTAGATTCTGGTTTCTACTACTCTGAACTCTGAGCCATGAAGAAATTTTCACATACACACACACACACACACACACACACACACACACACACACACAAAATCTACCTCAATCCTGTCCTCTAGATGGAGTTTTCTAGTCTTCAAACCCTAGACATCTTATATAAGTGCTAATGTGGTGTCCCTCCATGAATAAGAACTCTTAAACCATATGCATGGTTCATGGTAACTCTTGCGATTTTAAAACTGAAAACAGGGCCACATGCATGTATATGACAGCACCACGCTACACCCTGTAGTTTTTGAAGTGGTCTTAGTAAAGGGTTAGACATAATGATCTTTGAAATTCCATTTCAGCCATCATTGTATCATTACCCTGGTAGAACAAAGACTGGGAAGGAGGACAAAGGAAGGGGAGAAAGGATAGGTCATACGTACAGGAAAAGTGGGAACCCACCCTGAGCCAGTGCAGAGAAGTTGGGCTCCTAGCACGTAATGGCTGTGAGCATTGGTAGGTGTGGAAGAGTGGGCTAATACAGAATTGCTAAAAGGAGAGGTGGGCCCAAGGAGCTAATAGGGACTTCTCAGTCCTTCCTTGACATCTGTTGAGTAGCTGGAGAACTCTGCAGCCCACGAAGCCCCATTTACAAAGTGTGGAAAAATGAGAATGCTTGAGAAGACATGCAGCATGCATCTGTAACCCCAGTTCTGGGGACAGAGATAGGCAGATCTTTGGAGACTGTCCAGACGGCCAGTCTATAGAGAGAAAGCCACAGTTTCAATGAACAATCCTGTTTCAAAAAATAAGATAGAGGGTGATAGAGGAGCACAGTTAGCATGAACTCCTGGCCTTTGCGTGGACATGCGTGGACACAGGCACCTACAAACACAGACACAGATATAGCATGAAAATTAAAAATTTGAAAGATTTATAGATGGGTATTATTATCAATAATGAACTTACAGATTGAAATATAATACATTCAATAACACCATGAATCCTGGAAACAGCCACGAACTGTACTCTGAAATTGTACCGCTTTATGGCTTGTGTGGTATTAATTTAGATACTTAACTTCTCTGTGATGCAGTTGCTGCATTGGTAGAGGACCAGCATCACGGTATTGATCTGAATATTGGATGGGTTGGTATATTGAATGTTCTTAGAAAAGCACTCTCCTGAATGAACCTGTAAAACTGATCAAAGAGTTATTAGGATGGGAACTATCATTCTATAGTTACCTAGATTGCTCAACTTTGGCCAACAATGTGGCTGATAGTCCTGGTTTTCTTGAATCCGTCTTCTAATTTCAGGTGTTTTTCATCAGCATTTTCTTATTAGGTCAACTAAGGCATCATTGTAATTTGAATTTCTGAGTTAAAGGGAAAGCACACCCTGTTAGCAGAAGAAAATACAGGTGGCCTGGCCAAAAGTTGCAACAGTGCCAGTTGGAGACAAGGATCACAAGTCCTTTCTATCATGCAGAATATGAAGATTACTGCTGGAGCCAATCTTTGGAGGAAATGAATAAAAGAGAGTGAGCGTCTGGCCCGTGAGTAACACAGGGCAGTGGTGTGTGTCCCTGCTCCTGGCGGCAGAAAGCTCACAATCCTTAGCATTGACTTCACTCCCGGGTCCCCATAATTTTCGATTTATCCCTTAGTGGATGTACAGTTCTTCACTCATCATTAACCACCAGACTGTAGTCTTCCTTTAACCCTTTATTGTTTCCTGATACCATGGGTAGTGCATTAGATTCCATTCCTTCCATGCATGTGAACGAGTGCCAGTTTGGTTCATCCATGGCCCCTCGCCACAGAAAGTATTCCTGTGATTGAAATTTAAAACTGCTCCAACTAATGAGCTCTGTTAAAACTGATCTGAATATGAAACCCTGTCTTGTGGGCCACTGGGGCTGAGTGTTTCTTTAAGTGAGTACAGTAAGTGTGCCCTTGTAAGGAGATTCTTAAAAGCTTTAAGAAAACAGAGTTCCGAATAAATAATGCTGATTAGACACCATTCCATGAAAAGAATAATAGAAAGGGACCGAGTGATAAATGAAATGGATGTTGTGCTGTCAGTGCAAATGGTGATGAATGCAGGGCCAGGGTTCAGCTTTCCCAGGCACTTCTGTCCACTGGCCGGTACCATTTATAATTGTGCTTTAGTGCTTTGCAGCCCAGTTGTTTCATTCACACTAACGGTGACAATAAAATGATAAATTAGCCAGGAACAGGATGTCTAATCAGCAGATGAGCAGTGGTGCAGCTCATATCAAAAGCAGAACCATTCTGCTTCTTTACCATGTTCCTAATCGAGCATGGGAAGGATCGTGGTGTTGCTAGGGGGTTTTACCAAATGCGCCATTATTCACAAATTTCAACTATTTTTCCTTTATTTAAAAATATTTTTAATTTTAGTCCTCCTAAATAATCTACTTCTTATTCTAATCAGCTAACAAACAATATATTAAATGTTGGCTGTTTAAAGAAATTTATTATTAATGGAAGACCATTCTGCTTTGATGTGTGACTTTGCCAGAAAAGCACAGCTAGCAGTTCTATGTGATTTTGGACATTGTATTGCTCTTTCAAAGAATTATTTATTTGCATGAGTGTTTTTCCTGCATGTATGTCTGAGTACCACATGCATGCCTGGTGCTCAATGGAGACTAGAAGAGGACATCAGATCCACTGGAAACAGGGCTACCTATGGTTATAAGCAACCATGTGGGTTGTGGGTGCTGGAAATTGAGCTTGGGTCCTCTGAAGAGCAGCCAGTGAGTGCTCTTTTAGCCTCTGAGCCATATCTCCAGCCCTGACTTTGTATTTCTCAAATATATACCTCACTGATGTCATGTATATTTTATACATAATGAAGAAGTATTTAAAGAACAACCACACATGTATTTTGCTTAAAATGTATGTTAAATAACAAAAAAAAGCATGAAGGAAACTTCTGAATTTTGTTTTATGTAATTTTTACAAAATGAGTTTATTCATGACAAAGCTGTTAAAACACAAACTTACATTTTGTAAAGCCTGACATTCTGAAGTGATATTCTCATTCATAAATTCCTTATCTTACTCATGACTAACATGATAGACATATGTTTGAAATGATGCACACACCAGTAGCCCTGATCTGTTTGTTATAGCTTGTCTACCTGCATTGAAATATTAACGGGGGTACTCCTGTAAACATGTCAGATGATTTATGTCTTCCGAAATACATTTAAAACTTGAAAAGGATACGAACATTTGGCTTATCTACTTTGAGGATTTCCTTTGCTTGAATACCCAAGCAGACGTCAATATTTGTGTCGTATGAAGGTTTGATGCAGGCTTGTAATCCCAGTCTCTGGAAGACTGAGACAGGAAGATCAAAATGTCAAGCCCTGCCTAGACTACAGCTTGAGGTCAAGGCTAGCCTGGCCGACTTAGTGAGACCATGTCTTAAAATAAGAAGGAAAAGTGAGCTGAGGGCACAGCTCAGGGGTGGAGCACTTGTCTAGAATGTGCAACACTCTGTATTCAATCCTCTAAGCTTTTGTTTCGATCATTTTTGCTCCCCCTTTGTGCCTATATACTGGAGACATGATCAATCTCAAACACCACTGGCTGTGCCGTGCCCATTTTTATGTTGGATCCCATTTTCAAAGTGTCTGACAAGGTATTACTTTTGATTTGCCCGGCTTTTTTTCATCCTATGTGGTCCGTTTCTGTTAAGCTATACCACAAGCTGTGGCGTTTGTCTGACTCCCTGCTTTCTTTGTCATGGATTTCAGAACAATATCCAAAACTCCCACCTGCCTTTCAAATTCAGCACCGGTGCAAGCGATGAGGATGCCAATAGGTGAAATGAAGATGTCTTCTTAGACATCTTTGCCAATTAAGTGTAAGCATTTTGAAATTCACATGGATATGTAGAAGAGTGTGAGAAATAAGATGAAAGAAATAAAGGAAATCAATGGCTTGGAATATGATTAGAGTTTCAAAGGATGTAGACCTCTCCATTTTCTTCCTTTTAAGACTCATTTTTTTCTATTTGTCTTCAGTTTTCAATATGGAATCTGGAAACTCTCCCATGTGACTTTTCTCACTCATTAAGAATGAATTGGCTACCCTATACTCGTACTCCTGTTGTACCTGGTTGTTGCTTCCATGGTTGTAGAGGAATAGCCCTGTGTGAAAACTAGGGTCTACATTCCACAGGCTACATTCAGAGGTCTGTGTGGCCCGGATGGAATATAGACACACTTTCAATCCAGTATTCAGAAAGCAATGGCAGCAAAGTGACTAATCAGAGAAAGATTTAACAGAGTAAGGACAAGCCCACCTCTCACGAGAAAAGGTGGGCTCTGAGCTCAGTAAAAGAGAGTTACATTCAGATAACATTTGGTAGCCCAAAGCACACTCCCCATCATGGTCTGCTGGCTTGTCTACCTCCTGCTGGAATGCCACTCAAGGCAGGGACAGACTATGCTCAAATATCACGGATAACATGCTCCTTACATTGGAGATGCATTGACTTTGTTGAGGATGTCATAGCACAGGAAGTGTGGGAGACAATTGAATCAGAAGATGGCTGATTGACATTAGACCATGAACCCTCAGGTATTTAGTAATTTCTTTTGTCCATGTATATATGTGTGTGATAGTATTGGCCTGATTCCTTTTATATGCAGCTTTGCATGACTCCTACAGTGGTATTTTAGTTCAGACATCAGAAGAATGTGGTAAAACTTAAAGATTCACCATTCTCTTTTAAGATCCTCTTGAAAAAATATCTAGATTACTTTCTGGTTTGGAAGTGAGCAATCTTCTAAAAAGCAGACACAGATATATCTATCATATTTTTACATTTTGTAAAGATTTATTTTATTTAAAAATGCTTTTCATATGACTGCAGGTACCTGCAGAGACCAGAAAAGGGAATCAAATCCTCTATGGTTGGAGTTAGGGTTGTGAGCTGCCTCATGTGGGTGCTAGGAACCAGCTCTGGTCCTCTGTAAAAGCAGTATATACTTGCAGCCATGCAGACATCTCTCCACCTCAGTCATCTTTTCTCTTTGGTAAGACTGCATATTTTCTTGTTGCCTGTTCAGGGCTGTTTCACATGTATTTCCTTAATATCTTTCCATAAGAATAGTAAGCAGATTGAGAGCATCTCTTTGCTCTGTTTTACCTTTTAGCAGCTCAGCTACATAGGAAAACACGATGGAAATTTAAATACCAGCCACTCAGTACAACAGAACTTTTCCAAGGGCAACAACGAGGTTGTACTTAGCAATCAGTGGTTGGAAATATGCTCATTATTTCAGCTGCATTAAAAATATACACCAACCTGAGGACATAATTAGGCAGAGCCTGGAGCACAGCATTTATAAATATGGAGGGCGAAAAATAATGAAGATGATTTTGAGATACCTGATTCAATTGTCCCTCTTTCCAAACAAAGTGTTAATTAAGAAAAACAAGGTAGAGTTTGCAGAGGGAACTATTTCCTGTCTGTAGCATATAAGGGCCTCTAATAGCATTAAACACTAGAGCTACTGAATAATGCAGTCCCTTATTGTACATGGGTCCCTCGATAAGGGGCAAAAATTACATTTTAGATTCTGCTCTGTCTCTTGCATCTTTGCTGTAAACTGCCCCCAGATTAGTGCCATTAATCATATTTTTGTAGACAAAGAAATGAGATACACATTAAGCAGTCATACTCTTTAAAGATTTTAAAATTTCAGAAGATGAAAGTAAGATTTTACTTTATCAGCTCCTAGAATATAGTTATCTTCCAAGAAAACACATTTAGTAATTCACGAACAATCTGAGGAAAAACAATCAGAAAACTAGCAAGATCATCTCTTTCTCTGCTAGCTTTTCATTATTCACCGTTAAACTGCTCGACTACTAATCTGTTATCATTATTTACTGCTATTGAAACTATTGCTTTTATTAGAAAAATATTTTTCTTTTAAGGAGACAATTATATACAGGTGACTTGGAGACACATAAATTTTGGTTGCTGTGAAATTATAGCTCCCATATTTGTGTTTCAGCTTCATTTCTGCTCATCCACTAGCACTATGATAGATGAAGACTTTATCTACTGTTCCCAGACTGAAGACAGGAGGGAAGTACACTTCAGTCACAGAGTAATCAAAAGACGAAGAAGAAATATCAATGTGTAAAAACACATCACACATCTACCATGTAATAATTCAAATATATGTGATAAAACAACACCATCTGAAATAGACATAAAACCTATCATATAGTTAAGCAGTAAACATTTTAAAAGGGAGAGACCTTAATGTGAAGAACTGTAAAATTTTACTTAACGGGTTGAGAGAGAAAGAGTAAATTCATATGCATGTGTGGGTTTGACACTGTGAAAGTAAGGTAAACTGAAGCAAAATGTTAACAACTTTTACATGAACTCCGACTTGATGATTGGGAAAATCATTTGACATATTTAAAATACAGAGCCAAGAATATGCAAATGAAGTTTGGTTAAAAAAGAATGAGTCTAGAAACTAACCCTAAACGAAAGCATAAACTGTGATGATAAATAAAATACAATACTGGAAGAGAAATAGTTTTTTAAAAAGTCAGATAGATGAATTATCAAACATTTAAAACAAAAGTATGATTTCGAGTAGGAAAGATTTTTAAACAAGATGTAATGAACCACTGGTGAGGAGGGAAGATTTAATTTGAGGTGGACCAGCACCTGTGCACATGAGGCCTGGATTGACTGGCCTCCAGTGAGCCTGGGGGACTGATGTAATCAGAAAACATTGTGTACACAAAGGAAATTCTCAAAGAATGAATGAAACTACAACAACAAAAGCCCCTCTGTTTAAAGAACACTGGTCAGGGTCAGCTAGAGGTGCTTAGAACCTGAAATACACAAATGAGTCCACACAGTCCTGAGATAACAGCCCAGCAAAGGAAAACAGCAGAGAAGCATGCAGGCCATTCATGAAAGAGGAAATTTACATGACAAAATAATACCTGATACATACTGTAAACCTTGTCAAAAACCCTTGGCTAGGGATTTCACAGATCCTGGTGGGGCAGAGGGGACCTTGCAGTTGTTGTTTTGCTAAATAGGCATGCTGTCAAACTGTCTTCTTAATTTTTATGTTTATACCTATAGATTAGGGCTCCTCTATGGTCACAGAAACCTCTTTCTCACAGTGATTATCAGTTAGGCAAAGAGCTGAGAGTCAGGGTTTTTTCTTAAGCGCTGAACCTTACACAGGACAACTATATCATCTTCTTCATGCTATATACATTCTAAAAAATTAAGCTTTATCCAAAGACAGAGTTTCGTAGGACTCCTCCCTATCTTCCAGTTCTTACCTTAGAGTCTTTCTGCCTCCTTTTCCATGATAATCTTTGGATCTTGCAGGGGATGAGGGAGATAGATGGCCTGCTTAGGACTGAGAACTTAAGAGTATGTTATTTTCAACTTTTTGATCAGTTATTTGTCTTTTTATTCACCTTTTCCCTTTGAAAAAAAGAAGCGTCTCTGACCAAGCAAATAGCTGCACTCGTCCTAGGTTTAAAATATATATTTAGAAAGAAGTTTGGCCATGTATTTAGCTTAATATCCATTTAGCTTCAATAGTAAATTCCTCCAAAAGTCCTGTGAAATATCCAGTTTTATGTTTTTGCCTAGGTGTTCAATAGCAGGTATATGTTCCCATGGAGGGAGCCTCAACCAACCACTTTCCTAAGAAAGTCTTATGGCTACCTACACAAGACTTTCACAAAAATAATACCGGAGAATAGGAGGGACACTGGTTGAGAGGAAGGGGGCATTGTGAGTACGACAGGGGTAAGAGGGGTTAACAGGGGTGAAAAATGTTCGCAATATATTGTATGCATGTACAAAATTATCAAAAAATTTAAAACACACGCTTTTAGCCATTTTATTAGAATTGTTCATATAAAATTTCAACTACTCTGAGTCTACCTTCAAAGAACAAGAGACTTCTTCACAGGCAGTATGAGTGCTTTATAATTCCTTAGAGTAATACCATATCACCATTTTTCTTTTGTAACTGTTGTGTCGTTGTCATCATAGACTTTACTCAGTATATGAGCTTATAAATTATAAATAGATTGTATAAACCTATATAATTAAATACTTTTGCTATTTCTCTTTGAACAAGTTGTTGGCTTTTAGATTAATTAAACATAAGAAAATGATTTTCTCTTATCTTCTCTTGATCATTTTGCAAAGTATTTTTTTCCAAGTTTCTGATCTATGCCACATTTCTTCTTCCTAATTAATTTCTCTTATTTTTGAAAGGCGGGTCCACTACAGATGCATTCTATTCCCTTTTGTCTGGAAGAGTCCTTTATTCCTCCCTCTCTTTTGAAGAATAACTTGTCAAGGACAAAATTCTAAGTTGGTGGGTTTTTAATTTTTGTTTCTGTTTTGCTTTTTTTCCCTCTCTCTCTCTCAGCACCAACCAAGCTCCTTTCAAGTTTCTAATCTGTCAGATTTATCCATACTTTCTGAATTTGCATATAAATGATAGCATGCTTGTAGCTTTCTGAAATGTGTTGTACAGCATTGTAACCTTGTCCACAGTAGCACACCAGAAGTTTCTGTTCCTCTCTAATGGTAACTTAGCACCCACAGAGATTTCACATGTGAGGGAAATGGTTTGATACCTTCCTTTCTGTGCCTGTTTCATTTCATGTGTCTCCAGTTCGACCCGAGTTGCTGCAAGGCACAAGATTTCATTCCTTTTCAATTTGTCATTGCCTTTGAGACGAATAGGTCACAACGAGCTGGAGAAATTAAGAGCTGATATTGCTTTTCATATATATCCTTATAAAATACAGCATTTGTGGATTTATTTAGTTGATATGAATCCCAAAGAGACGCATCTAAAAATATATATATTATTTAGGGGAAACATCTACTTTTTCAATATTGGAATGGAAAGCACAGTTTCTTCAAAGAGAAGTGGACCGTTTTGCTGAATTGGACATCAGTGGAGGGTATGTAACATCCATCTTGTAACCAATGGTAGTCAGAACCTTTAATTAATGGCTGGGGAATCTACTTTATCTTTTAAAAGGATAAACTCCAATTGTGGTTCAAATTAAACAGTCTAATGAACGTGGCCCCCAAGCAATTGATCAAAACTAATGGCTGAGTAGCTTTGCTGTAGTTAAATAAACCTCTTGTTTGCTTAGCATAAATCCTTATAGGGCTTAACTCAGATTATTGATGTATCAGAACCTCTAGGGAAAGTATAGCCAATTATTGCTGGGAACTTAGAAAGAGGAATTGATCTAAAATTTGATACAGTTTCTCTTTTTGTTATTCAATAAATATTATAACACTTATATATGTTTCATGTTCTGACAATTAAAAAAAGAAAAAGAAAAATACAGCTGGTGACAAACAAGGAGACAATAAAAGTGAAAGCAGGGAATTTCGTCATTTGAGATGAGACTTTTTAGTGAATTTAATTTTAAATTGTACTTCCAAGTTATTAAATTTATACTTCTTAAGATAATTAGTATTCCATGCTGATCATTGTTATAATCACACTTGTACACAGCAGTAAGCAGTGTCATTAAGACTATTCTAATATTTATGAACAAAGTCCTGGAAGTTCATAATTCTAAGCCTTGGATTGGTAGGATATTTTGTATGTGTTGATTTCTTTCCTGTATAAATGTCATGTTCTATACTCTGTAGCTGCTACATCAACATAGGAGTTATGAGGAATGATGTAGAGCCTTTCAAAATTCACTTTTCCTCAAGTTCTCAACTTCTATGGGCATAAATGGTGATTTTACTATAGAAAACCAACAGTATTATAATCTTTAGCCTTTCTAGAGTAAGTACTAATTCTTCTTTCTTGGGTATGTTCTACCAAATATCAGTGACTATTGAATAGAATAAAATGGAAAAATATTCTCATTCTTATCATCATTATTATTGTTATTATTATTATTATTATTATTATTATTATTTTTAGTGCAAAAATGCCTATTTATTCAGAAATGTATTCAGTTAGAAGTGAATATCTATTCCTGGGTGCTCATAGCTTCTTCAACTGCATCCAATACAGAGAAAGTTCCATGGAGGAGATCTGGAAGGATTCTTAATCTTTGCATTTGAAGTATCTTTCTCTTGCAATGTTTTTTTTAATAGATTTTTTTCATTTAACATATTCTGATTATGGTTTCTCTTCCTCCAACTCCTCTCAGATCCTTCCCACTTCCAACCCATTCAAATCCACACCCTTTCTCTCTCTCTCTCTCTCTCTCTCTCTCTCTCTCTCTCTCTCTCTCATTAGAATATGAACAGAGATCTCAACTACTACTACTGATAATAATAATAATAATAATAATAATAATAATAACATAAAATAGAAAGAAACAAGCCAGAATAGCACAACACAAATAAAAAGAAAAAATAAGAGCTAAATGAAAAGCACAATATATACAGATATACATATACAGATGCTGAGACACACCGAAAACCTGTAAAGATAAAATCATAAACCACTATGTAGAAGCAAAAGATCTGTAAGGAAATAAAAGAAGGCCAGGCAAAGCTTTGAGAGACAAAGATCTTCAAAAATATCATTGAGTTCATTGTGTATTGACCACCTAATGATGGGGATGGGACTTTACGTATGGTTTGTGTACCCAGTAAAACTCCATTGGAGAAAATTAAGCTTACCTTTGCCACTAGGTATCAATTGGAGATAGCTTCTGGGTTAGGGATGGGAGCTTATGTTTACTTCCCCTCTCAGAAATGGGACCCCATCTGACTTAGACCTGTGCAGGCCCTTGGTGTGCTGTCACAATTTCTGTGAGCTCATATTGTAGCACCTAGTGTTTACAAGGCCTTGTTTCCTTGATATCTTCTATCCCCACTGTCTCTTACACTCTTTCTGCATCCTCTTCCAAATATTTTACTGAGCCCTTCAGAAAGGAATTTGATGAAGAAGTCCTATTTAGGACTGAGTGTTCCAGGGTCTATTACTTTCCACACACTGTCCAGATGTGGGTCTCTGTATTTGCTCTGTATTTGTATATGCTGCAGGAGGAAGCTTCTCTGATGATGACTGAGCAAGGCATGGATATAGCAGAATAGCAGAATGTTGTTAGCAGTCATTATATTGTTATGGTCCTATAACAGAAAAAAAGTATTTGATTTTCCCATAGGACCATGGTCTATCTATGTCTTCAGTTCTTGGTTACCCAGGCATTGCTGAGAACTCTTTCCAAACCACGGAGGGGGCCTTAATTCTGATTCCAATTAGATAACGGTTGCTCACTCCCACAATTTTGTGCCATTATTGCACCAGTATATCTTGCAGGTAGGTCACCATTGTAGATCAAAGAGTTTGTAGCTGGGTTGGTATTTTCCTTTCTCCTCTGGTAGTGTGCAGAGAGTAATGAGAGATGTCTTCTTGGTACTTTGTCTCCCCTGCGATGTAGATTCCAATTTAGATCTCTATCATATATTTTCCATATTTCTTTCATATATATTTTAAGAGTATTCTATTGCATTAGGTTTCCATACTACCCCTCCTTTGTTTGGTCAATCTTCTGTCTAGACTGAACTCTTGTAGAAAGGAAAATTGCTATATAAAAATATATTTTACTTTTTAATAAATTTAGCAACTTTAAATTTTAGTTATTAAAAATTGTGGATTTTATGTACAAGGAAACAAACAGTTATCAAAGTATGAGAAAAGAAATAAACTTTAAAATTGTTTTCCATGACTGGAGAGATGGCTCAACAGTTAATTGTACTGGCTGCTCTTCCAGAGGACCTGCCTTAGATTCTTAGCACCAACATGACAACCACCTGTAACTCTGATTCTAGGGTATCTGAGACTCTCTTCTAGTGGTGAATAGATGCACATGCCAGCAAAACATACATATGAAGTACAATAAAAAATTAAAGTTGTTTTCTACAAAATTACATCTTCAGACAAATGAGTTATACTATTTCTATTGTTGCTGAAAATTGCTGCACTGTTATTGGGATTCTTTTTTTTTAATTAATTAAATTTATTCTATTCAAACACACTTTCAGTCTGTCTGTCTGTCTGTCTGTCTGTCTGTCTCTCTCTCTCTCTCTATATATATATATATATATATATTTCTAATTGCTCTCACCATTTCTACCTTCTATTATCTCCCCTCACCCCTTTAAATACCCCACTTCCCTACTAGTCCCTTTTCCACTTTCATGACTTTTGACTTTCAGGTAGTTTCATCTGTGCCTGACCATCGTGCAGACTCAGACAGGCATCCATAGCTGCAGTGAGTTTAGAGTTCAGTTGCTACATCTTTCCCAGAAGGTGGCATTTCATAGCCCTTTACCCTTTCTTCTGCCTCTTGCAAGTCTTCTTGCTACCTCTTCTGCAAAGTTCCCTGATCCTTAGAGAGGTTGTATTTTTTATTTAAATATTCTTGTACATACAATATATTTTGATAATATTCTTTCCCCTCTCCCAATTCTTTCCTAATTCTCCTACCTCCACACTCACTTAACTTCATTATTCTCCCCCCATTCTCTCTCAAAAACATAAGTACAAAAATCAAAGGTTGAATCAAACAAGATGAAACTAAACTAAACAAAAACATAAACAAATAAACAAAAAACATGGAATCTGTTTTGTGATAGTCAGCTATTCTTGGAGTTGAGGTCTGCCCCAGAGAGTGGTTGATGTACTCAGTAATACTCCACTGGAGAAAACTTAATGTTCCTTTCTCAATAGACAACAATGACAAGTAGCTTCCTGGTTATGGGTGAGATTTTTGACTGCTTTCTTTTCTCCGTGCTGGTCTATGTGTGCTGTCATAGTTTCTGTGAATTCATATGTGTATCACCCTCGCTGTACCTGTTTCCTTGGAATTGTTCACTACCTCTGGCTCTTGCAATCTTTCAATTACTCTTTTGTATAGATCCCTGAGCCTTGAGGGATACGGTATTGATAAAAGTGTCCCACATAGGGCTGAGTACTGTAAAGTCTCTCACCTTCTGTATAGTCCAGTTGTGTGTCTTTGTGTTAATCTACTGCAAGAAAGAAGCTTTACTGGTTGAATGATGAACTGTTCAATGGATATTGCAATATGTTATTAGGAGTCATTTTATTGTTATGTTTCTTTAGCAGAACAATAGTAATAGGTTTTCCCCTGGAGCCCATGACCTATCTAGTCTAAGGTTCTTGGCCACTTTAGTAGTATGGGTTAGCAGAAACTGGGTATGGTTTCCATCTTGTGGATCTGAAATGCAATCAAAAAATGGTCATTCACTCCCACATGCAATAAATTAGTGACACATATATTAATGTTTAGTAGGAAATAGGAAAATTTTGAAATAGGGAAGATAATATGAGGAACAGAGTAAGAAATGATCAAAGACTCCACTTTCATGATGAAGCTGGATAGCATTCATTCCTCTGAGTGTTTATCTAGGACAAAAATGGGAAAGGAGAATGCCATGTATTAGAGCATGAGCATTCATTTTCTCCTATGCTAAGATTTCAAGGAGTCTGGTTCTTGGGCTATAAGAAGCCAGGATTCACCTTAGTGTCTTCTGTCCTCTCTCTGTCAAAAGCCTCTGCTAGAAGTGATGCCACTAATATTTCAGAAAGTCTGAAAGGATAGTGGTGAATAAAGAGGGGCTTGGGAGATGGCTCAGCAAGCGAGATTTGCTCTGCATACATGAGGACTTGTTTAGAATTTCCATCACCCACGTGCAAACCAGGGCATAGCCGCACATGTTTGTAACCCCAGCACCGGGCAGAGGAGAAAGGCGGGTTCTGAGAAGTCCCTGGCCAACCAGCTTAGCTAAAATCTGATCTTCTTGTTAAGTGATAGACCCTGTATCAAGACAATATGGCCAGGAAGGATAGAGGAAAATACCCCTGCCCAGGCTTCCTCAAGGGCAGAGAAAGGGACAGAGAAATGAAAATGGGTACAGTGAGACAGTACACACCCCCAAATTTTTACCTTTCAGAGGGAAAGAAGTTAAATAGTGAAATGGGACCATAAAATTATTGAAAAACAACTTCTGAGAAATAATGGCATGTTTGCACACAGATGAGAAAATTCAGTACAGCACAAAGAGCGGAAGATGAAGGACAGAGGGAGACACACTGATATAATGTTGGTGGAAGCGGAATGGAAGAGAATCTGGTACCTCAAAGACAGGCATGCATGGCACCACAATGAAAAGGTATCAAAATGTCATATTATATGAGTGAAAAGAGCCGAGTATTATATGTGGGTGATATAATAATGAGCATCTGTAAAGACCCATTTATAAATTTTTTGTTGTATGATTTTAAGACGTTTTAATTTATTTTCTAGTCTCATATAATACATCCTGACCTTCCCTCTACTTCTCCCAGGTCTCCTCATCTCCCCTCTCCCTCAGATCCACCTCCCACTCATGACCCATTGCCCTCAGAAAAGAGCAGTCCTATCAGAGTTCCTACTTGAATAAGGCATAACAAGATGGTGCAGGGCTGAGCATGGACCCCTGCAACAAGGCTGGATGAGGCATTCCAACAGGAGGAAAGGGGTCTCAAGGGCAGGTAAAGGGTGAGAGACCCCTTCACTCCAATTTGTAGTCATTCTATAGGAACACCAAACTGGACAGCCATTAGATGTATGTAGGGGACCATGAGGGCTCTGTGTCTGTTCCTTCGGTCTCTGTGAGCCCCCAAGAGTGCTGGTCAGCTTGTTCTCCTAGTGTCCTGGACCCCCTTGGCCCCCTTAATCCCTCCTCCCCTCTTCCACGGGGTTCCCCAAGATCCCACAATGTTTGGCCCTGAGCCTCTTTATCTGCTCCCATCAGCTACTGGAGGAAGCCTTTCTGATGAAGATTGGGCTAGGCACTGATCAATGAGCATAGCAGAATATCATTAGGGATTGTTCATGGTTATCCAGTCTCCAATTCCTGGCCAGTACTGTACTGACAATCATGGGCTCCCTGCCTTGGTGTGGAGTTCTGCCCTTCCATTGTCCCAGCAGATCCTGTCTTCAGAATAGGTCATAGGTCGAAGGCTTTGTGGCTGGGATGGTGTTCCAGTCCCACCACTGGAAGCCTTGCCTGGTTACAGGAGATGACCTGTTCAGGCTCTCTACTTGACCCCACCCCCTTACTAGGAGTCCCCTCTAGGGTCACCCTCATCGATTCCAGGGAATTTCCACTGCACTAGGTCTATGTACTGAAGCCTGTACTGCTTAGGGATAGACCTGACTGGATGACTGGGAGTGAAGAAACAACAGAAACACTCATAGAAAATCTGGGTTTAGGTGAGCCATGCAATCTAATGAAGATGCACCAACAACAGCCCAGAAGCACAGCAGTCAGCACTAACAAGTAGGAGACAGGTGAGATAATCTTGGGAGGATTAGGGAAGCTGACCCAGGTTATAGTCATCATTAACCTTTGTTCTTAGAGCAGAAAGAGATTTGCCTTCTTTCTGAGCCTGACCAGAGGAAGGCCTTAACCATTCCGTGGTGTGGTCCTTCTCATATCCATACGCATATCTATAATATACATTCACTTAGGACTTCATCCACTCCCCATAGACATGTAAAACAAGCAAGGGTGTGTGTGGCATCTACAGAGAACTAAGACGTTGAGAGGGGGTGTGAGAAACAGAAAACAGCACAGTAGTTAAAGGAGACTGAGAGGGTACAGGATCAAGGTTTTAGTGGTCTTAGTGGTCACAAAAGAAGGGAGGAGTGACAGAAAAGTGAGAAGCAGAGCTTTAATGTCAGGAGATGGTGATCACTGAATGAATGAACAAAATTGATGTTTTAGAGAAGTTTTGCAACACATGAGGATTTATTGGGTATAGCCACAAGAATATAAGGTTATTGATGGGGAGTAACCCTTGTGTTGTTGAAGTTTACTTTTAGTTATGTATAAAACAATTGTTTTGTGCACTGTTGGGTGATTGGCTGCCTAGGTCTTGGCATTTTGTATTGTCTGCAGGTGTTGGATTTATGTGGGGATGTTTGATTGCTCATGGTCTGCATGTGCTATCAGTAGAACACCTGAGGAGTTCTGTATCAGTAAAAACACCTGAGGTCAGATGCTCAGGGTTCCACTGTCTGGTATTGGGCTTGCCATGATGGTAGTTTCCTGAGGTCTGGCAGAGTTTGTACATATGAATACGTCTCCTTGTCGTCCTTGCTGAACCGCCACAGTAGATGTACTACTACGTCCTTGGCATTGGAAGTCCAATGGATTTAAAATAATATCCTGTTTTATGTTGATATTCCCAAAAGTATTGGAGGGATTACCATGAGAAAGGTTAAAGGTGTATATAAAAGACTCCTTTGAAACAGAAGCACTAACAAGTGGGAAGGGACAAAATACAAGGCACAGTAAAGGCAGAAAGAGCATGGGAGGAAGAATGGAAGCTTTGTTGCAGAGTAAGGACCCTGATAAAATACAAATTTATAGAAATAAACTAGAAGTTAAAGAAATACACTGATGGTGAGTTTGTGCTCAGTGGGGGAATTGGAGAGGTTTCAGAAACTTAGTAGACATGCCAGGGGGATAAAATAAAGGATGTTGCATCTTCAAGAGGTAAAGTGCATGAGAGCAGAGTGATCTTAGAATCTTACAGTTTGGGGTTACCGATAAAGGAATAAGAAGCATCATTGAAATTAGTCTCAGTGATCAGAAAAAGGCTGAGGTGATTAGGAAGACTCAGGGGGTATCTTAGACCTCACTGTTATCTGTGCATACAGTATGAGGCCAATTATCACATAGCCTTAGTGGACATGTCCACTCTTGATTCTCATGATGAGGGGAATCTGGGTTGGATCCTATGGATCTAATTCTATTCTATGAATTATATAGCATGTGTGAGATCTCTCTCCACAATGAATTGTTTTATTTATAATCTAGTCAAAATGGATCCAACCAAGAGTTTTTTCTCTTTCCATCTATCTTTGAGATGTTACAGTTCTTTCTTTTTGTGGTTTTATTAATTCTAGACCATTAGGCCTGGCCCAGATGCAAGACAAAGCAGGTATACCTCAGATACTCGTGTGGGGCTTTTTATGTTGGTTTTGAGGTTTGACTTGAACTCTCCATATAACAAGGATGATTTTAAAATTTCAATTCTCCTTCTTTCTTCTCCCCAGTGCTGGCATTACAGGCATGCACTGCTTCTCCTGGTTCATGAAGTGCTGAGGACTGAATGCCAAGCTACATAAGCACTATATCAACGGACCCACATCTCCAGTTCTGAACGCATCGTGAAAATGCTACACTGGCTTGATTTGAGCATGATCTGCCCCGCTTATATTTTTCTCTGCTATCACAAAGTGAATGTTAATGCAAGTCTTATGGACATGGAGGGGAAATATATTATAAAACCACAGTAGCAACATGCTTCTGAATGACAGGGTTTCACAAACACCACATTTTCTAATAAAAAAACTGATTCCTCATTAAATATATTATAGGGTTTTTATCATACTCATTGGTGATGGTTGCATATAGTTGGTGACTTTGCTTTAAAAAGGTGTGTGTGTGTGTGTGTGTGTGTGTGTGTATGGTTTTCATTTTTTCCCATTCATTCTAATGAAACAAAGTGACTATGGCTCTATACTGTATCTAAGATTTTGTTTTTTAATTTTAATAAAATATCTTAATTTAAAATAAAAATATTTTTATATTTTAATTTTGCCAATGGTTTTTCTTTAGCATTAGTTCTTTCAATTTGCCCCCTCCCACACTGATTCATCAGATTGCCTGTCCTCCGGAGCATGCAGTTTACTTCAAAGAGTGCGTGGAGCAACTAAAACTGCTTCACAGACCTGGGTTAAAAAAGCAAATGACTTAGGCCAAAAGCAAAGTTCACACAGATTATGATTTTCTTTTTGACAGATTTCTGTTGCCCAGCCAAATCTCAGTCAAAAGAAAAGAAAAAGAAAAAAGGAAGCATGGATTCCTATTGTAATAACTTATCTGCCCTTTACATCTTCAAGTCAACACATGCCAAAGATATTCTACACATCAATTCTAATTATGTGGCAACATCTATCCATGTTGTTCAACAAACACCTCTATAGCAAAGAAGCTACACTGTAACCCACTGGCAGCAGAAATACTTGAGTGTCAGTAAAAAATAAATTGTTTAATCACTTTATACATCAAGAAAACTTAACCACTTTATTATATGAATTCTTGTTTTCAATCTAATGATGTTTCTGGAGTTTAGATTTTCAAGGCTCTATACTCTGGAAAGACATAAATAATAATAGCACAAAGTAGGACAGAATTGATTCACTCTGTGATATAGGAAAATTAATATCCAAACTACAGGCTTATTTTCACTAATGAGGGTTTGTTAAGAAGCATGGCATTGATTTTTTAGAAATATATACGCAATACATGCTTTATTTATATGTTATTATAGAAGGCTCACTGAAGCCAAGGAAATCAGAAGGGAATGAATTTTCACTTTTCCACACATTGTCAGTCTGTAAGTTATGAGGATCCAAAATAAAACCAATGAATCAGCATCACAAGAAATAAAATGGAGTGGGGGATAATTCTTCCCACAGTAGACATGGAAAAATATACCCAAATCCCCAAATGGAAAAAAGGACACTTTCTGGAAACGTATCTCTTGCATCCCTTTTGAGGAATCTTTGGGGGGAAATTATCATTTGTCTCATTTCTTCTCTGCTCATAAAATGAGGATAGACGTTCGGTTATATGATATTTTGGCAATTTATTCATAAACTCATTCTTAGGTTCCCACCTGACTATCATTTTGTTATCTGCTAGATATAAAAGGCACTTTGGTTACCTTATGGCTTCATTTATCAAGAATCTCCCATTTATCTATGTGATGGCTAATCTTCCCCAGCTCAACAGGATTCAGAATCACCTAGGAAACACTGCTGATCATGTCTGTGGAGGCATTTCCAGAGCATAATGAGAAAGGAAGGTGCACCATAAATGTGAATGGTTCCATTTTATGTGTTGGGTGCCCAGACTGACTAGAAGGGGAAAGGAAGAAGGTGAGCAGATGACCAGCTCTCTACTTACTTCCTGACTGAGGGTGCACTGTAAGCAGCCGCCTCTTTCCCACCATGATGCATGTACTCCTCAAACCAGTGAGCCCCCTAAAACCCACCTTACCTTCCTTCTTTCCTTCATTCCATGCTTAAGTTTTTTCATGTATTTAATCAATGAAAAAATAATAATATAATGTGCCATTTTTTTTCATTTCTCTTTAATACAGTCTGCTTTTTAAAATGTAGATGATAAATTTCTTCTTCCGTTTAATTACATATTTAGCTCCCCTACCTCTGGTATACTTCCTTTAATTATGTATAACTGCCACATTAACACGTGCTGTTTAAATGTTATTTTCTTCATGTATATTTTTCCTATTGTTTGTACTAATGATATACAGTTTAGTTTTTAAGTTTCTAGAGGATAATTCGCCAAATTATTGTGACAGCTGTTTAGAAATAGCTAGATTCTTAATGTACATATTGATACTTTTGGTGGTCTTCTGAGACAGTGTTAATGACATTTGAATAGCTAAAGACAGTTACTTTAAGAATGACCTTCTAGGCTAGGGTGGTGGTGTAGGCCTATAATCTCAGCACTTGAGAGGTAGGTACAGGAAGCTCAGGAGTTCAATGTCATCTTCTGATACATAGCAAGTTTGAAGTCTGCCTGGGTTACATGAGACCCTGCCTCAAAACATAA
This sequence comes from Cricetomys ansorgei, assembly GCA_026225945.1. Taxonomy (NCBI): domain Eukaryota; kingdom Metazoa; phylum Chordata; class Mammalia; order Rodentia; family Nesomyidae; genus Cricetomys; species Cricetomys ansorgei. The sequence continues at coordinate 10,440,801 of JAMJFZ010000451.1, read as the reverse complement.
GTGCAGACATTCTCTTGTTTCAAAAACCAATGAACTGCACGTGTGGGAAACCACATTGATCCTGTCCATCAGGAGTGTATCTTTATTGCCAAAACTCAAAAATAATAGTGTAATAGTGGTTTAAATATAAAGAGAAATACTTTTCTCATATAACAAGAAATTCAGAACCAAAAACCCAAGGCCAAAGTAATGTTGTCTTACCACACGCTCTGTCTAGTCCTCACCATAAACGCCTCTGTGATTGGAATCCTCACCTGAGCCTCAGTGTCTTCTTCCCTGAAAGTCACATTCCCTATCAGATTCCAGGGAAGACAAAGATGAAGAAGGATCAAGGGGCAAAATAACTGCTGGTGTCTGACTTCAGTGGAAGAATACCTTCCAGGTGTGAGAGCCTTGGCTTCTATAGGCATGGCACTCATTCTTGGAAAAACAGGAGCATTTAGCTACAACTTGTTTCCTACATATGTATCCATCTCATCTCCAGCTGGGGTCAGTCTGCAAAAGAACTAAGTCATATCTCCTAGAGTCTTGCTGATGACTGTTGACTAAACTCCGTAGTTTCTCTTAGTTCGTAGAATGTTAATCATCATTTAATAGTCTCCTTTCAATTTGCGGTGTGTTGCATGTCTAGATAGAAACGATATTTTGCTTATTCTCCCATTGTTCATTGCACGCAGGAATGGCTACATGTCTGGTTTTCTCAGTGTAAATAGAAATGATGCATGTCAGTTGTATGCCAGCATTTGGGAAATAATGGATCTGTTTCTTATAACTATCTTCTCTGACTGTCAGTGGAAGTTACAGGGTTCATGAATCTAGGCAATTATAAAGCCATAAGGTGAATGACATGTGGTTTTCTATATCACTGTGCACTAGAGAATCACCTCTAACTTGTAAAACATACATAGGGATGATAAGAAATTATTACAATGTTAGCTTCTGATAGTTGTGGCTCAGCTAATTTAATTCTAATGAATAAACAGTTCACTCAGAATTTGCCCCAGAAGATATTCCTTCAGTTAATTAGTAGTGGTTCTATAATCAATATTTAGGGAGTGGGGAGATGGTTCAGTGGGTCAAGTGTGTGTGCCATGTAAGCATGAGGACCTGAGTTTGGACCATCAGCATCCACATAACATTCAGACATAGTGATGCGCATCTGAAACCACATATACACACACACACTGAGAGAGAGAGAGAGAGAGAGAGAGAGAGAGAGAGAGAGAGAGGGAGGGAGGGAGCGCTGATAATCCTACTGTCAATAGGAGCAGGAGCACCCCTTCACACTCTATTCTCTGCTGGCGATAGAGAAATGTCGGGCAAGTTTGGTTCTCTTTTTCATATTCTTTTCTTATTTCATGATTATCAGCCAGGATAAAGTATATATATATTCCAGTTTTTTTTCCTTTTTTTCTTCCAAAAGAAAGAAAAAAGAAGAAAAACTGAAATGATAGTTTGGAATTACATTTACTAAGGGTTGTCCTTAATATTCACACAATACTCTCCAATGTTGTATTAGCTGCTTGTCTGTTGCTGTGATGAAACACCATGACCAAGCCTCCTTACAGAAGAAATACACTATTTTGGTTTATGGGTTAGATTCCATAATGGTGGGAATAGCAAGGCAGCTGGATCCAAATGCTGAGATCAGAGAAAGCAAACTCCAAGTGGCAGGAGGTTTATAATCTCAAAGCCCACCACCTCCAGTGACAAGCTCCTTCCACCAAGGCCATACCTCTCAAAGCTCTCCAGACACTGCCACCACCCTGGGGACCAAGTGTTCAAATGTCGAGGAACATGGGGAACATTTCTCATCCAAAGCACCACAAAAGCATTAGAGCTACTACTGCAATCCTCCATACCTCTGTTAATACTCGATCCATACTGCTATTGCTGGAATCATATTTATCTTACCTTATCTTATTTATTCTTATCTTTAGGTTAAATACACAGAATTCCACACTCACATTTTACCTCCTACCAGAAAGAGGAAAGCTTGAAGCTGTTGTCAGATTATTAGGGAAAAAAAAAAAAAAAGGCAGGAAACATGAACGATGTGTACACACATAGGCAAATATTTGAAATATTTGTATCCCAATCTGTATGGCACTGAGTAAGACAGAAGTTATTGGGTAAAGACTCAGAGTAGAGAATAATTACCAAGTGTGGGCTAAAGAAACATGATGGAAAAACATGATGAACATGGTGGTACATAATATCAGGATTTTTAGTACGTGAATTGATGTTGTGTGCCTGTTGACATTCACACACAATAAATAACCAGTAAAGAGATGGACCATGAGATAATATATGAAACTGAAATCCAAACACATTATTAAATTAACTTAAAGATGAAAATACATATAGAGTTTCATCGAAATGAAGCAGGTCTATAAGACATGGTGATGAGGATGGTTATATGTCAACAACATTGGATAACACAGAAGAAAGGGGTGAATTCTTGTCGTTTCAAAGGCACAATTTACCAAGACTTCACTATAAAACAAATATAAACAGACGTCTACACAGTAATGAGAAGTAGTCAAAACAGCAATAGCACCACAAGAGGACCAGGCTCACACTGGAGATGATGGTAAACATTAAAAAAGTAGAACTAATCCTTCTCAGTCTTCCAAAACAAAAAAGAAGAAATATATCCAAGAGACCAGCACCATATCAAAGCCAGACAAAGATACTATAACAAAGAAATCCCTGAGCCAATATCTCTAATGATTATAAATTTAGAACTCAACCAAATACTCGCAAAGTGAATTCAGCAGCACATTAAAAAGATCATACACCAGGGCCACGTGGGATTTATCACTGCGATGGAAACTTGGCTTAGCATATTAAAACCTTTTAATGAGATGCATCACATTAATGGGATACAGGATAAAAACCACTTGATTATCCCAAATAGTGTAGAAAGGATTTAAATAAAATTCAGTACCATCTCATTAGGAACTCTCAACACACTAAGAGTAGGAGGGAATGACTGCAGCAATCCCTGCCTGGATGGGAGCCTGGGATACACATGACTCTCAGAACAAGCTTCATCCTATGGCACAGAATTCCAATGTCCCAAAAGTGTATGGTTCTCCCGCTGCACTGAGGTGAGCGCGGCCAAGGTTTAAGGCAGTTTTAGTGAGAGCACAAGACAAGGGGCTGAGAGAAAGGAGATGTGAGGAGTAAGGCAGAAATGTCTGCAGAGCTTCCCCAAGGTGTTGCTGAGGGCTGGGTTGAATCCATACAAAGTTTGATCTTATTAGAGAGTCACTGATGAAAGGCTGTCAGTGGAAGAAGATACTACAAGCCAGGTGATGCTGCAGGATGCTAGATTTGGGACCCGATCTACATAGAATGCTCATGCAACAGCTTGGCCAAAGAGGAAATTTTAGATGAATTGAAATGAAGATATAATACATCAAGATGACTGGGATATTTGGGCATTGCAAAGGTAGCATGTAGTTCGAAACTGATTTCATTGAATTCTTATATTAATAAAGAGCAAAGATCCCTGATCAATAATGGTAGCCTTAATCATAAGCATTTATAAGACAGAAGAGGAAAATAATGCCAAGGTAAGCAGAAAGAAAGAAATAACAAAGACCACACTAGAAATCAATGAAATTGAATGGAGGGAAACAAAAGAAAACCACTTAAACCAAAAGCTGGTTTAAATAATCAACAGAGGCCTGCAAGATAGCTCAGTTGGTAAAGGCACGTGTTGCCAAACCTGACATCTGACTTGAGTTCAAACCCCAGGATTCACATGGAGAGAACTGACCTGCAAATTGTCCACTGGCTTCTATATGTTGCACATACTTGCTTAGGCACATACACCCCCCCCTACACACACACACACACACACACACACACACACACACACATGTCCTACACATACTACATAAATAAATAAAAGCAATTTAAAAATTTAAGGGCTGGAAAGATGGCTTATCATATAAAAGTGCTTGCCACTGACTTTGACACGAGTTCAATCCCCAAAACCCACATGGTAGAAAGAGATAATGGACTCCTACAAGTTGCTCTGTCCTCCACTGACCTCAACATGCTTACAGTGGCACTCTGTAGGCAGACAAACACCACACACACATACCTACATATACATTATACACACACACACACACACACACACACACACACACCTACATATACATTATATATATATACACACACCCCTACATATACATTATACACACACATCCCTACATATACATTATACAGAAACACACCTATATATACATTATACACACACACAAACACACCTACATATACATTATATATATACACACATCCCTACACATACATTATACACACACACACCTACATATACATTATACACACACACAAACACACCTACATATACATTACACACACCCCTACATATACATTATACACACACACACCTACATACACATTATACACACACCTACATATACATTACACACACACCTATATATACATTATACACACACAAAACACACCTACATATACATTATACACACACACACCTACATATACACTATACACACACACACACATGCACACACACACCTACAAATACATTATACACACACACACCTACATATACATTATACAGAAACACACCTATATATACATTATACACACACACAAACACACCTACATATACATTACACACACCCCTACATATACATTATACACACACACACCTACATACACATTATACACACACCTACATATACATTACACACACACCTATATATACATTATACACACACACAAACACACCTACATATACATTATACACACACACACACCTACATATACACTATACACACACACACACACGCACACACACACCTACAAATACATTATACACACACACACCTACATATACACTATACATCACACACACGCATGCACACACACAGAAAATTCTGAATATTAAGAAAATAAATTAGTAGATTTTAGGCGAGGAAGGGTGGGTGAGTATTGACACCAATTCAGCAAATACAACATATTTACTCATAACAAGACTCATTTCAAATATTGTACAGGTCTTGTTTCATAAGTATTGAATATTTCTAAATCATATTCTTGAAAATTTGTACATTTAAGTGTTATAGTTATTTTGAATAAATAAAGAGGCAACTTAAAAATCTGCGTTAGAGGGTAGTTCAGACAGAGTTGGCGATAGGGTCAGGAGATAGGTGTGATCCAAATACATAAATAAATACATGCACATCTAAATGCATATATGAAATTACCAAAGGATACATTTTTAAAAAGTCTAAGAAGACAGCAACCATCATTGCATTATGAGAAAATAATAATTTGATAGCAGAAATAGAGAAAGGACCCATTTTGCTGCATGGACGTAAAGAATAAGCCCTAGAAACCAGAGATAAGAGAACAAAGCAAACAGATTGGGAGAGGAGATGGATAGGAGGATAACATCGTAAGGAAATAATACTTATGGATGTTTGAGTCTTCGTGTTTCCTAAAGAAAGAAAAATAAGATATACAAAATTGCACTCAATAACAGACACCTTGAATACAATTGAAATTTTGTCAGAGTGTCCTCCAAAAACACAGTCGTTTCTCCCGGTATAATGAGTGCTTTCTATCAAATTAATTTGTAATTTTAAGGAGTAGCATTTGAGCCACAAAAGGGAACTATTCATAACCTGACCAAGCACAGGAAAGGAACTCTGATAATCCATTTATGAAGGTGGCTGTTAAAATCCTAAGTAACACAAGAAGCTGAAATCCAACTATATTATATATTAAAGAATGATCCAATATAATCAAATAGGGCTTACTTTAGAATTGCAAGGGTAACTTTCTCCCCTGAGTTTTCCATTTTCTTCCATGTACTGCAAAACATCCCTGTGGAATATATCGATGAGAGAAGTACTGTAATTTTTTTTAAATTGTTGGGCAGGCCAATATGTCTGGGCCTTGAATTGTGGTAGAGGCAGTTGCAGATGGAATTGGTAGGACCAGGATACCTTTGAAACAGCACAGACAAGAGGCAAGCCCTAGGCAAAGGAGCTCTAGGTAGTTCAATATGCAAGAGAACAGGTATATTCATTTCTTTAAGAGTTCCAAAAGATGCATAGACCTCTTCTTATACACAATCACATATATAATACTACCAATAGGGATAAAATTAAAAGAAAATGCACCAAGGAGTTACTTAGAATATGGCCCAAAATGTCTCTGTTATTTTATAGGAAATCTGGCCTTTGATTAGAAACTGCTACCCTTTAATCGAACCCTAACCCTGGTTCAGTTCACAGAGAGCTTGCTAGGTCTCTAGTAAAATCAACAACAACAACAAAAGATTCAACTGAGGGGTATAAGAGTATATGATGAAATTCCTCCTAGCTTTTGCTAAAGTATATGAAGCTACTCATCTTCATATTACTATCACGGAAAGGAAGTTCTCACCAAAATGCATGTCTTTCTTGGTGCCCATGTGACATTGTTGAGAGGTGAGACCTATTGGGAAGTGTCTGGGTTGTGACAACGAAACCCTCGAGAATGGATAAGTGACTTTCTTGCCTGTGTGACCTCTCTCTCCTTTATGGAACAAGATTATTTCTGCATGAATGGATTACTATAAACTAAATTCATTCCCAGGGCTTGCCTTTTCTACCTGCACATGGTTACCCTTCTACTTCCTACCATGAAATAAAGAAGCAGGAGGCTCTCACACATTCTTTGCCAAAGTGAATGTCTCTCCTTTATAAATTATCCAGTTTTAGGTAGGTATTCTGTTACAGCAAAAGAAAATAAGATTGTGTGTTACATCAAGATGAAGCCAAGAAATATCTAGATAGCAGAGTAAGATCCACTATGAGACATAGAAAATAAGGCCCGTTAGCTATAAGAAACTCGACACAAATAGACAGCAAGTTCTTCTTGACCACATTTCCTAGGTTTTGAATATGCCTAAGGTAGGAACAAAGAAGCTAATCTTACAGTTTCCAAGGAAATGACTTCTCAATGGGAAAGTTTTCAGGGTAAAGGGATGGCGTAGCCAAAATCTTAGTCAGACACCAAAGAATAATAGAACTGGGGAAAAGATGAACCAGGCTAAGCACAGAAGGAAGTGAAGCTGAAACTTGTATGACAGAAAACATCCAAACTCAAAGAGGAAAAAGACTAGTGAAACAAAACAAAGGTTTATAAACACATGGAATTGGAATACCAGAAGGAAGACAGATAAAGAATGAGACAGGAGCAGCATTTGAAGAATTGATAGCTTAAAAATTACATAACTAAGAAAGAGCACCACAAAGTTCTGAAGGTTTGGGAAAGCCTAAGAAATATAAATAAGGGGAAAGCACACCAGGGTTCAATTGTGGAAAACCTGTATAGTGTTCAGTTTCTTTGGTAGTTTCTCACTTTCTTTCCTACATTAGACATTTATATCTGTATTTCTTTAACTGGTTATTCTGTAATCTACAACATGCATATTTATCTTGTAGTCAATGACATAATAATGTTATGATCATATATTTTCAATAACCTCCCACCAGCCTTTTGTGACACTGTTTATCTGTATTTTCTTTCTACTTGCATAATAAACTTTGTGAGATATTCATTTTATATTTGGAAATTGTTTTAAAAGTAGGAAAAGTCCATATTCCTTTATCTTTCTATTATGCTTCCTTTTCTTTATTTCTTCCTACAAATTTTAGAATTTTGATTATTATTCATTATTTTTATTTATTTTATTATCATTTATTCCCAGATTATCTTTTCTTGTTCCAAAATATCTTATGTTTGCCTGACTGCCTTTGGGCAAGTTTCTCCTTCTGTGCCTAGAATTCTAGATTGACAAGTTTCTCTCTCTTCTTCTTAGTGCTCCTAGAACTCATTCTGTGCCCATGAGAAAGCTGCTGTCAGGCAACTTGTTCCCTGAATTAAATGTGTTTGTGTGCTGCTGTCTAAGACAACTGTTTCTTTCCAGTTCTTTAAAGATCTGTTTCTTTTCTTTTACACGCATGAGTAATGTGTGTTGTGCATCCCATGTATGCCTGGTGATGCTGGAAGCCAGAGAAGGTCATCGGATCTCCTGGAACTGGAGTGAAGAATGGTTGCCAACTGCCCTGTGGGCATTGGGAACTGAACTCTGACCCTCTGCAAGAGCAACCATGTGCTTAAACTCTGAGCCATCTCTCCCATCCCATGAGTAAAATTTCTTAATTCTGTTGCTCTATTAGCTATTTGACTACAAAGGGCTTTGGTTTGTTTTCTTTGGATTTGTCCTTCTGGGAACAATTATTATTTTACTATTATCCCTTCTACCATTGCTTCTTCCCTCTCCCTATTCTTTCTTTTCTCTTCCTGGGACTGAAATCACAGTTACAGAAGACCCTTCGAAATCATCTCAGAGGTACATTTTCTATTTTTTTTTTTATTAATGTTGCTTGTTGTCAGCTCCAAATAAGTTTTGACTATCTACAAATTCCTCTTTCTAGTCTTTTTATACTCAGTTCAATAGAGTAATTTCTTTAAGTATTATATTTCTGTATATATTATATATAATATAACATATTATATATTTTATGGTCAATTCTTTAATTTTACTTTGTAAAAAAAAAAATGAGATTGCAGGTTACATAGCTCAGAATTAGGACACTGGCCTAGCATGTGGGATGGTCGATCCCCACCTCTGCAGAACTAAACCAAACCAACCCACAAAACAGTTCTTAAACTCACTGAGTGTGGTGACATATGCTTGGAATTCCAGTGCTTGCAGGCAGAGGCAGGAAGATCAGGAATTCAAGGCCAGTCTTGCCTACATGGCAGGCTTGACACCAACCTGGGCTATTTGAGACCTTGTTTTTTATCTTTTTTTTTTTTTTTTTTAATTGTCGTATCTTTGTTGAAATAGCTGAATGGTTAACTAAATTTCCTTTCTAGGATTTTCAACTTATTATTTTCACTGCTGCACAGCTGTCCTTGTCATTATCGGTTTCCTGTATTTGTCCTGAAGTTTCTGCTTGAAACATTTCATGTATGTCCTCACTTTGCATGGGCTTTATCGTATGCCAGAGGCAAAGCATGCAGGCAATGCATCAGTTTAGCTCCAGGAAGGAACTGACTTTTCTCTGTTATATCTAATGAGAAATCAACTTTCTCTTTGAGTTAGAAAGGTGCGCTGTGTCAGAGCTGGGTAAGTTCCGCTCAACTCTGACTTCAAATATCCTAAGATTGAGATCACTCTTCCTCCTAGGGGCTCCTTCGTTTCCTCCTCTTCCTCCTCTTCTGCTTCCTCTCCTTCCCCTTCCTCTTCTCCTTTTCTTTTCTCTTTTCCGTTCTTATTCTTTACTTTTCTTTCTCTTCATCTCCTTCTCCTCCTACCTTGACTCTTTTCTACTCCTTTATAGAATAAGAAAATTGCTAATTGAAGAAGTCCAACTCTGAAACTGAAAGTTCCCCATATTCTCACTGGTGGGAAGCAATTAAACACCCAGCTGCTTTCTTCTTGTATTGATACAGTTTTCTTCTCCCCTCCTCAGGCACACTTCTCTCCCTGCTCATGCCCTGAATGTTTGTAAGTCTTGATCATAGAAATAGTCACTGCTGCCTACCTACCAGTGAAATGTGTGCCCCATCCAGAGTTTTATTTATTTAGACAGCCACAAGATAATGGTAGCACATGTCACATATAAATAAAAATGAAAACTATTACCAAGAGCGATGTATGGCACAGAGAAAATAGTAAGCGTTGGCTATTTTTGTTAAAATGTGGATCAAATCGTGAAAGACATTTGGTAGATCTATAACGAGCTCCGCCTGAGAGTGACACTGATTGACTATTGATTACTGATTATTCATTATCATCTTCATCTGGGAATCCGCTTGCTAATTTCTTCTTTTCACCACTGTTAAATATTATGAAGATTCAAATTGAAGGTCATCTCCTCCAAGCCCTTGCCCTCATTTGGCCCTACTAGCACCAAATGTTTGTTAAGAATGAGTTTGCAAATGAATCGTGAAATCCGACCTGACCTTGCCATGTGGTGATGCTGCAGCCGTAACTGACAGTTTATTGTGCACTTTGAAGGAGGATGGTAGATTACCAGTGGCTGGACAGCTGCCTACACCCACTCAGCCCTTATAAGATTTCAAAGTAATTTAAGCTGCAGATATTTATTTTGAATTTACTCCGTGGCTAATGATAGGGTATTACATTTATTTTTTTAAGGTAATAGCTATTCTTTCAAGAAAATGATCAATGTCAAACAAATCACTTAGCTGTCTTAAAGAACATTGCTTCTCTGAGGCTTTCCACTACCTGGGGCAAAAGGAAAGAATAGAATTAGGATCTAAAAGAGATCTGACGGCTGTCATTTCCACAATAGGAACATTGACAGGTGGAATAAATAACTTCTGGAGACCAACTTGTTAAACTGGGTTAAAAGAAGATCTGTATGTGTGGCCCAGCCTGATGCCGCCTGCCAATCTGATTATATTTTATTACTGAGCTGAACTGTATGCCATGATTCAGTTTGTGGTTATCCAGAGGGGTCACAAGCTGCAACGACTCATATTTCCTGAACATATTTTGGCAGATATTGTGGATTGCTTTAAGAGAATGCCAACCAGTGTCAGAGATAAAGACAAAGGGCTTCTTTATAGTTATTTAACATTATCAAACTACCAAGCAAGGAGAGGCGGGCAGCCTCCAACATACACCCAGGCATATCACAGCCTTGCGCTTTCTCTCTTAAAAAACCAGACTCCATATATAGAGGACCTAGGCATATCCAACAGGAAGACCTCATTTTTAAAACTGGTCCCTCTTGGAAACCCTGCCTTGTGTTGTATTGAGACCCCCCTCCCCCCAACTTAGTTTAATATCCACATCCTTCACGGGTCTTGTCATCACTCACTTCTCATATATCTATAAAATTATTTCCTTGCACTTCTGTTGATCCAGATGCCTTGTTTTCACTCTGATCATATTGTGTTCCAGTTCTTTGCATTCTCTTCTCTTTCCCTCTCCCTAAGCATTCATGTTTCTGCTTCTCTTCATGTATTTATCCAGAACAGCTTTTGCTCTTAACTGATTGATTTGCCTTCTTATTAGCACAACAACCCTTTGTCTCCTGTAGGTTCATTAGCAACTGTACAATCACGGGTCAAAATGATCATTAAATTACTTTCCCCAGTACTTATGTTGCTTCTCGAGATCAGTTCCATAGGGGCCTAATGCTGGAGCATGCAGCAAGTACTTAGGAAATGTTCATTATAGAAATAATTTCTGCTGTTGCGAGCACACTCATTCTTGGATCTTTTTCTTATGTCTCCCACTTGAGAAGAAATAGTCTGAAATCTACCCAAGATGAATTTTCCTTTATGGACTTATTACATTAATTCTCAGCTCCTCACCAGTAATCTTTTATAATTCTGAGTTTTGCTTTTGTTTCTCCAGTTTTGGAAACTGAACTCAAGGTCTTGAGCACACCAGGAAAATGCTATACTGCTGAACCACATCCCCAAGATGAATGGTCTTGCTTTCGGTGCTTTCAGTTACCCACAATCAGTTATTACTTGAAAATAACAAATGGAATATTGTAGAAATAACCAGTTCAGTAGTTTTAAATGATACATCGTTTTGAATAGTGTAATAAAATATCAGTTCATTCTACCTGGTATGATAAACATACGTTAGTCCGGTATGTCCATGATGTATATGCTATCTACCATTAATCATCCAATAGACATCTTGGTTATTAGATGAATTGTCTCAGACGGCATCGCTTATGTTAAAGGAACTCTTATGTATTTGCCTAAATCTGTGTCACAACGCTTGCATTATTCCCCTCACTTCATGTTTCTGTACTTATTGTATCACACTGTCACAAGAAGATAAGTTTCATACGTGAAAATTTTTTTGAGAGACCGTGTTTATTATAATTTTTATTACTCTGTATTATAATTATTATATTTTATTATGAATTTTTTTGATCTTACTGCATCTAAATTATAAATTACATACCATCATAGGTATTTATGGATAGTTTTTAGTTATATCTGGTATCAGGCTTCTACTAGGGATGTTGGAACATAGCTTCCAAAATAAGAGATAATGTACCCATTGAATCCCAGCACTCAGTAGGCAGAGGCAGATGGATCTCTATGAGTTCGAGGCCAGCCTGGTCTACAGAGTGAGTTTCAGGACAGCCAGAGTTACAACAGAGAAACCCTGTCTTAAAAAAAAATTTTTTTTTTTATTTTTCTCAGTACATAAATAAGCTAAACATACATGTGTATAGACAAACACAAGAATAGACATTCCATGCAGCTTCTAACCTCTTCTTTTCATAATTATAATTCTATTAAACTAGCTTATACTTATTAATTTTCCTTCTCCAATTCCACTGTCATTGCAAAAAATTTTCCATTTGACAAAATAATCATTTCTGAATCATTAATTGTATAGAACTTTAATGTCACTTTTAGATGGTTATTTATTGAACTTAAAGAACCTGTCATGATGCTAGTCCAGTTTATGAAAGCCATGTATTTATTTTTCACTACAATTCTAAGAGGCAAGCATTGGGAGAGAGAACAGAAGCTAAGTGCTTCCATTCAGCCACCGTCTCTACACTGAGTGAACGATACTGGATAATCATTGCTTTCTATGGAAGTATGCAGTTTAGAGAGGAAGACCAATTCTAAGCTAGCTAACAAACATTATGCCATTATGCCAACTGGGACGAAAGATACCAAGGAAACACAGAGGGTTCCATGATTAACAGTAAGGACAACACCAGTGAGAAATCTCAGGGAGACTTCTCTAAGAAGTCTAAGATCATTGGATAGCTGAAGACTGGAACAAACCTGCTGTGCAGATCAAAGGAGTGACCCAAGAATGGGAAAAACTGTGTTGGAAATCAAACCTCATGGATTGGACAAGACCTTCGAATGCTGAAGATTGGTCTGTTCTTGTCTAATAATCTCAGACAGAATTATCCGTGGACTCTTTCTTGCCCCTGACATTGTGGGTATGTATTTCCATGTTTTCCTGCTAGACCACAAACTATCCTAGAATACATATACCTTGCAAACAATAAATAATAAGATATACGAAAAGTATGGAAATTTATTGTGATGTATATTTCCCCAATTCTGGGAGAACTGAGAGTTTGGTGGTTTCATTAGGATCTTCACAGTCTTTGTGGTTGCTGCTAGCTCCTCGGCTTTCTTTCACCTGCATCATCTAATGAGTGCTGTGCGGGCAACTGCTGGTAATCTAGGTGACTAATGAGGCTTAGAGACTGAGGTCCGAATGCAGTCCTAGTAGGATTTCAGTATTTCCCCATTCATTTTTTTTTAAATCATTGGGGTTTATATTAAACTATCACCAATTTGCATAAAAGTTTGGCTCATGGAAATATTGAAAAATGGTACAGTTTTTCTTGGGAGATTTATGAATATGCATGTAAGAAGCTGTTCTTCCTTCAGAGTGGCCTCCTGGAGAGAATACTGAACTGGAAGGTCAAAGCCCTGAGTTTTATACTTGGCTTTTCCACTCACTCCCTCAGTGACCTTGGACAAGGTGCTGAGCCACTCCGCAGGCAACTGTTACTGTGTTGATACAGAAGTGAGTGATGGTGGCTGAAGCCGCCTTCCACATGGAAGAAGTGTGAAGATTAATGAGACACTGTTTGCAAAGCACTCTGAACTCTCTGCAAGGAGGAGCTGCAGAAATGAAGAACGCCACTATTGTTATCCGATAACATGTTTACTGCACATCCCCCGTGCGTTTCTCCAAAGTCGGGGAAGAATAGTGAAATCAACATGTATAGATCGCACCCTATCACACCCACATGCAGTGAACTGCCCATTACATTGACCGTCATCTCATTTCCTGTATGTGCAATCTATCTTTAGAATGAAAAAGCCAAACCCAGAAAAAAATCAGCACTGTAAGTTGTTCTAGAAGCTATGAACTTACTGGTCATTTTTGGACCTCGAACAATGGGAGATCAGCTCAGCGTGAGATTGGGTCCATACTTTCTGGTAAGCAACTCTAGGGACAAGCTATGTCGCTTTCTGGATAATGACAATGTTTATCTTCCCTGCATCCTTATTTCAGAAGTCATTAAGTGAGCCTTGGGTTTGGGACCAAATTGCTCACTCTCATTTTCTTCTCCATAAGCTTGAGAGTTCTTTTAGAAGAAGAGTCCGTAAGAAAGAGGGGGAAATGAAAGACATGGGCCATACGCACTCACACTGATTAGACCCTGGGCAATCAAGAGTTGACTCTCCTGTGGTCATACACAGCAGAACAGTGAGATTTACCACCTTTCCTTTCATTTGGACACAGTATGCTTCAAAGAGTGTGTTTTTCAGAATTGGCTAGTCTCTTAAATGCAAGGCCTTAATATTCAGAATGTGTGGAATGTGGGAAAATTGATGCTCCTCCGAGAATCTCAATCTCGCATTAGCAGACTCTTTTGCATTTAATTTTGTTCGCTGTTTATATTAAAGGCAGAGAGGCTTCTTTTGACATGGAGAATTTTAAAATGCATGTAGGTAAAGTCTTTTCGAGTATCCTATTTTTCATCTTCTTATTAGGATGGATGGGGAAAGCTCTTTGCTCAGACTCTAAAGTTCCAAGTGACCCACAGCAGTTCACCTTTTGCTTGTTTGTTTCTGGGGTCGGGGTATAGAAGTGATGTTCTAACTGCATTCAGTTGCAGATGTTGTATCGCTTTTTGAAAACTGCTGATTGCCTCTAAGAAACGCTAAAATATAGGAAAGAATGCACTCAGTTGTCAAAAATTAATTCCAAATTTAGCTGAAATCAATCAGTATTTGATATAAAGGAACATAGGAATGAGGGTCCTGTAGTAACTATTAGTAACTGGTATGGTGCATTTTTCTTACCATGAAAGAACTATGTTTCTTGAGATTCCTGAAATGATTTGTTCCATTGCAAATCATTTCAAAACCATTCAAATTACTATGTGTAAATTTTAGAAGATCTTCCAAAAGACTTTTGCTTTCTTGATTTTAGACCACAATGTCCTTCAAAGAGGACTTGGGGACTAAGTCTTGTCTTGGTAACTAAAGACGCAACCATTACATTTGTATTTCAGAATAGAGAAAGAGAATGGGCTTTCTAATTCCTTGATGTCAAGAGTCCCAGTTAGGACCTGAAGTTCATAGTTTATCACTTAAGTGGGTCTTATGTGGGAAGCAAGAAATAAAGAAAGAGAGGAAGAAAGGAGGATAATTGAGCTACTTTCTTCTCAACCAATTTTGCTATCAACATGGGAAAAGAGATCATTTGTGGTATGTTGTAGTACCCAGCTGGATGGTTCAGCCAAGAAGATACTGAGGCATATTCATTGGTGCAAATTCTGCCAGACATCAGCAGAGGGAACCACCATCATGGCAAGCTCCATACTGGAGAGTGGAACCCTGAGTGTCTGAACTCAGGTGGTTTTATTTTGTTTGTTTGTTTTATTGATAAAGAACTCCGCAGGTGTTCTACTGATAACACATGCAGATCATGAGCAATCAAACATCCCCACATAAATCCATCACCTGCAGACAATACAAAATGCCAAGGCCTAGTCAGCCCTTCACCCAACAGTACACAAAACAATATTTTAAACACATCTAAAAATAAACTTCTACAACAGTGGCAGGCCGACAATCTCTCCCTGTGATGTCCATATCCAATCCCTAATAAGGTGAAATGGACATTTTTTAGATATGATTAAGATTAGGGTTCATTCTGGATTACTTGGGTAGGCCCTGTCTAATCATAAGGGTCATCATAAGAACAAGACAGAGAAGAAGACATAAAGAAGTCAGAGGTGGCGATGAAACGCTACATCTTAGGCTCTAAAGATGAAGGCAGCAGCCATGAGCCAAGTAACAAAAATGGCTTGTGGGAAATAGAGACATGAAGGAAGTTGATTTTCTACCAGAGATCTCAGAAGGAACACAGGAGGCCTGCTGGCTTCAGCCCCAAAAGACTGGGCTTCTGACATCTAGAGTCATTTGAAGATAAGTTTCTGCTGTGTTAAGACAGCCAGTTTGCAGCAATTTGTTACAGCAGTACTAGGAAAGGAATGCCATTCTACAGGTGGCCTGGTCAACGAAGCTCCACAGTGGGTTGGTGAGCAAGATCTTTCCAGGGAACTGAGACAGAGGCCTTTGACCTATGATTTGACCACATGATGAAGAAAGAAGCATGCCACCCTAGGGAAGAATTCTTCATGCTTCCTGACCTGCATGGGAAAGGGTAAGAATTTTCTCATTCTTCAAAACTAAAAATCTCCTGTATTTACTGGACTCGGCTCCCTACCACACTGCTCAGGCTTATTTATATAAATTCAAAAACTGTGGGTATGTCAGATATCATTTGGGGATTTCAAATATGATTGATGTGACAGTGGAACACTAGAAAATAGCTCAGCGGGAAAGAAGACTATCTGATATAAAGACAATGTGGCATGAGTAAACTGTGTGGGAGAACGTGTGTGGTGGGGAGAGCGAAGCAGATGCTAAGAAAAAACACCTCGAACAGAAACAAAAGTGCCATGGAGAAAGTCACAGTGAGAATCTCACAAATATTTACAGACTTACTGAAACCTCTTTTTAATGGTTTCCAATGTATTTATGTGTAGCTTATAGAAACACCACAGAGTCCTGGTAAACTTCAGCTAAAAGCATGTATGACCAAATGGCTGAATTAAGTTTCACACCGGCCCCTAAGAGTTTATGATGCTAAGAGTTTATGATGCTATTTCATTGGTGCCATTAGTAACCAGAAGGAAGTCAGCATGATATAGATGGAAAGCGAAATATTACGAAGTAGGAAGAGTTGGATACAATCAGAAGTTTTTTGAAGCTCTACGCCTATAACCTAATACTAGGGAGACCGTGACAGAAGATCACAAGTATGACCAGTCTGGGCTATATAGCAAGACTCTGCTTCCATGCATAATTAAATAAGAAAAGCCAACAAGGTTACTGAGCCTTTGCCCCGAGTCTTTGGGTAAGTTATATAACCCGTGAGTCTCAATTCCTCATCCATGGAATGAGCACAGCAATGCTTCTACTTGATAACATTCTAAAGGTATTTTGGTAAATGGTGTTTATCACTCTTGTTGAGGCTAGCCCAGAAGCCAATAAATGCCTATGATCAGAAGACCTCTGATGACAACAAGGGTAATTTAATTAGGTAACAATGAGATAAGCCAGGTAGATAAGAGCTGAGATCTGAAATGATTCAAAATAGGAGGAGTTGGGGTTGGGTGGGAGAGTTGACTCAGCTGTGAATGTGCAAGGATGAGAGGCTGTTTCCAAGCCTTAGCACAATGTACACTTTTAGTCCACACAACCATCAGACACCATAGAGTCCCAGCTACCCATCAAGATAGGGCACAGGTCAAGACATAAGACAAGAACCTGGTAGCTTTTGATAAGGCAAATAGACATAGAACAAGGCCAAGTCCAGTTATTAAAAACTAGGTTATGTCAGAGCTTAGAAACCAGGAAAACGTCTTTCAATATCAAGGTCAGAAGACAAAGACAGGAGACCTAAAAGTGATGTGTTCAGCCAGGGTTATTCAAAACATGAGGAAAGGTTCAATCTATGGGTGTTATCACAGAAAGTATGCTGGATAGAATTAAACTGGCAAGAAGAGTTTGTTCAAGGCTACTGCAGTAAGGGAGGGAGATTGAACTATGTTGTGCTCAAAGAAAAGAGGTCAGGGTTTTAAACACTGGGCTGAGCTAAGGGGAAAGTAATAGAGGACATTAGAGCCGAAGGTGGTCAGTCACACTGGGTCATCTGTATTTGCCTATTGGTGTCTAAAGTCACAGAAGTTTGATTTCTGCTCTTCTGCAGAGCTAGAGAGAGGTCATTGAAATGATATGACTATAAAGTGTCCTCCACAGGGTCTGACACTATCTAGAGGATGTTATGGTGTCTTTAGGCAGTGATATCTAGCTGGAAGAAATGGGCAAATAAGACTAGGCCTTGAGGCTTGCAACCAGGTCTCAGGTCTGGCCCTAGTCTCTTTCTGCTTCCTGATCAACACTGTGTAATTAGCACCTTCTGTGCCTACCCACCATAGTGGATGCTAACCATGCACTTCCCCCAATCATGAGCAAGAATAAATCCTATCTCCATGGAGTTGGTTTTGTCAGATAGACTGTCAGCACAATGTAACGGTAATCAAGATAGTCGCCATCATCAGTGATGGTGGTATTTCAAAAGGACATTCCCTAGGTCTTTTGAGAAAGCCCTTCTTAGATCATAAAACTGTCAAGAGGCTGAGAGAAATTTTACATCTTCCTGGGGGTGGGAAATAGAGGGAAAATTATAATTTCAAGTTTTATTAAGTAAAAGCTAAGAAAGGGGCAGGTGGTGAGGAGAGTCTACAAACAGAAAGAAAATTAAAATCTAACCAAACTGAGGGGAACTTGAAGCCTTTGGTCTGCTGAAGATGAACAGTTGCTGCATACAGGACTTTTAAAGCACTGCATCAAACAAGACCCAGGTAGACTCTACCAGTTCCAGGCTGGTAGATGAAAAGCTAGGATTGCCATTTCAGTGTCTGACAGCATGAGGCAGACTACAAAAGTCATGGTTCTCCTTTGTAAAATTCTCTCAAAGGACTCCCCTACTGCCTACCAGACTGACTTTAACTCCCAAGTTTCATCATCCTAAGGGTAAAATGAGGCCATGGGACAGAGTGTTGCTGCGCTTATTTCCAACTGTGAAATGCTGGAGTGCCTTTCTTCATCCAAGTCTCCACTTCCCTGGGTTAGTTGGAGGAGCCTTTGAGAATCTGTTTTGTGTATCCTCCAACCCTCGCAATGAGCAACAGGCCACTCCCGTTCTCTCTGTCATCTTTGGAGATTTTTGAACTGAGTCCTTGTTCCTAATCTAGCTGCAGGTTCCTGTCAAGAAGAATCTGAGCCCCACCCCACCCTACCCCGCGCCATCTACTGTTCCAGGTGTCTAGTCCCATCGTGCTGGGATGGCACTGTCTCTGGCTGCTGTTTGAAGCTACACAGGATGGATATTGCTCCTGAAGTAAAGGGACACAGTTCCCAGCTTGGTGGCGGGAATGATGTGTTGAAGCCCATGGTGGGCAAACACTGCCCACTGGCACACTGCCTGGCTTTCATTATAACGCAAGATACTTTGCATTTTCGATGACTCTGGGGTCTTTGTAAGAAAATAGCTTATTTGATGTACTCTACTAGCCTCCCCCCTCTGGGTTTCAAGGTCAGTTGGCTGGGAGAATACAAGTGACAAACAATATCTCACATTTACCACCAAGCCAGCTGTCCAATGCTGAGATATTTTACTGAGATATTTCATATGCCCAGTCTCTCTCCTTCCTTAAGATTGAGCCCTTGATCCTTTCCTAGGAAACTACTCAGTTCCTGTGACAAATAAGCATTTCCTGGGCCTGACCTATGTGTCTTCCTTGCTTCTCCACGCCAGTGTGATTGCAGTGGCATTTTCTATCCATGCCCAGTAATGAATACTTCGGGACCCAGTGTAAGCATAGCAGCCAATGAAAGAAAAGCAAAAGGACTGCCGTGACAATAACGGTGGAGTTTTTGGTTAATATTAGTGTTTGGAATTCAGTGGCAAGGGTGAAGTTAGCCTTCTTCTACTCAGTTAAGTAGGTAATGCTAGTGGAAAAAGATGTGCATTGCTTTTCCAAGTACTCAATGGCTCTACTATCAGTTTGAACTTGGAGAGGAGAAATGTATTTCTCATGAACTGTTCCACTGTTTTGAAAGTTGTTTTTAAAGAAGAAGAAGAAATAAAAAACTTTACTGCTCACAGTTTAGGCATGGAATGGTCTTCACGCCCTCAATATCCGTATCAATGGAAATGTGTTTCGGAACCAGTATACTTAACCACAAATTGTTTGTTTGAGACCAGATCTCTTTTATGTTGCCCGTACTTATCTAGAACTCCAGTGTTCACAAATTCATTCTTGCTCGGCTTCTTGGATAGTTGGGAATAGATACGTAGCTACAGTCATTAATTTATTAATTTCCTTTGGAGACTAGTGCCGCTGAATTTGAAGACAAGGATAAAAACCCAAACCACACTGTTCGGTCATTTCAAGCATCAGGGTGTTCAAAGGTAGATGCTACCGACTCAGTTAACCTGGACTCAGTAAACACAGAACAGATTGGTGATGCTTGCACATTTCAGGGAGAGGTGTTAAGAAACACAAGTAATAGTACTCTTAGGATCTGCTAGAATTTTCCTTAGGCTTCAACTGCATTCTTTCATCTTTAAAGTACGCATCACCAATCCAGATAAAGGAACAATGTGTAAGAGTTTTTCTTCCTGTATGGAGAAGGCATGTTCTAAAAGTAAATTTTTCTTTTTTTTAAAGTCATAATGAATGCTAAGTAAATCTTAGGCATGCTTTTCATTTTGTTTGCTTATTTAAGTAAAAGTTCATTCCCTAGAAAAGTTGAAAATATTGTTGAAAGAAATTGCTGGGTGAAGACATGTTTGCTCTGCCGGCATCCGCAGTGCCTAGAACATAAAAGTCTCTCTACAATACCTGATTGGGATGTGATCGGATGCATGAATGAACCTCCTGATTTATAAGGAGATGGGGCTGTGATTAATTTAGTATGACTCATAGCCAAAGGGCAGCTTAAATTTTATTGACTCTCCCTTTGCAGATCTGGAACAGGTTAGGGGTCATCTGGGACCTGTCATCATGTGAGTTCTTGTGATTTCTTGAATCTCTGATTTCTAAGATGCAAGGTTTGAACAAAAAACTCTAAGATTTCTTCGAGTTCTGAAGGTCCTTAGTTGCTCCACTTGTAGGCTCTAATGTCCAGGAAGTTTGTGCTATTGGAACCTCACCCTTTAGCAGGAGTTGGGACGGAGGTTGGGGATGGGGTAGGGGAGAAGCAGCTTAAAAATTGCTTCAACTTCACTAGGGGGCCAGGTGTTTACAGACTTGGGATTAAGAATGAGTAGACAGATTGGTGCCCATGAGCTGCCCATTGTGGCAGAAGAATGTAAGTTGCGCAATACTTCACACTTGAACAAAATACCTCTCAAGGAGAGCTCTGTGACCTTATTTGGAAGATAACAGAAACTGACAGTCAGAGCACAGGGGTTCACCAAAACGGTGATCTAAGATTCCAGCATCTGTTTTTGTGT
Organism: Cricetomys ansorgei; assembly: GCA_026225945.1. Lineage (NCBI taxonomy): Eukaryota > Metazoa > Chordata > Mammalia > Rodentia > Nesomyidae > Cricetomys > Cricetomys ansorgei. The sequence goes on along the minus strand of JAMJFZ010000451.1, from coordinate 10,419,584 downwards.
TTTGTTTTGTTTTGTTTTTTAACTTTGAACCTGTCTATGAGGTGACTGAATTACTGAATGTTGTGCACTCTGAGGTTGGTGGGAAACCAACCTTAGGAACTGGGTTAGGACCTGGTTTCACCCAGTATGGAGGATCTGAAGAACAACTACCTCACCCATTCGTGTTTTGCAACCAGGGTGAGATACAGCTGGGAAGAGCCAGGTTGGAGGTGCCCTTCAGAGAGACCGCGTTTTGAAGCAGTTTTTTTTTTTTTTTAAGGAAATTTTTTAAAAATCAAAGAAGAAAATATCTTGAAAAAAATTGGCTGCTGGTGGTACCATCTCCTCTGAGTTGACATCATCAATCAACCAGTAGTGTAGGAGAACTGTCAGAGATTCTGGCAGCCAGAGAGATAAGGCACTTGAAAAATAGTGAGCGTTTCAGCACACAGCTGGAGCCCCATTTGCTGGCTATTTGGGGGAGAAAGAAAATGTAATGAAGAAGAAGAAGAAAAAGTTGGGTGTTTGTTGGGCAAAACCTCAATTAGAATGCATCTGATTCATAATTTTATTTCTTGTCATAATAACTTTTTGCCCTGCCCTGCACATGGTGCCTGGATACGGCCTTATTCACTTTCTGCCTGTTATTTGTACTTGGGTTTGGTGTTTCTCAATGTATTCTTCCTCACAGTAGCTGTTGACAGGTCCAGCCCTGTAACCATCTGGCTCCTGAAGTAATGAGATGAAATGAAATGGAGCTTGAAGAAATTAACATTCTTTCCTTAATCTATTAATAACTGGAAAGTGTTGATTTTAGTGACAGCTAGATACTTTATTATGAAGCATATTGGTTAATTAAGAGCATCATAATGAAGGTTATAGGAATGCATATCCCTCCAGAAACACACATATTTTTAATAAGCATAATTTGATTCTTCTCACGAGCTTAAAAAAATGTCAGTGAAAATGTTATGCACAAAGAAAGTCTCAACAAAAAAAAATAAACACATAATTTTGTATGTACGTACCACGCTACTGTTGTTTTGTTAAGCGTGTCTGTGTATCTCAAATACAGCTGGGTTCCAAAGGAATTTGCAGATAATTACAGGTCTTCTGATTTCATCTCTCCACTGTCCCATAATACTCTCCCATCTCTTCACGATCCGCTAATGTTTGTGAGTCTTAGGCTTCTTATGGGGGTAGGGAGGAAGGGAATCGTCCACTTTGCCAAAATCAAAAACGCACAGACTTTGGTATTTAGATCATAGATGATGATATTTCCTTGCTCATCTCTGATGTTTGCAAACATTTTCCTTTTGCCTGTGAAACTTTCATGAAAACTCTAGCTTGCGCCCAGACCTGCCATTAATAATAGATGTGATACTGCGCCTTGGCTCACCTTTCCCTCCTATGCATGTCAGAGAAGTTCTGGGTAGCGATTGTTGCTGTGTTGCTATGAATTGTGGATACCCGCTTCCAGCCAGTAGGATGCAGGATTTTACTCCCAGACCTTATTAAGAAATCCTGCTTTCCCTACTTTTGCCGTCTTCATTGATAGTTAAGATGCACGTGCGCTTTTTAGGTAAATTCAACATCATTTTTTCCTTTCTAACCAATTTCCCATATTAGGAAAAAAGACCTAAAAGAGATTTCCCAAGGCTTCCCCAGTGAGACTATTTGAAACTCTTTCTGTGCATGTTTTCATTGCACATCCCTGTACTCTTTCTTCTGCATTCTTTCCATCACATTATCACTGTCTTACTCTGGCTAGAAGAAGCCCCCAAGGAATAGCTAACTTGTCCTTCTAGCTCTTCCTTTCTCTCACAAGATGCACATATATAATTCAGGCAAAAACTGGCTCATGAAATTCAGGGCTGTGTTTTTCTGCTTTTGGTCACAATTATCCTGTTTGGTTGTCAAAGCTGAAAAATTAGTGAGCGAGGAGACTGTTGTTAATGTAAACACTGCCTTTCTCAACAGAAGGAGTGGGGCTTGTTTTTTCCTTTCTCTTTGCTGTGTTCAACCACCTTTCTAGATCTTTCCTATAATCTACTTCCTGACACAATCTCTCTGTGTTTTCTAGTCTTTGTGCTGTTGATGCCAGATGTGTGTCAGCACCTTGTGACACTGTACTCTACCACTAGACTCAGGGGACACGTGGGAGCTCACTTTTTCACTCTGTGATAAGCCCTTTAGTGTGTCTCTGTCAACCATTTGCCCCTATTTATTTGGAGAACTAAGTCTGTTTTCCAAAATACAGTTAAATAGAATTATTAAATAGAATAGGGACAACTTAGCTTAGGGTAACGACGTAGAATTATCATCCAGGCCTCCATATATCAGATGACCAGACTGGGTCCTCTCATACTGCTAGTACTGTTCTACTGCAGTCATAGTCATGGATGGTTCCCAAGGGGGGGAAAAAAGAAGATATTCAACCTCATTGTCTAAACTAGGAGCTAGAAGGCTCATGAGACAAAACCAAAAACTATGGTATCTGGCTCAAGAGCATTGTTCTATAGCTATTTTCTCCAAATTCAAACATTCCCTCCTGGAGGGAGGAGAGGCTTTCCTGAACCTCAGAAAGTAACTCACGGGCCCACTTCCTAAGAAAATGAAACAAAATTCACAAGGTTACAAAAGTAGAAACAAGTGCTGAGAAGAGAAAGGGTCTCCTACCAGAACTCCCCACAAGTCCTGAGGAGGAGTATGAAGCTTTCTTCAGTGGTCTTCCATGCTTGGGCGGAATCCCTGGCCACACAGCTCATTCTGCACCACTCATGCTTCTGTAAGTGACCTCTATAAACTCACCAGTTTACTAAACTGGATATGTATGAAATCGATTCTTTGTCCTGCCATCAGTGCTCTCTCTGGCATGAACAGGCATTAGTTCCTATCTCCATAGGAAAGGTCACACAACAGCCATTCTTAATACAGGTTGCCTGATTCATTGTTCACAGTATGCAACTGGATATTTCATATTACATGGGTCATTCTACATGGGACACACTAGGTACAATATAGTACTGTGTGCATGTGATACGCATCATATCAATGATTGAAATAACAGTGCTGAATTCTGCTTTTGAAAGATTGGGGACAAGGAAATGAAAGAAGGAAAATGTTGGAAAAAATAATCTCTCAAAATCAGTGCCATCTAAATCGATGTCAGAGAGTAGACTTGAGGGGATGATCAAAAATACATTTGTCTTCATCTCAGCGAAGCTCTGCTATCCTACCCTTGACCATATTACAAGTATCCAGTCCTCTCAAATACTGTCAATGGGAAAGTATAAAAAACCAGCATCTGAGTTAGACCAAACTTACTACTTCAGAGTCTCATGGACTAGTTAGGATTGGTCTAAGCTTTTCCACCTGTTTCCTGTTACCATCAGAAAATATTTACATTAGACCCTCTTGGCTCTCCTACTCTCGGCTCTCACACTTGCCCCTGTTTATTACCTTCCTTCTTCCTCATGTTACCAACCCATCTGGACACGTTTCCAGCTTGAACCTGCAGTGTATTCTCCCAGCCAGTATCTCATTCTGTTTTTCTAAGCACCATGTGCACTAAACTTGAGCAACGTAAATTCACTTGATCAGGGGCGTGGAGTCAGATAACATTCCTAATGCATTACCTGTATTTCCTGACTTAAAATTCTTCTATCAGTTTCTTTAGATCTTTAAGAATTAAAGAGCCATGCAGGGAACAGAAGGCTGTACTGCGACTTGCAGCTGGCATGGGCCACATAGTAAACCAGTGATGTATTCTTGTGAATTTATCACAGGTGAGGTAGAAATGTTGGATTATTCTATCTAGTTACAAGTGAGATGATGTAAGTGGAAGGCTGCTAATGTTAGGTTTAAAGTGTGAAGTATTGTGTGATACAAAAGTGCATGGTGGTGAGTTGGGTCTCCAAAATGTTCCTAATTCTTGACTGGGAATATAGTTCAATGGTAAAGTAAGCATGTGTGAGGCCCTGGTTCGATTCCCAGTACCACAAAACAAAACAACAATCTTAAAAACTCTGTCTTAATTTCTCCTCTGTTGTTGTGATAGAATACTCTGACAAAAGCAACTTAAAGTGGTTCTGGCTCAGGGTTCAAGGGGACAGTCCATATGGCAAAGGGTCAGGGTAGCCGAAGCTTGAAGCAGCTACTCACATCTTATTTACAATCAGGAGGCAGAGAGTGATGAAAGTCTGCTGCTGCTCTGCTCTCTTTCTCCATTTCCGTAGTCCAGGATCCTAGCCAGGGGATGGTGGGATTCACAGTGGGTGGGTCTTCACAATTTAATCAGCACAATCAAGATTATCCCCCAAGGGCATGCCCAGTGCCCTGTCCCTCGCAGGATTCTAGATTCTGTCAAGTTGACAGCACCAGCGTCATCACATTTAAATTTTACTAATTCCACCTAACAAGTTTAATAATTTGTACTTAAAACCAAACTCAGAACTGGAGGCTAAAAAAAATAAAATCTGAGAATTAGAACAATGTTCTTTACACATGTGAAGTACAACCAAATCTGTCTAAACTCCTAAATACAGATCTTAAGGACTTAGAGAAGCTTATGTTGCATACTAGAGCTTGCATTCTACTTTTGTATTTAAAAGGAGATAAAGAGTAACACTGAAAATGTAAATTTGGTTGGTTACAAACTTACGGAAAGAAAAACACAGCCTGAGAAGTGAACTAATTTTCTCAAGAACTAGAATTTTTTTTTTTTGTATTGTTCCCTTTTCATAAAAACGGAGTCTAAGTACAATGATCAATTCAGTAATTTGCATTCGGGGGAAAACCAACAAAATTAAGAAATGCCTTTAAATGCCAGGCTATCACTTTGAAGTACTTATTATAAATAGACTGGTTTAAATAATTAATGTTAAGGTGAAAGTCTTGCTTTGTCCATGTTAATGACTTTCTACAGATTATGAGTAAAATAGATAGAAAACCTTTTTTTTCCCAGCTAGGGTGCTGTTCCTCCTCTTGATATCATTTTCATTTTCCAAGGGAAGACAAGAAGTTTTGTATTTCGTGCTATTGTGCTCGTTACCTTTCTGTTGCTACGGTAGAGTGTACTAACAATGACAACTTAAGGGAGTAAGGGCTTATTTGGGAGCATGGGATACAGCCATCATGATAGGAGCTGAAGGCAGCTGGCCGCATCTACAGTCAGGAAGCTGGCTGAGATGAATGCTGCTGCTTACCTAGCTTCCTACTTTTTAAAGCAGTCTGGAACCCAAGCCCAGGGACTGATGCAGTCTACCTCTAGAATGGATCTTCTCACTTCAATTAATCAATCCCTCACAGGCATCTCCCCCCCCCGGATGATTCTAGGATCATCATATCAGCTTAATAATCAGTATTAACCATTAGACCTACTATCTACAAGTCATAGTAGTCAGAACTAAATCAGGAAAGCCAAAACACCTTAGCATAGACAAATGGTTAATTACAAGAATAATATAGTAAGTTCACAGAGCTATGGAGAAGCAGCAGAAGCCATAGAGTCCATGAAGATCAGGAGCAGTTGGTAAGCAGGTGTGTGGCTGGAATCTGAGCATCATGAACAAGTATAGTCTCCAGCATGGAGCTGAGGAGGAATCTGGGAACTGTGACTTCCAGACAAGATGGGGATGTGAAGTTGCTGGATGTATAATAGAGGAAAATGAAAACAGCTCTGTTCCATTCTCCTTGGCTGCCTTTTAGCACACCAACTGGCAAAGTGATAACTACAATCCACCCCCACCTTTCCCGGTCCCAGATGAAGTAACCTTTTGTTACTGTCTCACCAAGAGACACAGGAGGAAGACGATTCTAGAAATCCTTTTCTGGTTATAAAATAGTCATTTAAGTACATCTAGTTTACTAAAGACCATATTAAGGTATTAGAGGTGGGGAGAGTATAATACAAATACCCTACACCTGTGCTCAGAAAGAAGCTTTGTCTCAAAGGACAGACAATAAGGCACATTCAGTGGTGCAAGGTGACATTTCATAATATTAGAATGGATGCCACAGGCAAAATTTAAAATGTAAAAATAAATAAAAATAATAGTGTTAGAAAACATTTTCTATTTGTTAGAAAAAACATTTTCACCTCATTTTTCTCCTATTTCCATTTTCTTAGTATACTTCAAAAATTCTACGGTAAGAAAAAATAAACACAAAAGAGTTTTAAAATGCACAGAGTTCTGAATAACTGGCCTGATTTCATTCACCGAATTAAAGAATTCATAAACTTTTCTGATTTCAGGCTAGCCTTTGCTGAATCACATTCCCAGAACATATGATTTGTGAGTAAACGTGAACCTGCTTTGTGGAAAGAATAATGTCTTTTTGGGTCTGAAAACCTTTTAATTGGTATCCAAGAGAACAGACTGAGAACCATAGAGTAAAACTGCATCAGAATCTGTTCTATTTACCACATGTGTCATTTTCAAGGTTCCTCCTTCTCATAAGTACCTCAAGGGAGAGACATAGCCTTTGAGAGAGAGAGGCAGGAGAGAAATATCAGCCTGAATGATAACGTGGTTTGCAAAGGCAGACCTTTACTTTCACAGACAAATGGGATAGATGGCTTTTTGATGTCAGTTTACAACAGCCATTAGCTATGATAGGAGTTACAGATGCATCATGAGAAGAATATACTTCCATGGACAAGGTAGCAAAGGTCTCTTTTTCTGAGCTTCATTATTATCTCAAAAGGCTCATTCATACAATGCTAATAGGAGGTAGACACATGCTCCAGAGAATAGATTTCATGGGATGGGCTCCATTCAAGCTAACCCCTAATTCATGTACATATGGAAGGAGAGTGTTCCATTGTTGTTATGCCTTCTATGGGTCAGCTCCTCTGTGGTCCTTGACCTTTTTCCTTTTCCCCTTCATATGCACTTTGTCTGACTCAAAACTATGGCATTTCTTCTGGAACACAGCCCCCAGGTGGTCTCTCTGCTATCAGTGGAAACTCCTTGGACTTGCAAGAGACAGCATATCCCTTTGGACCTCTTTGCTGAGCTGTGTGGATTACAGTGTTCCTTAGAAAACCTGCCCAACATGGGAGCCTTCTGCGCCCTCCTCACTTTCAGGAATTCTTTCTATTTTTCTTATTTATAACTTGACAGATCCAGGAGCCAAGAAGTCTCAAGTATTACATATTTTGGGGATTGGGGAATTGGTTGACATTATTTATCACAACGCTGAAATCAGTTTGGGAGTATTTTCAAATGACAGAATCAAAATGACTCTTTCCAAGGACCTGAAGGGAAAATTCGGAGTTATCAAGTCTTATGTAATCAAGTCCAGGCACCTTGGGAGAAGTGAACATTTGTGAATATTTCAATACATAGAGAAGTTTATACCTTTTATAATTGCTTTAGCAAATGTTTTTTTTTTCCCTCCAAAGTGTTCCTGGATAAGTGATGTATGAGAATAGCAAAGGGGAATAAACTGGAGAGATGTCAGAGAACGGAACATCTGTGGTTAAGAAGGAAAACAAGTACGTGATTATTTCTGCAAAGAGTTTATCCAGTGTGACAGGGAGCTTGCGTAAGTGCTTTTGGTCAACCTTTCCTCTTTTTTAGTTTAAACTTGCCTTATATGTGTTTTTTTATTTTAAAATATATTTGTTTAATGTATGTGCGTGCATAGCACACACATGCGCTCATGTGCACACGCGCGCATGTCCACATGCATGCGCGCGTGCACACACACACACACACACACCATGGCATACATGTGAAGTTCAGAGAACAACTCTGAGAGTCAGATCTCTTCTGCCATGTGGGACCTGGGGTCTAACCCCTGTCTTGGCTTTGGCAGCAGGCACCTTTATCCACTGGGTCATCTCGTCAGTCTCAACCTTCCTTCTATTTTTGAGCATCTCCTTCCCAAGGTCATGAAAAGGGCTTAGTAAAGGAGCGCCCTACCTTTGGTTTGGTGACATCACCTGAGATGTTCTCTGTGAATCTGTTCTACAAAGAAATTCAGTTAACATGGGCTGGCCAGGACGTGCATGTTTATGTTGTATGTATTTGTGTGCGTCTGTACATACACTACTATATTTGATGGAAAGAGAGAAATCATGCTCTATCTTTTGCTTTCTCTTACTAGCTGAACTCCAACTGAGCCCCTCTTGCTGAGCCTTCAGAACGCTGGGGATATTTAATTCTCTTTCCTGGCTAGTCTTTTCAGATTAGTACTTCCACGTTGAGACTTCGGTAGGTTCTGATCTCCATGGAGGTGGGGGCCTGACTATTGAACACCATTTTTAAATAATCTTAGTTAAGATCCCCAATTATATATAATACGTGCTCTTCTTTCATATGTTAAATAAATTTTGCTATTTTTCTATAGAATACCAACTTCCAACCATCCTTTTAATTATTTAGAAGCCCAGAAACCTAGTTAAAACTGTTGCTTTAGAATGGGCCAGAAAGGGATGAAGAAAGGGATCCTTAGAATCTTGTCTATTGTATTATAAGGTGTTCTTTTGTCTTGTTTTTTGTTGTTGGGGGGTTGTTTAGTTTTCGGTTGTGAGCTTATCCTTCAGTAGCAGAGTCATCTCCCTCTCCAGCCCCAGAAAGAGTTCTGATAGCCTGTGGTAGAAAGTCTAGGGCCCTGAGTGCAAACCACTTTGCTTCAATCATAAAATACAGCTTATTGTTTTAAATTATGGTATTGTTACTTGCAAAAGTCCAATAAAGCGTGTTCTCCCACTTACTGAATCTCTTCCTTAATAACTTGAGTTTCATACAATATCTTTTGATAAAACCCTTTTCCCATTCTTCTCTGGTCCACCCTCTCACCCCTATGCTCTCAAAAAATAAAAACAAAAACAAAAACAAGCAAATAACAAATAAAAGAAAATTAAGTTCAGTTTGTGTGGTAGGAGCATGGATCACATGCATCTCCATGGTTTCTGTAGGCAGCAGACTGCTCTGATGATGGACCCTCACTTGGGATATACATATGAGATTAAGTATGACAAAGTTTGACCTAAAGCTGGGCTTCACTGCCCAAACTCACAGGCACCAGGGCCCCCCACAAGTACCAGGGCATCTCACAATTACTCGATATCATGCAGGCGCTTGGTCTTCCCACAGGCACATGGACATCGTGCAGACACTCAGCCATGCCTCAGGCACTGGGACATCTCCTAAGCACCATGGCATCCTGCAGGCACCCACTCATCCTACAGGCATCCAGACATCCCACAGGTACCAGGGCATCCTGGAGATGCCCAGGTGTCATGCAGGTACCAGACATCACATAAGCACCCGGACATCCCATAGGCAGCAGAGCCTCCTAGGGGGACCAGGACATTCTGTATGTACCCGGACATCTCACAGGCACCAGAACATTCTACAAGCTCCAGGGCATGCTGCAGATGCCAAGGCATAATGCAGGCACTGGACATCACACAGGCATCTGGACATCCCACAGGCACCAAGGCCTTCAGCAGGCACCAGGGCATTCTGTAGGTGCCTGCATATCCCACAGGCACCAGGGCCTTCCTCAAGCACCCAGACATCCTTCAGGTATCAGGACATCCCACAGGCACCAGGGAATCTCTCAGGCACCCAGACATCCCACAGGCACCAGGATATCATGTGGGCACGAAGACATCCTGTAGGTACCAGATACCCTGCTTTCTTACTCCTCACTTATTCACAGGTGGGTATTGTTATACTTCATTCTCTAGATCTGACATCTATAATGATCTTTCCTCAATTTGTGGACCTCCATGTCTATTTTTCTTGAGCCACATATACCATTCAGTTAGTACTCTTCTTTGACATTCTTTGTCTTCTTAATAGTCTGTTTAAGTTGCCATAGCAAAATGCTACAGCTTGGGAAGTTTGACAACTGGCATTTATTTTCTTGTAGTTTTGATGATGAGAAGTCAATGTTCAAGATGCCTAAACATACAGGTTCTGGTGAGTGCAATCTTCCTGGTGTGTAGATCCTCCTTCATGCTGTTTGATCACATGGCCTTTAGTCTATGATCATGTGAAGAAGAAAACCCACTAATGTCTCTTCTACTTCTCATAAGGGCCAGTTCTATCAAATTAAGATGTTATGTTTATGAGCTCATTAAACCATAATTATGTTCCTAAAGGCCCCATATCCAAGTAGAGTCATACTAGATTCTAGGCTATAACATATGGATTTTAGAAGGACATATTCAACCTATCATACAGCTGATAAACTGTTTTCTATGTTACTGTCTAGGTCATGGATAGATGTATCACAAATAAAGACTCTTGCTTGGATAATGTCACCCAAATCATATCCTAAAACTATGAACAGAGAGGGGACTACATTTATTTAATGACAAATGCTAAAAGATCAAATCACATGGAAGATCAATCTGAGTGAACTTCTACATTTGACCTCTAGGTTGGATGGAGGAGTACTGAGTAAGTGTTCCCAACCATGGGCAGACTGTGCATTTGCCCACTGAGTTTTCTTTGTTAATGGGGTAGGAACAGACATAGTCCAGGGAAAGATTTTCAAGGTGTTTGTACAGAGGGATGGGCTTCTATACTTTGGTCATTGTTGTTAGAAGAGTATGCTCTTCTGAAGAGGACAAAAGATAGGCAGATGGACTTGTGTTGAATCCTGGAGCCAAGTTGTCAAGTTCAGACTTCAGCAACCAAAACTTAACTGACTCACATAACCATAATGGTTAAATAAATGATAATGACATGATATCAAGTTTGGAGAAAGGTTTTTTTTTTAGGTTGTGAATACACAATCCTAATAAAAAATAGATCCAAATATATGGTGGAAGTTTAAATTACAGAGTGAGAGATGAAGAGACTGTCATAAAATGCTGAGTTGAAACTACGGAGGCTGGTAAAATAACAACCTATATATATTGGCATAATTATGATAAAACAGTTACCTCCATTAATATAGAAAATATAAAATATGCAAAATGATACTTTGTGGCTAGGTGAGGAAATTTTGAGACAAAAATCTTGGGTTTGGAAAAGTTTGTTAACAAAAGTGGCTGACTTAGCACATTGATAAATTACAGAAAGATCCTTATTTTATTTGATGAAATTGCTTATTTCTAATAGTGCTGTAATATGACATATATATATTCATTCTCTGTGTGTATGTTTATATATATCAACTCAAGTACAAAAATAAAGTGTAAAATGTGATCACTTCCACAATAGGGTATATGTTTCCAATTCTTCTTAGAAACTTAAATGCTCTAAAACCAAACAAAAGATGAGGTAAAGAGGCAATATCCTAGACCATATAACACTTTACAAACAGAAAATTCACGTATTTCTGTTACATGTATTCATATGTATTTATAAATACACAAATATCAGGAATACATTTGATGGGAAGAGAGAAATTATCTTCTTCTTTGCTTTGCTTTTGTAGTTGAACCCCAATTGTGCTACTCTTCCTGGAGCTTTGGGAGAGTAGAGACATTTAACTCTTTACTTTCTTCTGGCATGCAGTAAGAAGTGACTTCCATTGGCCACCAGAATAATTTCTTTCCTAGCTGGTCATTTCATAGTGATATTTGTTTTCACATTTAACTTTTGGTGCTACACTTCTGTGGTACCCTTTAACATAGGCATGAAGTTTATTCTAAAATCAATTTCAACTCTTTCAGGTAAGATTCCCTCAAATTGGGTTCTTCATCTTGGTGTCAGAGTTGATACTTTGAATAATAACAAGTTTTCACAAATTTTGAAGCATAATGGTCAGATTGGAAAAAACAAAAAACCACTATTAACTAGAAGTTGGGCCTTTAAGTTTTTGCTCTTAGAATGGTTTTCATAACCAGTTGGCTCCCAACCCAGGAAACCAAAGGGATGTCTGGTCATTAGCCCTCTGTGTCCGAAGCACATATGTTGATAATGCTTACTCAGAGAAGGTTCAGCAAAGAATAAGAAGAACTTAATCCTAGAAGTGGGAGTGTGGGAGAAACTGGATGCATTGTGCCCCACTAATTTGCACGGTTTTTATATCCATATGTATCACTTAAAAGTAAGTGCAATCAAACTTTTAAAAGAGGAAATAGTGCAGAAACTAAAAATCATGAAAATTAACACTAGACCCCTTCAAAATTGTAAAACTACTTAACAGATGGCATGTGAGATCTTAGAAGAGAAAAACAATCATTACTGGGGTCAGAATGTTTGCTTATGGAAATCATTTTATACTTAAAAAAACACACTGTATTTCATAAAACTGAACAAATGTTATTAGAACCATCATGATTTTATACGGCATTGGGGGAGAAAAACATTGGCCCTTGAACTACAACATGCCATCTTTTTTCATGCCAATTTCAAATATGCTTAAATGTCAAATAAATGTGCTTTCCAAAGTAGGGGAAAATAGGATGTTACTATTTATTTTCTAGCTGTCTCCTGTTTAGGGTTGACCAATGGGGAGAAGGAAAGACTGACAGTGGCACAAGGAAACTTCTCCTTCCTGTTTGTTCTTCTTCTCATCAACTGGCACATAGTTTCTGAGGGTGACTTGTAAAGACTTCAGCATTCCTTAAATTGGTACTCTTTGCAGACCCATGCACGTAGAGTCTACTTTCGGAACAATTTTGCAAATTGTACACAGATAAAAAACCATGGAAGCTTCTTAATAAAGAAGTTACATTTATAAATGAAAACACTGGTTTTGAAGTGCAAAATTTTTAATGATTTTAGAACCAGCATCACTGTGCTTGCAAAGACAGCAGCACCAGACAAGTGACACAGTTTCAAAGGCCTTCTGTTAATGATGCGGTTTTAGTTGTTTGAGAACTTTTTTCTCTTGTAACCCTGGAGGTGGTAGTAGATTCCATAGTTACTTTTTCTGGCTACTATTCTGTAACACCAAGCGTGGGACATTGCAGTTTCTATGATCAAGTACTAAGTTGACTACAATCTATGTTTAATTAACTGTTAGAATGATTGATAATTGGTTTTGTCTCTTAGAACCCCATTGATTCAACAGATATATGTGCACACATAAAACAGATTGAGAGGGAGAGAAAGAATTGGCTATATTTTCCACCTGCTACATTATGAGATGAGAGTTTTGTATACTGATCAGAAAAACAGGAAATATTTTTTTCCTTAAAAATGCATTTTCTGAGCTGGAGAGATGTCTGAATTGGTGAGCTTGTTGTTCGAGCATGAGAAAATGAGATGCAATTCCCAGCACATACAGACAAGTCAGGTACATCAGCAGCTGCTTCTGTAAACCCAGTGCTGGGAGATGGTTGGAGAAGGGCATATTCCTGCAGCTCATTGGCTTCCAACTTAGCTCCAGGCTCAGTGAGGGACCTCCACTCAAAAAGTAAGGTAGAGAGCCATTGTTGGAGACACCTAGTTGAGTTCTGGCCCCTACATGCATGCATACATGCACATACCCCTCCCCCCATACACTATTTTATGTCCTTAAGTTACATGATTTCTAAATAAATCTGAATTAACTATTTATAGGACACCACTTGATTGTATTTATATACTAATATATGTTACAAAGGAAGCAATTGGTGAAGTCATGAAAATGAATACTATGTATGTGTAGTTGCTTCATTATTCATCTGCAATCGGTGACTAAAAAGTCTCCTAGAAGATACACTATTACTCCAGGATGGAGCCTATTTGGATTCACCTTGTAACACAAAACAAAAAATTATTAGATATGTTGAAGACCAAAGCAAGTACTTAAAAAAAAAAGAGGAAGATAAAAACTGTACATAAACCCATAGGTGGAAAAATGAATTTAACAGCACAAATACAATTACTATAGTTTAGAAAACATAAGATGAAATTTAAAAAGTGACTTATAATTTATTTTTTTTAATCTGTAGCATAGGAAAACTAGAAGCTAAAAGTATATTGAATAAAACAAGAATTAGATTTAGTGGTGAGTTGTAATGCCAAATTAGATACAGAAAACTGGTGCACTGTAAGTCAGGTTAGTGAAAATAATCCAAATTGTAGTGCATAAGAAGAAAGGAAGGAAGTACCAAAAAGACCACATCTGAGATGAAGACAATAGTCAATGATTTAAAATGGTTTGAGATAAGGTGTTGGCAGAATAACTTGTGGGTCATGGGGTGGCTTGCAGGAATGGTAGGGAGAGTGTAGACTCATGAGTTCACTCAGATATTCTGACCAAGTGGCTGTGGGTAGGGTATGGATTCTGTACTTATCACTTGGTGTTTGGCAGCTGCTTTTCACACAGCTCCATGCAAATGTTAGTCCTGAAGGTCTGCTCAAGATTACATTTCCTGAGGACAAGAATTTGTCCTACCAGATTGTATTTTCTATACTTCAAAATAAATGGAAAATTAAGCCATGTTCATAGATCACCAATTATGTACTTTTATGAGATTCATTCTTCTTAAACTGATTTGAGTGCAATGTAATCACAATGAAATTCCAACTTAATGTACATAGTTACTGACAAGCATATATGTATATATATATATGTATTTGTGCATGTGTGTAAGTGTATGAACAAACTTTAAAATAGATAACAAATTAAACTTAAGAAGAAAGAAATGTTCTTCCCTAGTCTGTAAAACAGTAACAGTTGTTCCCATTACTATGATATCAGTTTTAAAAAAATGGATCAATGGATCAAAACAGAAAGTAAAGAAATAGACCTATGACTTACCTGGCTACATGTAGTGCAAAACTAAATGAGTAATTTTAGCAAAAGGAATTTGTAGCCATTGATTCAGGCAAAGGACAATTTATTCCTTGTCTAATTCAATCACCTAGTCTTGGAGCCCTAGAGTGTTTTAGCCTCTGTACAATCCAAACATCAGTCTATACCTGGAAGTCTTCAACCTCAGCCTCTGTGCAATCTGGAACATTTAATCCTCTGTACAGTCTAATCAACCTCTGAGACTTACTGCTGACTGAGCCACTCTTACTAGCTTCTTCTGAACTCTGACTCTTCTTGTTCAATTCACTTGCTATTCTGACCCAAACTTCTCTTCAAGCTGCTGGTTCAAACTAACCTTTTGAGCTGGCTTACTTTTTCTGACTGAACTCTTCTGACTCTGCTAAACTCTCTCATTGCCTCAGACTGAACTGCTCTGCTAAGCTTTAGACTGATTTACTCTTCCTGTTTTTGGCTAACTTTAGGGCAATGCTTCCTGCTGCCTTAGAGAGTTCCCCATTGATAAGGAATTATCTTGTATACCTCTTATTGATCTGCATTCATTAGTCCAATACCAACTCTTACCACACCTTCTACAAATACCAGGAAACCTTCTAGAGAAAACATTGTCTCTCTTTCTTTCTGATTATCTTTAGCTTTAGGAACACCCTGCCTATAATCCCTTTGCAAATGAGCTTTTCTCCCACAGTTAAAGCAACAGATATTTTGAAGTACATGACATTTAGCCATTGCTTGTCCAACTACATATGCCTTAGGGTCACTACCAGTGGTAATTCTGATCCATTCATCAATAGGTGCTGATTGTGCTTTTAAAGTTATAATAACTGTTTTATACTCAGCATTTGCATTTTCAAATGCCAAACATTCAATTAATACCTGCGTTGCATCTGTATCTGATATTTCCCTGTTTACAGCTAAAGTTAATCTTTGTAAAAAGTCAGTGAAGCCTTCTCCAGAGCCTTATATAATCTTTGTAAATGATGTAGACCTCTTTCCTGGCTCCTCAACCTTATTCCATGCACTTAAAGCTACTATGTAACATTGTACTAAAACAGAGTCATCAAATTGCTTCTGTACTGTGCAGCAGCATACTGACCCTTGCCTAGCAATTGATCTTTCATGATACTAGCATCTTTAGACCCTAGAGTAGCCAGGCTGATGGATTAGAAGATTAAATATTCCTCTACAAGAATTGACTATTTGGACAAATGTGAGGAAATTATATTATAACCTCTCCCAAAATAACGTTTTTTTTAGTTGAACATTCAGTGTTAAAAGAAAAATATATTAAAACCTTATTGAAATACCTTCATGGGCCTATGATAAAGGAGGATGTCTTAAAAAAGATACACAAGAACATTTACCATAAAAAGTGTGATGAATTATATTTTATAAACATTAAAAGCTGGAAGGCTAGGATATAAGTTAAAGAAAGAGCATTTGAATATCATTCTCGAGGATATAGGCTTAATCCCTAATAATAGCAAAAGTCAAACAAAAAGCAAAAAGGAAATTTTCATCCTTGAAAGATATTATTAAAAGTCTGAAATTCATGTCATTTGAGGGATACAATATTTACAGTGATTGAATCCAGAAAAAAATTCATTGTCAGAATATACAGAGAATCCATATACTTAATAAATAAAATCCAGACAAAAAAGGATAGACGTCTTAAAAATGAACTTCACATATGTTCACATACAAATGACTACAATATTCATGAAAGACACTAAAGTTTAAGTGTTATCAAAGAAACCCTAATCAAAACACAAGGAAACACTACTATATAGCTTAGAGGAAGGCATGTCAAAAGAGACTGCCAAATGTTAAAAATTGAATGGAAAGAACGAAGAGATGGTACAGTTAACAAGATGCTTTCCATGCAAGCATGGGGACCTGAGTTTTATCCTCATGTGATGACCCATATCAAAAGCCAGACACGGGAGTGCACATCTCTAATCACAGCTTTGGGGAAGTGGAGACAAGCAGATCCCTGGAGATCAATGGTCATCTGTTTTGAATCAAGGAGCTCCTTGTTCCTTGAGAGACCCTGTCTCAAAAGAGAAGGAGAAATCAGCATATCAAGACAGGCCAACAGGCACAAATACATGTTTATCTGCATTTGCACATATATAAGAAATAAGCAATAGAAGTTACCGAGCAACTGGAATCTTGTATACTATGGTGGAAGTATAAATGTATATGTACTCCTTGGGAAAATCTTAGAAAATACAGATATACACAAATACATATACATATTCGCTAAATATTCTTACTTTCAAGTATGCACCCAACAAAAGAATACATATCAAAAGTCAGCCAAAAATCCAAGATACTTATAAATTTCTCAAACTAGAAACAGCCACATACCCATTAAGGGCAGATTGGCTAAATAAGTTAATTTAATAATATATTTATGCAACAAAGTAGCACATATAAATGAAAGTGTATTGTTATATGAATAAAACTCTGAAACATGACAGAGAGACACACTAGAGTGAATGTTGCATGATTCCTCTTACATTCAATTCAAAACTAAGAAGTCTAGTGTGTAGTAGCAGAAGTCGGGGAGTGATTTCCTTTGAGGCTACAATGACTGGCAGGGAATTCAACATGAGCTTGGCTTGCTGCTGGTAGTGCTCTGTGTCGTCCTTTACATAAAGGATGCATTACATCCCCTACCATTATATTCAGTTGCATGCTTAGCCTTTGCACACTTTGCCTACACTAAGAGCACATGGGCACAGTCCTTCAAGTTCCATATGCTAACTGAATTTGAGGTTTCTTTCATTTTGTAATACACACACACTAAAGTAATTTTAACTTCAGGAAATTCAAAAGATTGTACAGGAAATAAATGAAATGCTTCAGCTGTTATCACTAATTACATTGTCACAATAACATTTCAACACCCTGGATACTGATTTAAGCAAAAAGAGAAGTGTTTGTGTGTCTATTTAGAGCATATTGTGTGTGTGTCTGTTTGCTAATGTAAGATAGCAGCTATCTGTGTGACATTCACAAATACTGAGTTAAAGACCCCCCAAAACAGCTAAAAGAGTTTCATTTTCTACTTCAGAGGAACATACATGAAGAGTGGAAGATAATACATCACATACTAAAAATAAGGTTCAAAGTCATGTACACACCCCTTCCTCTCCATTGCACATATACATTACAAGTCATTGTTATTATTATTTTATTTTCAGGTATACGTTTCTTTCAGAATAATAAAATTGCTTCAGAGAAAAAACTGTAGCTTTTACAAAGCTCTTTCTAGCTTTATAGTAAGTAGTCATCAGGAAATTTTTTTCTATATCCCACATTTACTGTGGAAATTGGTGTTCCTTTGGAATATGTATAAATATGCATCAAAAAATCAAAATTTTCTAATTGTGGAAACTCCTGCATGTTATAATATCAATTAGCGTGCCATTCTTTCTTTTATGTATATGTGAATGAACAACAGGTAAATGAAAGGACAGCAACCATCGGGAAATGCAGATTTTAAAAAAAACAGTGAAATACCTCCTTAAATATGTTATAAAAAGAAAAAAATTAAACATGGATGATAACAGACATTGGTCAGGTGGTAGAATAATCGGAACCCTCCTCCTGGTATGTTGATAGGAATGTAAAATAGTGCTGTATTATACAGTAATGGAGCCCCTTGAAGAACCAAAAATAAAGGCACTATGTGACTTCACCATTCCCTTTTAGATATTTATTTAAAAGATTTGAAATCAGGATATAAAGAAAAATCAGCATTTCCTTCTCTGCTATAGCACTATCGATAAAAGATACGATATACATACAAATGATAAAAGAAATAGAGCTTATGTATAAAATATTATTTAGTTTTAAAGGAAAATGGAATTCTACCATGTGCCACACCTTTGCGTGGCCACAACCACATAACCACACCACAACCATGATGACCTTGTGAGATGACCCTAATGAGATGAACCCATCACAGAATGACATGTAACTAGATGATTTCAAGTATATGAAGCATCTAAAATGGGTTCCTAGAAGAGAGAAGAGTGGAGGTGGCCAGGGATAGTTGGATGTGGATAATTTCTGATCACTGTATATAAAATTTCTTTCCAGTTGCTGTGATAAAACACTATTACCAAAAGAAATTTAATTGGGGGGGATGGTTTATTTGGCTTACACTTCCTAGTCACAGTCCATCATTGATGGAAGTAGGGGCAGATGATCAGGCAGGAACTTGAAGCTAGGACCATGGAAGAATGCTTCCTGGTGATTCACTTCAAAGCTCATGGTCAGTGAGCTTTCGTATATAGCTTAAGACCATCTGCCTAGGGAATGGTGCTACCCACAGTGTACTTGACTCTTTGAAACCAGTTAATCATCAAGACAATCCCAAGACATGCTCATTGCCAATCTGAGTAATCCTTCAACTGAAACTCCCTTTTCAGGTGCCTTTTGGCTGTGTCAAGTTAACAGCTAAAGCTAACTAAGACAAATACATTTCAGCTATCAGGTATGAGATATTATAACTCTGGTTAGTAATGCTGTACTGTATAGTCACAAACCTATTAAGAGGACAGCTGTCATGTAGACTGCTCTTACCACAATATAATTAAATAGATATATCTAATAACTCACAATATCACAATAATTTAGCATCTACACTTTAAACTTCCAAAATTCACTCACAAGGTCTTCTTTTTACTTTACTAGATTCATTATTCTCCTTGAAATCTTATTCCATTCCATCTTCTCCACTTCATATTTATACGTTTTGCACTATTCTTTCATTCTTACTCTTTTAAGACTTTTATAAAATGTTTGTGGCAAGAGTGTGTATGTCATATTTGTTAAGTTCACTCTGACCAAAAACTCTGTTTAAAGTTTATTTTGTAGGTTATTAATATTATTATTATAATTATTAATGTACTAATGTTATTAAATTAATAAAATAAAGTATATTGAAAAGTCAGAAAGTAATAAAGCAGGGCAAAGATTAATGGTGGTTAATTATATGGAAACAGCAAAGCTGCTTTTACTTCAAGAAGTCCATGTATTCATGGATGATTATTATTAATTTTTATGATGTGATGACACTACATACACCTTACTTAATCTATGCTCATTGTTGTAACATCTGAGGTAACTAGATCACACTCAGAGCTGCATGAGACTGGAAAGAGTTTCGTGCAATGTGATTTGATTCTTCTAATTCTTCTTGAAGTGTATGCCAAGTATCATAAAGTGATGGGCCATCAAAGTTATTTTTAATGACGTATGTATGAGCTGACAGTTTGATTAGGTCCTCCTTCAAATGTTTTGAAAGGAAAGACCCAATTTGTCAATAGACTCTTTCAACTTTCGGGAAGCATACTTACAAGACGTGACTAAGACTCTACTAATTATGCCTGCTTTGAGCACTTGCATAACCAGATAGATTCAGAAAGAAATGGGAGAATCAAAACATTGATTACTTCAGCACATATTAGCTAGAGTAATGTTGTAGATTAAGTAGCTTTACTTAATCATATGCTCAAGTAAGTCTTTTGATTCAGATCTTGGAGCTTCAGATAGTACTTTCCATTTGTGGGAAATAGTTAGTATACAATACAATAAACCTATTTAGTCCTTTATTTACCAGTAGCCATCCCAATCCAATATTTAGAAAAGACCTGAGTTCATTTTTTAGTTGGAATATGCACATGATGAGGTGATGACAAAAACTTTAAAATTAAAAATATCAGATATGACTTTCTCTCTACATCAGCACGAATTAGTAAAAATAAGAAAACACCTTTTTCGTGTGCTTCAACCTATTGTAAGCAAGTATATTGTCTTGTTATGAATGTAATTTATTTATGGAGTAAATAAACAATAATTTATTCCTAGAGAAATAGTATATTTCTCTTAACATGTACACATGTGAATGAGGACACACATTTTTAAAGCCTAGAATAATAGCATAAATATACCGAAATATAGTTGTATTATATCATTTAGTGACAAAAAAATCTATTACTAAAAGATAATTGGTTGTTCATTGGAATACAATTTTACATTTTAGTAATAAGGTAAAAAATACAAAAACCTTTTATAGTATAAAACAATTTGGTGCTAGACAGGACTGAATAATTCTAGCTCAGGGTAGCCTGAGACTTTCC
Source organism: Cricetomys ansorgei (assembly GCA_026225945.1). Classification (NCBI taxonomy): domain Eukaryota; kingdom Metazoa; phylum Chordata; class Mammalia; order Rodentia; family Nesomyidae; genus Cricetomys; species Cricetomys ansorgei. Next base: position 10,398,768 of record JAMJFZ010000451.1, on the reverse strand, counting down.
GTGAAGCACTGGCTAGCTGTGATTTTTGTGGCAATCCGCCTGCCTCAGCCTCTGAATGTTGAGATTATTATAGACCTAAGCCCTTATTCCTAGCTGTGCAGAGAACTTTTTATAGGTTAAAAATTATTATCAATTGTTTATCTAGTTTGATAGAAGTTTTAAACTAATTTATATATAAACCACATATTACAAGGACATCATGAAAAAATTTATCATGGGCTTTATTTAGTGTACCTGAAAAATTTTTATTAGTTCTAGAAAAACTTGAGTAACTTTTTTTCCCCTTTTTTCCGAGACAGGGTTTCTCTGTTGTAACTCTGGCTGTCCTGTAGACCAGACTGGCCTCATACTCACAGAGATCCGCCTGCTTCTGTCTCCCGAGTGCTGGGATTAAAGGTGTGTGCCACCACTGCCTGGCTTGAGTAGCTTTTAGTTGACTCAGTCTTGTTGAGTTGGGCTAGCCTATATGTTTGAATGATTTTTCTGGAACACTATGCAACCGTGTAGTGGGACACTATAAATGTGTGCAATCAGTCCTGCTACTGACAATCTGTGACCAGAGTAGGGGGAAATAAAGAAGTGCATCTGGGGAAACTCTCACATGTCAAAGAAAAACTTCTGGATCTCCTAGATACATCTTGTGGTTGTCTGGCTTGGTGTTCTTGCAGAGATCCTACAAGCTAGAAGGTGTGTACCTGCCCTTGGGACCCATTTCCTCCAGCTGGGATGCCTAGTCCACCCTCAGTGGAGAGACTAGTGCCTGGCCTTGTTCCATCTTGTTATGCCCTGTTTGAGCAGTAACCACGGGAGGACTGTTCTCTTCTATGGGGAGAAGTAGGGGTGGGGATGAATGGGGAGGGGAGGGGAGGGTATATAATAGGAGGAGAGGGAAGAAGGAGAGACCTGGGAGAGATGGAGAGGAGGGGAGTTGATATGTATTATACGAGAGAAGAAAAAAAAATTTTTTAAATTAAAAAATAAAAGAAACTTCAGGACTGGAGAGATGGCTCAGTAGCTAAGCTCCTGTACTGCTCTTGCAAAGAGCAGGGTTTAGTTTCACAACTGCCTGTAATTACAGCTCCAAGGGACTTGATGTCTTTTTCAGCATTCCAAAGACGTCTGTACTCACATGGGCACGTGACTACACAGAGATACACATATGCACATAATTAAAAATTTTTTAAAATATATAAATCTTAAACAAGAAAGACACCTTATAACAGATTTCCCAATTTAACAATTATGAATAGTTCAACCAGATGTTATGGATGGTAAGTTATAAAACTACCAGAAAGTTTTGAATGCTATCAGTAGTAAGAAAAACTTTCAATCAATCCTGCTAAATAAAAGATTGATTTTTTTCCCCTACAGTTTTCTCCAAAGATTCCCATCTTAATATTGGGTTTATTGGTCTCTTAGTGACTGAATTTCTTCACTTCTTCGGTATTCTGTACATCAACTCTTTGTCAGAAGTAGAACTGGCAACCCCCCCAGCCCCACACTCTGATTTCCTGAAAGATCCCCTCTAAATTTCCTTCAGATGGTTTCCATAGTCTCGGATTTCACATAGTCATGAATCCATTTTAAGTATTCTTTCAAATGGCACAAGATGGGGTTTGTCATTCTGTGTGTAGAAACCTATTTTCCCAGCAGCAGTGACAGAGAAGGCTGCCTTCACTCCGCTGTGAGTGTCTCGGTAGCTGTCTTAGTCCCGTTCCCTGTTGCTGCGATAAAATAACCCCCAAAAACAACTTATAGGAGAAAGGGTTTACTCAAACTCATAGTTCAGTGTAAAGTCCATCATGGTGGGAAAGTCAGGGCAGCGGAAGTTTGAAGCAGCTGCGCACACCATGTCCACAATCAGGAAACAGAGGGATGAAGGCACTTTGATGTGTAGGGAAGGATGCCACTCAGAATGAAGTCTCTCCATCTCAATGAATATAATGGAGATAACCACCCACAGGCATGTCCAAGAGACTCATTCTTCCAGGTGACTGTCAACTTGACAATTAATACTAAGCATCACGGTAACCCTGTTCCTAGAACATTTGTCAAAAAAGCAGTTGCTCAAGATATGTGAGTTTGCCTCAAGGCTATCTCTTCTGTTTCTTTAATCTATGTGTCTGATTTTACAAAAAAAAAAAAAAAAAAAGCAAGCCATACTGTTTTGATTATTATAGCTTTTGTAGTATATAATAATTTAGGTAGCATAATGTTTCTAGGAAATGAACAAATAATTACTAAATGAAGAAATGACCCATATACATATAGATAGATAAAAAAAATTAAAGAACTAGGACATTTTCGTGTAACTTATTTTCAAAAATGCTATTTTACTGAACTTTGTGGTATTTGTGATAATTTTTTGGCATTTCAAATTTAAAACAATTGCAATTTTTTGAGTTTTTTTTAACATAGAGTTAACTTTGTTCATAACTTTATATTATTTTTCATAATAAGGGTTACCCAAATTTTATAATTTTCGATTATAATTTATAATCTAAAGTTGCGCTTTTAGGAAACTCTGTTGAAAGAGACATTGTTTTCTAAGCCTTGGATGGGAAGAGTAAGGTCATTAGATAAAACCTGTTGTCATACCCAGTCCTCTTATTCTACAAATATTTGAATACCGACTGCTCCAAGGACAGACTCCTTCATCTCTGCTGTGGTTTGATGCTAAAGGCTCACAGAGGCTCTTGTATTAAAGATTGGTCCCAAGTGCTTTGTACGGTAGAAACTGTGGAGACCTGACAAGGTAAGGACCTGGGGGAGGCAGTGAGTTCACTAGGATTGTGTCCTTCAAAAGATTAGGACCTGAGACACCTCTCAGGCCCTCCCTGCATCCCAGCTGCCTAGGGGAGAGTCACTGATAGATGTAGAAAGAATATAGAAACAAAAGTCAGGAAAAGACCATAGTCTGACCTTAACAAATGATACTGCTTTTATTAGAGCACAATGAGAAGTGAAGTCTCTATCCAGTAGAAATGTAGAGTCTTCAGGAAGTGAAGGGATTATCTGGAGTTTATATAGAGGCCTGGCAATGGGGACGTTGATGTAGCCGTAGGAAGTTTTATACTGGTCTGTGGTCTCTACTTCCTGGAACTGTTTGCTCGAGCAAAACAGAATATCTTGAGAAACAGGCTATTTAAACCAACAGTCCTCTCCATATTGTAGCTGACCAATAAGGGTTGAGCAATGCCAGTTGCACTTTCATAGGACTCCTCCTTTTTGCAGCTGAGGCATCCTGTTAGTTGCCCCCATGTGCCCTCTACCATGATGTTAAATGATGGACCAAAATGAGCAAGGACCAAGAGAGTGCTGATTGGTGGCTTCTGACCTTTGTCAGTTACCAGCTGTGTATACCTGTCACAAAGCAGAGACCCCATACTCTTAAACAGACTTCATGGAAACACAGAAATGTTTAACAACAGGTGGATCTAAAACACTTCAGTGGGCTTTCATGTGCTGAGTCTCATGCTCTAACAACTATGGACTGAGAACACTTCTTCCTGCCCCAGATTTCCCTCCCAGTGTTTACATGTGTATTGTCCTTAAATGTGTGCTAATACTGCACTTTTCATTTAAGAATGCATTTTATAAACCTGACGGTGGTAGCTCATGCCTTTAATCCCAGCTCTCAGGAGGCAGAGGCAGGCGAATCTCTGGGGAGTTCAAGGTCAGCCTGGTCTACAGAGTGAATTCCAGGATAGCCAGTTACAACAGAGAAACCCTGTCTTGAAAAAAAAAAAGCATTTTATTGTAGCTATTTAAGGTATACAATATAGTGTAATGGGATCTACAGGTAGCAAAATGTTATCAGGCAAAACCAGTTAATACTACATTATTTTGCAACCTAAATAAATTCAGCTGCAACTTTCAAGAACTGTTGGTTCCAACTGCTATTCTCTTTGCCATGTGTTTTTTGATTCGCATTGCTCATGCTGGCTGGATTCTGCTGATTCACACAGAATGGATAACTTTCTAACCTGTGTGGGGACCAACTCAGCTATGCTTCTGTTTTAGTTTTTACAAACTCTCTTTACACGATGCACAGGGCACAGTTTCATTTGTGCTGACAGCTGTGTGTGAATATTTTTACTATTTTGGGAAGTGAACAGGTTGAATTCAGGGTGCATAGGCACTTCAGTGCATCATTATTGGCATGATAACACTTTCTTGGAGATTAATAATATGTTTTTTAAATTCCAACTTTTTTCAGTGGTACTATCAGATAAGAAGTGACATTACTTGTATTTAAATTCCAAAGTTTCAGTAAATGCAATGATGACAACATCTTCAAAATGTGTTAGCCATTAGTCATATGGCAGATAGACGTAAAGTAGGGTGACAGAAAATAATATTTGAGCAGGAGTCTCAGTCCCGATTGCTCTTCTTGTTGTAAGTCAGACATCTTTTAAAGCTGCTGTCAGTTCTTTCAAGTGACTAGGATATTTGTGTCAGAATGACAGCATGCTCATATAGGGCTCCTCAATAACTTCAATCCCAAAGTCACATCACAAAAGCAACTCAAATTGGTCTTCTAGTGAGTCATTGGACTAGGATTTTAGACACACTTATGGGGCTCTCTTGTAGCTGTTCAGGACCATTGAAATGTTGCCCAAAGAGGGCTCCTGAATGTTCATCTAATGCTGCTCTCTACTCAGCCTCCCCACTATTGCCAGTACTTTGCTCTAGAATAGTTGAACCAGAATTATACATGAAGAATTTTAGTAAGTAATGTCCATAGTATAAATTAGGGTTTACTGGTTAATTGCCCAATTCTACAAGTTTAAATATGTATGTGCTATTATACATTTACTAATAGAGCATTACATAGAATCATTCCACAGCCTTACTGTGCACACCCTTTACCTCTTCATGAGCATTCCTCCTAAACCCCTGACAATTTTCAAACTCTATGTAATTTGCTTTAGCAATATTCATCTGAAGTCTTTCCATATCATTTTGTAGCTTATTAAACCACATTTCTGTTAGTGTATAATATCTCATTGTATTGATATGCCACAATTCATTTGTTTATCCATTCACCTGTGGGAAACTGTCATTTGGTTTTATCTGGAGGTACTGCAAACAAATCTGGCATGAATATATTTGAGCAGGTTTTTATGAAGGAACACATTTTCAGTTCACTTGGGTAAATGCCAAGAAGAGAAGTTATGGAGTGATATAAGACTATTCATAGATTTGGAAGAGATTGTTAAATTATCTTCCAAACTATCCTTCCACAGTCCCTCCAGAAACAAACCACAACTCTCCTTCATTTCTCGTTTACATTTTAAACTTTAGCCTTTCTATTAAGTATGTTATTATGTGTATGTGTATGTGTATGTGTATGTGTATGTGTATGTGTATGTATGTGTTGTTTGTTTGTTGGTTGGTTGGTTATTTGTATTAAAGTGCACTTACCTGTGTGTACATGTATGAGGGCCAGAGGCTGACTTCACTCATATATTTCTCTCCACATTATTTCTTGACTCAGGGTCTCCCACTCAACCTAGAGCCTCCTTTTTTTTGTCCAAAATAGCTGGTTAGCAATCTCACAGCATCTGACTGTCTTGCCACAAAAACATCCCTATAATATTGGGGTTACAGGCATTCACCATTAAGCCTGCCTTTTCCATGGGAATCTGAACTCAGAGGTTCTGGGGACCTGAACTCCTGTCCTTATGCATGCACAGGAAGCACTTTTTTCCATGAATCATCTCCCTAACTTCAAGTTTCAATTTTTAATGATACCCAGCTCATTATTTTGTTCCTTTCACAAGTCATGCTTTGGAACACACACACACACACACACACACACACACACACACACACACACACGCTCATTGCCAAACCTGAAGTTAGCTGGATTGTCCCACATGCTATCTTCTAGAAGCTTTATAGTTTTATGTTTTAAATCTCAATATATCATCAATGTGAGTTAGTTTTTAATGAAACATCAAAGTTTTGTATAAACTCATTTTTTCATCTAGATATCCAGATGTCCCATCTGTTTCTTGAAAATGTCTATTCTTTCTCCACTGAATTGCCTCTTTTTTTCCTTGGTGAAAAGTCACTTGAATTTTTTCTGTCTGTCAACACTGTCATTTTGATATGCTTGTCTATTGTTTCTCAGACATGATTTTTGTCTTGACCACTGTAGCATTACAGGAAGTCTTGGAGTTGGATAATGAAAGTCCTTCATTATTCTTCAAAGTATCCTTCGATGTCTATTATTTATCCATGCCCTTTTTATATAAACTATTGTAATGGGTAATCTTGGTTTTCAGCTTGATACACCTACGAAGAAGGGGCCTTAGTTGAAGAGGTTCTCTATCCTTTTGGCTTGTAGGCATGGGGGCATTTTCTTGATTGTTGATTACATAGCAGCAGATTATGTAGCAGTTTATGCAGATTATGTAGCAGCCTAGTCTGCCATGGACATTACTATCCCTGAGCAGGTAAGCCTATGCTGTATAAGAAAGAACATGAGTCTGGGAGCAAGTCAGTAAGCAGCATTCCTCTGTTGGTTTCTGTGGCAAGCAGCTCCTGTCCTGAGTTCCTTGGCTTCCTTTAATGATGAATTTTAACCTTGAAAGTAAAACAAGTCCTTTCCCCAAGCTCCTTTGGTTACAATATTTATCACAGTAACAGAAAACATTGAAACTATTACAGAGTTATTTGTACTTATCTACAAAATTACTCATTTGTATCTTGTATAGAATTAAATTGATTCTATAGATCAACTTGGAAAGAACTGGTAAAAATATTGAGCCCTATTATCCATGAGCATAGTATATCTTTTCACCTCTGTAGTTTTTATCTCTGTTAGTAGCCTTTTGCAGTCTTCTTTATTCATACTTTTAAAGTTTATAGACAAATATTTTACATTTTATGCTAACGAAACAGTATTATGATTTCAGTTTCAAATTCTGTTCATTGCTTATATAGAAAGCATTATTTGTGCTATGTTAACCTCACATCCAGTGATCTTGGTGTATTCACATAGATTAGGAGGGCTTTTGTTGTTGACTCATTAGTATTTTTTGCATAAAAGTTGTGTCACCTACAAATTCACCAGCTTGCTTTCTTCCTTACAAGTCAGTAACTTTCTCTCCATTTCTTGCTTTTCCACATTGGCTAGATTATCCAGCACATTCTGAAGAGTATTAGTAACCTGTCCTTTAGTGTACTAAAGGGTGGACTACCCCTGTGCTGGACTGATGATGATGATGATGATGATGATGATGATGATGATAAAGTGGCACTTACCACATTTATACAAAACTGGTTCAACATCAGAAAATTAATTACTTATACTACTTTCCTACTTTTTACAAAATTTGATGTTATTTTCATTTTTACTTAGTTTGAAATACTTTTTCTTTTGAATGCATATGTCACTTAAAAGTTTGTTAATTCCTTTCTAATTGTTTTGGGGTTTTGTTAGTATTATTCAGAAATTGACAGATATAATCACATGTTGCTCTGACTTTTTTAACTCCAAATTAACAGGGGATGGTAGGAAGGCTAAGTTGACGGAGTGTTTGCAATGGAAACATGAGGATTTGAGTGCAAATCCCCAGCATCCACACAGAAAGAACAACAGCATGTGCGCCTGTAACTTCAGTCCTGGGGGAAAGGGCAGATGGAATCCCTAGAGCTTGTTGGCTATCCAGTCTAATTGAGTCGGAGAGCTTCTGATTCAGTGAGAGACTCTGTATCAAAAAAAAAAAAAAAAACAGAGAAAAACTGTGGAAGACATTGACTTCTAACTTCTGAGTATCATATATATAAACATACGGTACCCATAGGGATATGTACATCTCTCTCTCTCTCTCTCTCTCACACACACACACACACACACACACACACACACACACACACACGGTCACATGGTAGCGAGTGGGGAAGTGAACTTAGGAGTCAGGAAGTCACAAACAATAAATAAAGAATATGATAATCCTTACTCAACAGTCATTAAGTACTAGAGTGCTTATTAAAAATGCTTTTCCTGCTGGCCAGTTTCTTTAAAACTGGGATAGATGCTTATTAATGAAAGCTGCTTCCTTCTTTACATGTAAGAAAAGTATGGAGTATAAGGATTCAGTAAATTATTTTGAACTTCAGAGTTTAGCTAAACAGCAGTAGATGGCTACAGGGGTTTACTGATAGGCAAATGTCATTTGATATACTTTTATTTGCTCTTTGTTTTAGCTTATTTTTAGGTAATGAGTCATTCTGATTTGAAATACTGTTGTATACCCTAGGAGGGGATGGATGCCAACTTTCTGCTGAGGGTAGGAAAACAGCATTTAATTCACCACCCAAACCACAGGGCATGCAAAGAGCAAAGCCAACAGGATTGGAGTCGTTTCCTCGGCTTACGGCTATTGACTGGATAAGTGCAGGTTGCATGAATCAAAAGGGTCTGCTGTGATTCTGAATGGCAACGAAGAGAAAACAAAGCCTGTGATGGTCCCTAGGATACAGTCTCTATGCTGAAAAAACCTTCTAGAGCAGTTCTGTCCAGCAGGCCTTCTGCCACGATGGAAGTGTTCCATTGTCTGTGTTGTTCCTTGGTGGCCACTAGGTGCAGGAAGCAAGCAAGCATTTGAAATGGAACTAACAAAACTAGGAAACTCTTTTACTGTGTTTAGTGTGGTTGTGTGTGTGTGTGTGTGTGTGTGTGTGTGTGTGTGTGTGTTATATGTCTGAGAATTCTGACACGCATGTTTTACTGTGCACATGGAAAAGTCAGATGGACACAATTAGGACCTGTTCTTTCCTTCCACTGTGAGTTAAAATTCAGGATCTCAGGCTTCCATGAAAAGCATTTTTATCCTTGAGCCATTTTACTGGACCAATCTTTAGTAGTATTTAATTTAAATTCATTTAATTTTAAGTAATCCTCTACTGTGATTCCTTACAATAGTCGACAGACCCAGGGAGAAAAACATCACATGTAATCAGATGAGATTTGTGAAGAATGTAGTTGCTAAGGAAGAATTACACAGAATGAGAGGTTAGATTTTATGAAATTCTTGGAACTTCTCAGAAGTGTTATGTACCTGCAAGTACGTCGGGGTGGGTTGAAACCTCAGCTCTATTTCTAATTTTGCTGTCCTCATCAGTCTGTTATATCATCCCCATCCTCAGAGCTCGGCTTTGTGAAACAACCTAACAGATATAGGTGTTCAGTCATTTCCATTATGAAAATAAGAGTATTCTCAAACTACAATTAGTAAAATAGATGACCATCTAGTGTGCTTAGTCAACCAGTAGACATCCTGGAATATAGTAGGACACTACACTGAAAATGATCAATAAGTACAACTATTATATGTTCATCAAAAATACTCTTAAAATGTTTAAGAAAAATACCCCTGAATTACTCAAACTCAATTCTCAACAGAATTTTCAGAAAACCTCATCATTAGTGATTCACTGATTTTTCGCATAACGCTGTAGCACGTAATGTTACAATTTGCCAAACAAACATATCATCATTTTACCCTTATAACAACTGCAGAATTTAGGTTTAATATTAGCTCTATTCAAACATGAGGGTATTTAGACTAAAATACATGAAGTAACTTGTCCAAGGTCAGATAGCTGCAAATAATAGAAACAGAAATTTGAACTCAGGTCTCTAAATTTTTCAAGAAAGTTTTCAAGCTCATTACTATCTTCACAAACACTGTTGTCGGAATCCTTTCCCTGGAGGGATATAAACAAACATCTATCCTTCTTTATAGGACATCAATGACAAACCAAAGTCCATTACTTTCCAAGTCCAACTTGGAGAATGTGGTAGTTTGGATGACCCCCCATAGGCTCATATATTTGAATGTTTAGTCACCAGAAAGTTTGGCTATTTGAGAAGGAATAGGAGATTGTGACCTTGTTGGAGTAGATATATTATTTGGGGTGGGCTTTGAGGTTTTTCAAAGCCCACACTAGCTCCAGTATCTCTTTCTCATACTGCCTGTGAATCAGGATGTAAGGGTTTCAGATACTACCTCAGCACCATGCCTGTCTGCTTCCAGCCTCGATTATGAACTAACCCTTTCCAACTGTAGGCAAATCCACAATTAAATGCTTTCTTTTATAAAAGTTCACTTGGTCCTGGTGTCTCTTTACACCAATAGACCAATAATAAAGACATGGAATCAATGAGATTTGATGTATAGAGCATGAGTAAGTGGTTACTTACAGGAGCATGTGTGGCTCCAAAGAAGCCATACCAAAGAAATGTCTCATCCACCTAACTTTTGACAAAGGTGTCAAAAATACACATAAAACATCGTGTTGGGAAAACTGGATATCCACATGTAAATGAATGAAACTAGATCCATATCTCTCACTCTGCATCAGACCCTGATATCAGCCCTGATCCTATAAAATTGCTAGGTATAAACATAGGCAAACATTTCAAGATGTAGCCATAGGCAATGATTAAAAACAGCAACAACAAAACAACACAACACAAAACAAAACAAAACAAAACAAAACCTCCATTCCACAGGAAATAGTAGCAAGAATTCTCCCCTTCCCGAAAATGCATGCAATTAAAAAGCTTCTGTCTGCCAAAGACAATCACCAACATAAAGAAAACAGCGTATAGAATGTTAGGAAAAACAGAATACAAGCAAATGTCTAAAACAATGTCATCCAATAAGAAAATGCACAATGAATTGAACAAACAGTTCTCAGAATAAGAAATACCAATCGTCAGTTGGCTGCTGCCTTAGCATACATGTGGATCAATAGTCAAGTATTGATGAAAGTTTAATGAACTGACCAGAGTTAAAAGTTGCTCTGATATTGTCAATACATGCCTAGAGTGTTTCACACACACCCCCTCTGTGTGTGTGTATGTGTGTGTCCATTCCACCAAAAGTTCATGAATGCCTGACATTACTTTCATTTAATTCACCACTCCCCCTGCTCTGTTTTATACATGCTCTGTGCACCAGGTGGTGTAACCAGTGATGAATATTTTCAGGGCTCTGAAATTATAAGGGTTTCTAAAATTGCAAGTAAGAACTCACAGTCCATTACTCAAGAGTGAGGAGTAATTAGAAGCAAAGACTGTATTCAAATCTACAGCCTCATTCCTGGCAGAGATAGTCATTTCAAAATTCATTGAAATGATCATGGACTACATGCTTTTAGAACAGTTAAGCTTTGACAGGTTATATAGGGATGTAGATATTAAGTTACCTTATTTTTCTTGTAGTCCACATTCTATGCTTTTCATGGTCAGTCACTTATTAGTGGAAAAGAAAAGACCAAGGGATTCTTTTGAATGGGGTAAGCACCTTTCAGAGTCAATAGGTCTCCAAAAGGGTGGGTTCCAGGGAAAGTTTTCTTAGACCTCCAAGTCCTGTTCAATACAATAGTAATCCTTGTCCAACAAGTGGTTGGCTCTCTTAACCATGATTAACTCAAGCAGAATGAGTAGCCTCTCAAAAATGTGTCAGAACAGGACAAGACTTCAGCTCTGATACAATTACAAATACAAAATAAAATATTAGAAATGCCATTAACTACACTGCTGAGAAGATCTCAGTATCCAATATGTATACCTGCGATAAAACAAAGACATAGGTGACAAGTGATGTTGGTTATTCTGCATGGCATGACCAAATGCATCCTGAGGAGGTTATCGTTTAATAAACCTAGGGCACTTGCTCCATTGATCACTAAGCTTGTGCCAGGATGCATTGCAAAACATTTATTTTTATTAGCTTTCCATTTGTTTAATTCTTTTTTGGCAGTTGTGGCTTCTGCAGCATAGATGATGTGACTAATTTATGTTTTCCTAATTGGATGGATAAATATTCTTGTATATATTAATTTTGCACAGTACCTAGCTGTTTCCAGAGAAGTCTAATAAACTAATTAAATAAACCAACACTCAGTCCAATTTATGACTCATCCGTCATTCGTCTGCTACTGATTCTAATGTCCTCTTGCTTCCATGCCATGCATTAGTTAGCAGAACATGTAAGGAGGCAAACAAACCTATAATAATCCTTTGTATTAGATTTCTGGCTGGCTGATAATTGATATTAAAGAATGACTGTCCCTTATCTAAAATGCTTGAAATCCAAATTGTCCCATATATTGGAAGATTTTCATGTACATAGTAAGATCTCTTGGAGAAGCAGATCAAAGTCTAAACAGGAAATTCATTTATGCTTTATATATACTTTAAATGCATAGCCTGGACGGAACTTTTCTTACTATTGTCAGTGTGTCTGTGTTTTAATGAGTACCACAGAAAAGAAAGATTAGCTCAGATATAGAATTTTCCCCTTGTGACATCTATCAATATGAAAAATAAATTGGATTTGAGGACATTGATATATTTGGGATGTTTGGGTTAATGGTGCTGAACCTGAATCAAGTTTGCTTCCTTCGAGGATGATACAGTACAATATCCAGCGCTGGTTCAATGGTTTTCATGTCATGTGCTGAGACAGATGCCACCAGTTATCAGTGAAATGCCAACCTCAGATCCCCTATTCAGTGGAGGGGAGCACCAGTAGGCATGGGTTGGAGATCCTAAAATGTAAAGTTTGAGAGAAAAGCTGTATTTATAACAGATACGATTTATTCTCCCTGACAGGCATAGTGAGAGGTTCAGACCTACAAAACCAGAATTTGGGATGCTAACGCAGGAGGGACCAGGAATCCAAGTTCATAGAATAGCAAGTTCATGGCCAGCCTGGCTAAATAAGACTCTGTCTCAAACACACACACATACATACACATACACACAAACACACAAAAAAAAATCTACTTTAGAAATATTTTATGATATCCAAATGCCCACAGGATATTATAACATTGCTTTCATGATTGTGTTTATTATTCATAAAACAACACACCCCAAAAATGTAAGGATTCTCCATTTTAACTTGTTAACCACATTCCAAGGAATTATATTAAAAATATGGAAAGTATATAAGTCCTGGTGAATATTACTATTATCTACTATATGACAATTAGACATTTTAAATCACATTAAAAAAAATGATAGGAAACATCAACAAGTAAGATTTGCTTGTTTAATATATATATATATATATATACTTTCTCACCCTTGAATTAGTCCCTGGGTAAACCAAATTATGAACCCATCTGATGGGTTTTTTATTTATTGTCCTTTGACTTCCATCACCACACAGAACAAAGATCTCAGACAAGTCTTTGTGTTGCCATCTGCTGGTTGTATTTTGAGATTCATTAACTGACTGGGCTTTTGAAGGTCAGCTTTAAAACAGAAACCTCCATAGACTAGCTTACCTTTAGAAGACAGCAAGGACCATTGCATTTTGTCTCATCAATTGGACTTCCTAGATCACAGCTTGAAAATTTTAAGGATTTTTAGGTGTGTCACAGATATGGCAGTTTTACTACCTGGGTTTGGTCACCTGACATCATGGACTGAGATTGTGTATTTTCTTTAATTGCTCTGCATTCAAGTAATTGGGCCAACAGTACACAGAGGAGAGAAAGCGGGCAGGGCAAGACGTGAAGGAACTGTTGTTGGCTGGCACCTGGAGGATGACACCACTTGTGAGACTCATCTTGAGGTATTTCAGATTATTCATGGCAGGTGTATCATAAACAGCTCCTCAGACCATGCCAGGGTGCTTGGCCATTGTAATTAAAGTTACATTATAAAACGCCCCTGCTGTTTCCTTCTGAAAAATGCTGACAGAGACTTCCACAGCCTACAATGACAGCATTTTCAACACCTCTGCATTTGCTATTCCTGTAGCTGCAAACACCAGCATCTACCTTTACATTCGTCACGATGCAAATTAGAGAGGGCAGAGAGAGGCAAGTGTACAGGAGATAGGATGGTGTGGCACAGGGTCAGAGGTCAGCCTCTGTGGACAGTGACAAAGGAAGGAAAGGCCAGCTGGCTTTTAGGACTTCACAGAGAAAAGTACTTTCTAGAGCATAGAGTTGACTTACACCATGTTGTCATGAGGAACGGGAACAGAGGATAAAGATGGCTAGTGCATGTTTGGGTATATCAGGCTTTCAGTGTCTGAACAAAAGAGGCAATGGGGCTATGTGCCATGGGAAAATCCAAGCATTTGGTGGAGAGCTATTTGTGTAGAATGGTTAGATGCCTATACAGGACAACTTGAAATGGGTCCTTGAAAACTTGTAGTCACAAAATGCCGAATGAGGAACGTATGGAGCAATGTTTCAGCACCGTAGCAGAGCAGTCATAAGAATCAGAAGAGCTAAGTAAAAAGCATCAGCTGGTACAAGGATCAGATCTCTAGCTTCCCTTCGCTAAAGATGGTGTTAGACACTTTTTCAAAAGTACAGACAAGGTGTGTATGGAAACTAAGCAAATATTAAAGTCAGAATAGAATAAAAAAGGAACGTTGAAAATTCCCACTTACCCTCTTAGTCTTGAGATGTCAGCTTTCCTGACTCTTGGTGAAGTCACCTGAAGACTTGTTCTAACCTCATGTTAACAAAAGTCTCACTAAAATGAAAAGTCTTTAATTGCTGAACATAAGCTGGTTCTTGTCAGATTAAGGGGGTTTAATTAAAAAGGACTTTTTCATACTTAAAATAGAACACTTAAATTTTTCCATGTGCTCATAAAATCCCTTTAAACGGTCATTTATTTGTTCATCCATACCAAAATGCAAAGGTGTTTACCAGGCAGACTTACAGGATGTGCGCTGGGTGATTGATCAGCTGTTGTCTTCACTCTGTAGAGCCTGAGAGGCCAGTTGCTGCTCATGTTATGAGGCGGTTGAGTGCCTGAGCAGTCCCAGTCTGGCAATGAAGGCCTGGAAGACTTCTTGAAATTGAAACTGGGCAAAAAAGACTAAATATGGTGCTGTTCTATGTACGTGAAGCAGGAAGATGAGGAATAACGACCAGTAAGAATGCAGAAATGTGGATCACTGTTGTGATCAGTCATCGCTGGAGGAGAGAGAACTGGAGGCTTCTAGATCCCTGTATGACTCTGTTACTTAATCTGGGCTCTGGTTATTTGGACAAGAAATGATCATCTTATAAATGGCCATCACATGCATACTTACATAAAACATGTGACAACATGGCTATGCGTCAACTAAATGTTAAACATTGGTATTGGCAGCAGCAAACTAAAGTGTTGAGATTTAATACCTCTGCATGCTGATTCTCTAGTCACTGACTCACACTTGTCGTATTTTAATATTTTTTAACACTTGGAATTTTCATTTTATTGGGGACAGGTGTGTACATGTGACGGTGCGCACACAGAGGTCAGTCAGAACTGCAGGAGTCAGTTCTGCCCTTACACTACGTGGATGCCAGGATCAGCCTTAGGTTGTCAAGGTTAGTGACAAGCGCCTTTACCTGCTGAACCAACTGGCTGCCTTCATGTCATATTTTAAATTTTAATGCAGAATTGTGTGTTTATTCCCATTGAATAGAATTAGTATGCACTTAACAAGACATTGCAATATCCATGAGTCTCCTGCTCTGTCCTAAGAGTCAATGCCCCGTCTAGAGCCAACACGTAGCCTATATTACTTTTTCTACATTCCTCTTCCTTTTTGAAAACCAACTGGGAATCACTTGACAAGTTTTTCTTTGCCTTTGTCCTTCCTTTACCCTCACCATGATTCATCTACTCACTTTAAAGTCAAACTGTGATAACAATTTGCAACTAAAGAGCCATTATTTTAATTGACAAGTTTCCATAGCGGATTGTACTGTGTTGCTATTTTTGGTCACTTGTCCCATGGACAGGAGTGCTTTGGCGGGGGGGGGGGGCTCTATTAATAGTAGTTTTAGAAATAGCCAATGAGCAACTCTTCTTCTAATGGGGGAAGGAGGAACGACTTTGGGATGGACCAGGTTGGGGACAGGGTAAAGGCCAAGATGAGGAGCCAAGGCATGTAAAAGTCCTGCCAATAGAAATAATATAAACCTATGCATTGAAGCAGCTTCAAGTTGTCTTAATTCCCAGTTCTTTTTCTGTGTGTTCCTTAATGGCTCTTTTGTTTATTCGTTTGTTTGGTTTTGGTTTTGTTTTTTTTTTTGAGACAGGATTTCCCTGTTGTAACTCTGACTGTCCTGGGACTCACTCTGTAGACCAGGCTGGACTCAAACTCACAGAGATCTGACTGCCTCTGCCTCCCGAGTGCTGGGATTGAAGGCATGCACCATCACTGCCAGGCTTCCTTAATTTTTTTTTTAATGAGCATTCTCTACCCAGTTTTCTTTCTTTGTAGCTGACTTTGGAATGTACTCTAAGCCACCTCTCTGCAGACCAGTACAGTTTTCAACAAGAATGGTCCCTCTGCTTAGTAATTTTCATGTTCATGGCAGGACTGCTGTGTCCTTCTGCTCCTAGGAGCTCATACTTTGAAGTGTAACTTTCCCTTTACCTAATAAGGATCCCTGCATTTACTAAATCTTGAACAGAGAAAACTCAATTCGGTGCTATATTTCAAGCCATAGGAGGTCCAACCCCCACCATTCCCTCTGGCTTCTCCATCTATTTCCCGGCGTCCTCTAGGATCATTAGAACAGAGTGATTGAACTCCGGTTTCACTGGAGCTGGCATCCTGTGAAGTTCTTCCCTAAGAGGCTAAACATCTGCCTAGGTATTTCCATGTTCTGTTCTGCTGAGGTATGTTGCTGTAAAGAATGAATGTCCCTCTAAACTTCTTGTTAACAAAACAGCAGCTTGACAGTTGGGAGAAGCAGGCAATTGACACTCTCAGCCTTCCAACATATTCTTAGCTCTTATGCTCCTCTGTGGGAGAAAATTGGACTGCAGCAATTTGAATGAGGATTAGAAGTGGGACATTAATGTGTGTTTGTCATCTCTCAATTCAAACAGCCATTAAAGGTATGCTTGTATAGTAAGAACAAAGAGTATTGAGGTACTATTTCAGTATGGCTTATCTTTTTTTTTTTTTTTGGCCTGTGGGGCCACCTGAGTCAATCTGATTTGACAATTGACTTCAAGAAGATAAACCTTAAATCAATATATTATTTTACTGCTTGATTCAAGAAGTTCCTTCAAATGAACTTATCCAGATCATGGGTTTGATTATATGTGCAAATAGTTCTCCTTTGGATACAACAGATTGTTTACTTGATTCTGAGTGTGTTGTGAGGCAGAGCATCATGTTGGTGGCATTTTATAGAGGAAGAGGCTGCTAATTTCATGCTGTGTAAAAAACGGAAAGAGGGATACATGAAGAGACAAGAGTAAGAAATAGCTTCTCGAGACATGCACTAGAGGCTTACTTCCTCCAACTACGTCCTACTGGCTCCTTTCCCCACATTGTAACACTGGGTCATATTATGAATCCATGTGAGAATTAATCCATCCATTATGTGGGAGCTCTCATGAGCCAATCATAATCTCTAGAAACAACACTTACAGATATCCCCACTGTGCAATGTATTAATCTCCTAGTGTTTCTCCAACCCAATCACTTGACAATCAAAATTCACCAGGACGACCTCCCAAGCATGTATCTTCTGATTTCCCATTTCTGATGTGCTGAGATCATCTATCTACCTATTTCCATCTATCTGTCTATCTATCTATCTATCTATCTATCTATCTATCTATCTATCTATCTATCTATCATCTATCTATACATACATCTATCATCTATCTATCTATCATCTATCTATCATCTATAATCTCTGTCATCTTCATTATCATCTTCATATTTCAATTATATTGATATGACTACCAAATAGTTTCATTTTTAAATAAATCTGACAAATAGTTTGATAAACAGGTTGATAAACAGTTTTCTTGGTCATCTACTTAGGAGTCTATCGTCAACAAGTTAAAGTTATAACAGTGTATTACTGCTGAGAATAGTTACAGATAATGATGCAAGGTTGTATTAATTTTAGTGAACGATGTATTATTTTCTTTCATAAATTTTCATCTTGTTATTCATAAAGCTTCTATATATTAACACGTAGTAGGGATACAAGCACACCCAACTTATGAAGGGCTCCTTTAAAATGGAAAGACATGTATTGTATAGAAAGCATCCGCTAGGCAGTGGTGCTTAATGCCTTTAATCCCAGCACTCTGGAAGCAGAGACAGACAGATCTCTGAGTTTGCGGCCAGCCTGGTCTACAGAGTGAGTTCCAGTAGAGTCAGGGTGATTCTATTCTACAAGAATGGTTCTGAAGACTTCATGTAATTAATATAATAAAGGAAAATAGACATTAATTACTTCACTCTATATAGTTTGAGGTTCCGATAACTAGTATAGGGACAGAGAAACCTTGTCTTGAAATAAAACAAACAAATAAATAAAACCCCAGAACAATAACAACAAAAGCATCCAAATCAAAGGCATTTGACAGTAGATATTTCAAAGGATAACTATAACTCTACACAATTCTTGTACAATTAGATTACAGAATTCTTAGAAAACTAATCCTTCTAATAAGGTACAGAAGACAATCTATCCAATATCAACAATAAATGTATTTTCAAACCCACTCAGAATTGAGACAGAAAAAAGCAAATTACCTTGCAGGCAAGACACACTAATGGGTTAATTTAAGCTCTAAGAAGGTATAAAAACATTGAAAGTCATTATAATAAAAATCATAATTCTGAAACTAACAAGACTTCACATATATCTCCCTGCAGGAAGCTCCATCCTGGACCCTGCCAATGTTTTAAAGATGTTGTTCTTTCTCCATCAACATCTAAAGGAAGAGACTCTCTTCTAGTCTTCTGTTATCCTCTCATGACTTCCCTGTGTGGTGATACTATTCTACAAGAATGGTTCTGAAGACTTCATGTAATTGAGATAAGAAAGGGAAATAGACATTAACTACCTCACTCTATATATTTTGAGGTTCCTATAACTAGCATAGATTACTATAGCAATTGATTATTGAAATGAGATTTGTTTTAATCTTTCTGTGTGTATGTACATGTGTGTGTGCATAATGACATGTGTGAGTATAGATGACACATGCATGCTATGACCCACATATGGAGGCCAGAGAATAATCTTGGGTGTTAATCTTTGCCCTTCACCTGGTTCAGACGAGATCTCTTCGTTGCTTATGGGTTCATAATTTTGGGTAGCTGGCCCATGAGCTTCTGAGGGTTCACCTGTCTCTCCTTCCATTTCACCATAGGAACACTACAAATGCAGACACATCAACGTTTGGCTATTACCTGGGTTCCAGAGATTCAACCTCAAGTCTTCATACATATGAGACAACACTTTACCCACTGAGCCATCTCTCGATCCTGTAAAATGTCTTCTTTAAGTGTGAATGTTCGTAAGCAGTAAAAATGAACACAGAGTTGGTCACTGTAAGTGATCTGTTATTAAGAAATTCTGGATCCAAATAGCCAAATGGAAATGTTCCTGGTGGACAGAACTTTCCCACCATGCCACTATTTTCTGGTTGCCACCCCTCCCTTGGTCCTTAATTATCCATGCTCCATCTCTCCAGGACTCCAGAAGCAAGCTGGCAACTCTATCATGCAAATAGTTGAAGGCAATACTTGAATCTATATCTGCAGAAATGCTACAATTGTTTCCAGTTTAGAATGTCAGTTTGACCAAGACATAAGCTCCCACTGAAATCTTTGGAAATGACTCAAATAGTTCTGTCTTTGTGGTGGTACCATTACAACTTCAAATGTTTTGTTTGCTTTGTATGTGTGTTTATGTATTTGTGTGTACACATGTATATGTGTATATCTGGAAGACTAACTTTAACGTCAGGTATCTTCTTCAATTGTTCTTCACCTTAGTTTTTGGGACATGGTCTCTCACTGAACTGAGCTCACCAATTTGGCTAGAATGTCTGGCCATCCTGTACCATGGATCTTCCTATCTCTTCTTGTCCAGTGCTGGGATTGCAAGTGTGTACTTAGCTTATGGGAACAGCAATCTGAGCTCAGGTCATAAGACCTGAATGGAAAGTTTTTTACTGACTAACCCATCTTCCCTGACTCAGTTAAAAAAAAAAAACAAACAAACAAACAACAACAAAAATGACTAAAGAATTTATGTTCAAATTCATAGAATAATTCTAAGAAGTCTTAGAGTTAAAATAACAACCAAATAACCTATACAGCCTCATTTATACATTAAGGTCAGGTGAAGAGATTACAACTTGTCTACACTGGTAGGAACTAGTTAGAACACATTGCTTTTTTCTTAGAATTTATTGTTGACTTGTCCAGACAGATAATTTAACTCAGCTCCTTGCGTATGTAGTTTTAAGATTACAATTTAATAAAATCTACATGTTGAAAACTTCTACACATCCAATGTCCTCGCTGTATAAGTTGATTCTAGTCCTGGTGGCATTTCAGTAGCTACAAACCAAACTTTAAGAGGTGGTGGGAGGTGGGCTGGGGAGATGGCTCCATAGCTATGAGTGTTTGCTCATAAGCAAAAGGATATAAATTTGGATTCTGTCTCCTAGGCAACAGCCTGGCATGGCTTCACATACCTTTAAACTCAGAACTTTGAGGGTAGAGACAGAAGGATCTTTGGGGCATGTGCGCTGCCAGCTTAATTCCAGGGTCACTTTGGGACCCTGTCTCAAAGAGTAAGGCAGAAAGTGACAGAACAGGACACCTGACATACTCTTCTGTTCTCTGTGTGTATATACAGGTGTGTACACACACATTTAGAAGACATTCATATACCCCCTGTACCAAAAAAGAAAAAGAAAAGGAAAGGGAAGGGAAGGGAAGGGAATGAAAGAAAAAGAAAGGGAAGGGAAGGGAAGGGAAGGGAAGGGAAGGGAAGGGAAGGGAAGGGAAGGGAAGGGAAGGGAAGGGAAGAGAAGGGAAAAGAAGGGAAGGGAAGGAAAAGAAAAAGAAAGGAAAAGAAAAGGGGTAAAGAATTTGGAATAAATAAGGTGGTGACAAAATGCTGACTCAGTTGCTCTAAAAGTTTCAGTAAAGTTTTAAGTGAAATTAAACTGTAAAATTTGCACTTCATTGTTGCTACTCATAGTGACCACTGTGAGACAATAAGGCCTTCAGACGTTTGCCTTTTACCTTCATCTTATACTTTGGAGCAATACTGCTGTTCTGGTATTTTCATACATGTCTAGAACAGTAAGCAGAGCAGCTTCAACCCCTCCCACCTGGTATGATAGCTACTGAGAGACAAAAAGGTATACAGAATGTGCCCACCGGTCATCTGCATGGCTGTGGATTCTGACTGTCCACATAAAGAAGTAAGAATGTCTGCCAGGCTTTCTTGTCTTATAGAAGAACCATTTTAGAATTACAGTTTATCTGCTGATTTGCTTACTTTTGAAATCTACAACACAGAGACTATGCTTTCTCTTGTAAAAATGTTTTGATGTTATTTACATGTATGTGTTTGTATGCACACGTGTGCTCAGTTGCCTCTGGTGGTCAGAAGAGGGCATCAGGTCCCCTAAAACTAAAGTTACAGGAGGTTGTGATCTATGTGTCAGGGGTGCTGGAAATAGAACTCTGGTCCTATGCAAGAGCAGCACATGCTCTTACCAAGTGAAGCCTCCCTCCATCCCTTAGACCCTCCTATCTCTGCAGGACAAATGTGCTGTGTTATGAACACAGACAGAGCATAGACTGACTGTCTGGCATCTTTCTCATTCTCTCCATGCCTGTGTCTCATAATTTAGTTTTCTTCACATAGTACAATTAACCAAGAAAAACAAGACACCAGTCCCAGCAAGAATGCTCAACACATTTTACAGCTTTGTCTATTATAATCCCTAGGTCAATAACCATATCTTTTCACACATTGTACAAAACTCCCCTAAGACTGGCCATTGGCACTGATTGCAACTGTCTCTTATTTCCAAGCTGGTTTATATGTCTCTTTGTCTTGGCATCTCACTCAATATAGTATCTGACTGTATATTCAGTGATGTATTTTTCAGTATCTGTCCCATTCTGCTGCTCTAAAAATCTGTCTTTATGTTAAGAGGATGTTGTTTGAGTTACTACAGATTTTTGGTAAATTTCCCTCTTTAGTAAATTCTCCTCTTTTCCTTTCAGGTCATTTTGATTATTGAGGACCCTTGAGAGTTCATACAGTAGTGAGAATTGACTGACTTTCACCCCCTGATTGGGTTCCTAAACTTGAGTTAGAATTTCCATTTCTTTCCATTCCTTTATGGCTTTAACTTTGTTTAGCAGTATTTTGTACTTTTCAGTGTATAATTACTTTGCCCCCTTAGCCAAGTTAATTTCTGAATATTTCATTCTGTTTATGCTATTGTGTTTGAAATTGTTTTCTCCGTTTTCTCTCCAGCTTCTTCATCGTTAGTTTAGAAACAAAGATTGGCTCGTGTGTTGGTTTTGAGATTTGCTACTTTGTAAACTCATGCATTGGCTCTAACATTCTGTGAAACCTTTAGGGTCCTCTACACAAAAGAGCATGTCATCTATAAATGAAAGCATTTCTACTTCTTTCTTAGTGTAGATGTATTTTATGTCGTTTCTCACCTAACTGTTCTGGCTACAAGTCTCAATATTATTTTGGACAGGGATAATAAAATTGACATCGTTGTGTAGTTCACAAATCAAGTGGAAAAATCTTCAGTTTTCCACTATAGAATAGGAATACAAAGCATTCAGCTCATAACCAGCTATTTTCATATACAACCAATATATTTACAATATTTAGAAAACTTATTTTTATTACTAATGTATTAAGTGTTGGGTTTAAAAAGTATGTAGAACTTTTAACTGCTTTTTTTTCCATTAGTTGGAATGATTGTATAGTTTTCCTCCTACATTCTGATAACTTGGCATACCTAACACTGATGGATTTTTATACGTGGATCATCCTTGTTTCCCACAACAATAACCCACTTGGTCACAACACCTTTTAATTTGTTACTTCATTGAGCCCATTACTCATGGAACCTCTGTGATATGAGTGAGTGCCACGGGCTTTGGAGGACTGCTGATTTGTCTGTATTATTTTGTCTTTCTGTTTCTCTTACTTGATCGTTTAAAATGAGAGAATGGGAGGGAGGGTGGGGGAAGGGGAAAGAGGAGGAAAAGAAAGGAAAAAGAGAGGAGAGAAAATGAAAAGAAGGCTAGGGAAGAGGAGAGGAAGAGAGTAAAGAGCTGGGGAAGGACAGTGAAGGGGTAGGAGGAGAAAAGAGGGGAGGGGAGGGAGAGTAAGGAGGAGGGAAGGAGAGGAAGGGGAAGAGAATGGAGAAGTGAAGGTCAGGTCTTCTAGTCTCTGCAGACCGGTGCTGTGTTGCGTGCTTCTTCAGTACTAGGCTTCTCATATGTGTGCATGTGTGGTATCCAGATTCATTTTCTTAGGGTTAATCATCTTGAGAATTGTAACCATCTGATGCATATTCATTTTTATTTTCTGAGTTACAAAAGGTCTGTGATTTTTTTCTATTTATTCATTATTTATTTCTATTATTCTTATATGATAAAAAGTCTTTTTAAGACAAGAGACTTGCCCATTAACAAGGTTAATGGAGTTTGTTGTTTCCCCTTTGTATCTGCCAGGATTTTAATATAGACTTTTTTGAATGTTTGGGTAGATTGCCATCACTAGTTTAACGCTTCAACTTCTAAGGTAATAATAAAGGGCTGGAGCCACACTTATGTCTATGAAACATTATTCAAGCGATGAAAATCTTACCACACGACTCAATAGAATGGAACCTCAACTTATACTGCATAGACTAGTCAAGTAGGGTCCTTTCCATAGTGACCTGTTGATCAAGGTGATAGCCGTTGTGCTTCCTCATCAGCACACACCACAGCATAATCTTAGCAAAACTCCTAGGACACCAAGCCTATATTTAAGAATTGGGCAGCTATGCTATCCTTCTTGAGGACCATGTGCCTACATCCATTGCCTGGAACTATTCTTTATAACAGATTTGTGTCTTCACTCACTTAATATTAATATCACTTCATATCAGTATTAATGTTAATATCACTAATATTATTATATATTATTATTATCACATTAATAATATTATCAGTTTTGACTCACAGAAATTCATTTTATACTTGGTCATAAATCCATAATATTGACGCATTTAGCTCCAATTGTCTCAACATTAGGTGTAGGATACAGAGCTAGTGTGTGTGTGAGATGTGAAGGTATATGTACGGGTGTGCATATATGTGTGTGCCTACGGGTGTGGAGATTGAACTTGAAAGTCTTTCTAGATTGCTCTCTACCTTATATATTGAGACAGGATCTCTCACTTGAATCCAGAGTTTGCCAATTTCACTAGCCTGCTTTACTAGCTTGCCTTTGGGATCTCTGTATCTCCTCTGGAGCATTGGAACTACAGGTAGGTTTAATGACGTCATAGCAGGTTCATCAGTGTTGGGGGTCCAGGTCTCACACTTTCACAGCGTGTGCATTACCCATTCACCTCCCCAACTCCAAGAAGCTTTAATTTAGTTGCTATGTGACTTTGGCAAACCTCCAGTATTGTGGAGTATTTCTTTTACCTTGTTTCTTTCTTTGCTTGCTTGCTTCTCTCTTCTTTTTATTTTACTTTATTATTTTATTTTTATATTTGGCACTATCTACTTCTAACAGATGTTCCAGCCCCATCTTGCATGCTTCCTACCCAAAATCCTAGAATCAGTCATTTCTGCAAGGAGCCTTGGTTCCTTTTACTGGGGTATGACAGTAGAGAGCTGTCAAGTGTGTGTGCATTAAAAATAAGCCCTCAACCAACAAAGCCAGGAAATGTATACCTTCTAATATGTGCAAACACAAATATTTATCATTGTAAGTACCTGTTGATGTCTCCAGTTCTATTCATTTACCACATGAGCCATTGATTTCTTTTCATTGCTGATCTGTGTCTTCTTTTGATGCATCATCTATTCCAAGTTCACAAGGGAAATGGACTTGGCTTCTTGCTGATGCCCACCGAGAGTCTGAATGAAGTTGTGATGATTTTTTTTCTCTCTTGGGGTGTGTGTGAGTGTGCAGGTGGGAGGGTGCATGTTGAGGCCAGTAGTCAATCTCATATATTGTTCTTCAGATGCTACCTACCTTGTGTTTTTGGAAGAAGGTCTCTCATTGGCCTAAACCAATCAAGACTGCCTGAACAAGCCTCAGGGTACACCAGTGCCTGCCTACACACGGCTGGGATTATACACACATGCCACTAGAACCAGCTTTTCTCTTCCAGTTAAAATAATTTGCTTTTCAGACAGTGTCTCACTAGCTAGCCCTGGGTGTCCTGGAACTGACTATGTGGATAGACTGGTCTCAAACACACAGACATAAGACATAACTTTGTCTCCGCCTCTGGAGTACTGGGATTAAAGGAGTACACCCAGTACACCCTGGCTGTACACCAGTACAGCCAGTTTTTTTTTTGTTTGTTTGTTTTTTTATTTTAAACACGAACTCTAGAGATCCAACTCAGGTTCCCCCTGCATGTCTGGCAAGCACTTGCCCAACTGGACCAAACCCCCAGACTACAATCAGAAGTTTATATTTGGTGCAGCCACTGGGTAAAAGAAAATGGATCCTTGCTTTCCTCTAGGAGACAGATGGTGTTTTCCCCGTCTCTCCAGTCACACTACAGCTCCTTCCTCACCTGCTGATGCTAGTCTCTGGACAGGAATTCCTACTGAATTCTGAAGCTCTGCTTTTTCAGGATAAATTGCCTGTTGGGATCTATTCTGCCTGAAATCTGTGATTTTAGAATCAGATGCTAAAGACAATGAGGCCCTAATAACACACTATTTCACAGGTGTCTTTAAGCCTCAAGCAGACTGAAGTCTGTACTTCCTCATTTCTCTGCTTTATCCATTGCCATGTTCCACAATGATTTTACTCTATTTCTTCAGATGTAATCAACTTTTAAAGCAAGGATGGCTCCTCCAGCCCTGGGGTGTGAAGTGTCATCTGAACCACCTGGCCTAGCAGGGAAGGATTTTATGCTCACAAATCTTCTGCTCTGTTGCAAAATACCATGTGGCTTTCGATAATGTTGAAAGTAACAATGTGTTTTTAATCTAATTTACTAATATGAAACAGCTTTCTTCTGAATCACAGTGGTGTAACCATTGACAACCAGAGCTTTGGCTCCTGTTGAGTGTGAGTGCGTAGGATCAGGAAATAAAATTTTCCATCCAGTAGCTCACTATCCCAATTTAATCCTCATCAATCTTAGTGAATTAATTAGCAAGTAGTAAAACGATGCCATATCAGTAAATGTTTATGAACAGCTATCTGTTCTCTTTGAATGCTTTCATGAAGAAAGCCATGCCATGGAGTTCCAACAGCCTTTCCTGAGCACTCCCATTCCCTTTGCTGGGACATTTTAAAATGTGGTATGCACAGAATAAGTGGGAGCTCAGAGTATTGGTCCTTGAGTCCCCCACCATGCTGCCACTGTCTCTTATTCACCCACTGTCCATTTTCCTCTCTAGAGCTTTCTCTCCAGCTGCTCTCACTGGAGAGCTGCTTGGCCTTGTGGAAGTGAATCCCCCTCCCTTTGATCTTCTGTCATAGATTCACCTTCTCTCTCTCTCTCTCTCTCTCTCTCGTCACACACACACACACACACACATGCATACACACTCACATATACACCACATACACATACACACACACACATACACTCTCTCACACACACAAACACTCACACACACACACACACACCACACACACATACCACACACACACACTCTCTCTCTCTCACATGCACACACACACTCACACACAAACACTCTCACACATACACACCACACTTTGTTGTTTCAGCAGAGTTTCTCTTCTCTACATTGAAATAAGTGTAAATGCTTTTGGTTTGTGGGAAAACACTACTATTATGAACTTTTAGGTTTAGTTTTTTCCTTCTAGTTTGTTAGTAATTTATTTAAATTTACATTCTGGCTCTTCTGAGATATTTTCTCACTGGCATCCTGTGATCCACCCTAATTTCTCATCACTGAACTAAGAATATTTTTCTCAAGGCCACCAATGGCTTTATCATTGATGCAGGGAAGAAATCAAAGAGCTTTTATTTAAATATTTATGTATCTTTTATTTAAATATTTAAATATATATATTTATATGAACATTCATGATAATTACTCAAATTACATTCCCATTTCTGTAACTGGTGATGCATTTATAGCTGAGATTTAAATTACCTTTTTCTACTACTCATTCAAGGTTAAGTTCACACTTTAGCTTCCCATGGTTCTTCTTCACCTGGTGGAGTAACCTAAAACTACAGTTCTGAAGTGTTTGAGCTATTTGGTAAGACTACACAGATTGGGTCTTTGTGGTTTTCCACTGTTCTTAGTGAACAGGGAGGGACAGTAGTGGGGATGGTAGCAGGGATAGTAGCAGGGATGGTAGTAGTGAAGGATGTCCTAAGACCCTCCTGTACTTCAGATGCGTCCTTAACCTCCACTGTGGAACCTAGAGCAATTTCCTTATTCACCCCAAGAACATTGTAATTTCCTTCTTAACCTATTGTGTTTAGGGCATGAGGGGTTGAGTGTCTGGTAGAAGTGTGAAATCCATCTCAACAAAATGTGTGTGTGTGTGTGTGTGTGTGTGTGTGTGTGTGTGTGTGTGTGTGTGTGTGTGTGTGTGTGTGTGTGTGTGTGTGTGTGTGTGTGTGTGTGTTGTGGAAGAAGCACTCTTCACTCAGAGTCTAATACTTTCAGTTCCTCAAATCAGAGAGTCATGGGAACAGGAAGCACACATTTTTCTAGGGGTAATACTGAATAGCTCAGTTCTTATTTCTATTTCTGGATTCCAGGACCTATGAATTATGGTTACAAGAGAGATAATTCAGGTCATAAAAACCTTTGGGAGACCTTGTCCCAACCCTGCAAAGTACTGCCACCTAGAAGTTAGAGTATCTAAGGCTTCACAAATGCTATTCTATTTACCAACCAAACCAGCTGTTTCGTGGCAGTGGGGAACATGGCGTCACCAGTGAATTCCATAGGAATGGATCTATTGCTATATTTCTATTGTGAGGGAAATTCCTTGGCTGGAAACAATACCCTCTGTGATAATGTAATAGTAAATAAGACATTGTAGAAGCTCATAGATATTAGCTTTCGCAGGAAAGCCAAATTCATACCCAGAGTTAATATCTACTTCTGAAAGGACAAAGTGTGTCCTTTGCATCACAGAAATGGTCTAGTGGAAAACAGAAATGGTCTATTGCCCAGGGAGTTGGAAAATCACCATGGGGAACAGTGCAGGCACTCAGTTACTCTCTGCTGCCCACAGGATGGGTACCAATCAATGGCCTTCACATCCCTATCAATTCTGATGAGAGGCAGTCCGAATGGTCCCATGCAGAACTACCAAGACTATTGTTTATGAGCCCTTCAGAGGCGAAATGAGTAAAGAAGCTGACAGATGTCTATCAAATGGATTGCTCTTCTACTTGATTTTTTAAGCATCTTTTCTATCCAGGTGAATATTCATAAAAGAAATAAATAGCTTTACATTTTATCCATTAATTCAAAGATCTTTCTACATATTTCTTTCTCATATTTCTTTGCTACCACTTTCCTAACCACAGTTCTTCCAAGCCTCTGACCATCTAAACCATTGGCTATAGTCCTATCGTCCATGGATTGGTATGTAAAGGCATTTTCATTCATTTCTCTTTCTAAGCAAAATACACAGCTAGGCACACTGCCTGAGGTTCTGACCACTGCTGTCCTTTAGGAATATTTCAGATGAGGTCATTCTGTGCCTGTCCACTTACAAAATGGTACCCAAGTAAGAACCCACTCTTGATTTCTCTGTCAATTATTCAAAAGGAATTCTCCTCAGGCCATTGATGCAATCTAGGAGAAAGACTGAGGCATGGATGGGGACCTTGGGCATATGGGCCACTTCAACATGTAATTTGCTTGTGATTCAGGTCCTGCTTGGTCCAGATCGCCCATACGTCATTTCTATTTGGTGATGGAGTATTGAGCACGCACAACTTTATAGACTGGTGGATCAGATAGAGCCAAACCCTTGATGAGTATCTTGGGTATCATGGCTGCTTGATAGCCCTTTGTCAAGAATTCAGTTTCTCCTGATTCTCTGAGGCAGGTCTAGAGCTGCTTCTCCAAAGGAGAGTAATTCTCTACAGATAAACTCAAAATCCTAAGGACATGTGTTATGGTTCACCCATAGGGGCATGTCTAAAGGGTCCAAGTGACAATCCTATCTTGTACTGGTGCTACAAGCATCAACAGATCTGCTGGGTCACAGGCCCAAGTGGCAGAGCAGTTTGGAAGATGATACAGAAGACTGGACCTGTTGCAGAACCTTCTTCTGTTCTGGGACCGAGATTTCTGGATCATCCAGTAAATGATTGTAGCAATACAACTAAATGAGGAATATGTCATATCTGAAATTCAATGAACTAAATGGGCATAGTGTCTCTTTCTTGTTTGTCGATGAGACCAGACTAAACAGCTCCCATTACTTAGAAGGAATTTCTCAATGTGTTCTATACCTGGGGAACTCTAAAGAATTCACTGTCAGTAGTAGGCCCCCAAGGTTTAATTAAGTTCATTTCCTGCTCTGTAACATACAGATAATAATTAAGTCTAGTGTAGTTGCTATGTCTTCTTTACCAATTCTTTTTTATAGATTTTAAAATTTAATTAAAATATAATTATATAATTTCCCACCTTCTCTCTCTTCCTTTTAACCCCTCCTAAAACCCCCTCTCAAATGAATGGCATCTTTGTCTCTATTATTGCTACACACACACACACACACACACACACACACACACACACAATATAATTAAAACCCGTTGAGTCCATTTTGTTGCTTGTATGTATATGATTTCAAAGCTGGCCACTTTGTGTTGGATAATCAGTTTGAGGGATCATTCCTGGAATTGAGTAATTTTCCAGTAACTCTCCCTTTCTTAGCCATCATTAGTTACCTGGAGTTCTTTGCTTAGGGGATGAGGCCCCATGAGATTTCTCTCTTCTGCATTACCATGTCTTTTGATGCTGCCATTGTACAGGTCTTATTTCGGCAGCCCTATTTTTGAGGTTTCATGGGTCTAAGTTCCGTGTCACTTCTAGGAGAGATAATCTTGCAGCAGATTACTTGCCTTCTGGCTCAATTTTTTCTGCCCCCTCTTCCATGATGTTCCCAAGGCTTAGGTACAGGAGTTTTATTGTTGATTTCTCCCACACAATCCTTTGATCTCTGCACAATAATCAATTGTGGTTTTCTGTAATGGTCTCCCTATGCTACAAAGAGATACTATTTGATGAGAGGTGAGCTATATTTATCTGTGAGTGTAAGGATAGGTCTTGGAATGCAGTTAAGAATTACCAGGCAGGTCAATATGACATTATATTATTTGGACAACTGAATATATAGAACGATTCCCATGTATTCACTATATGTTATGAAGATCATCTTTTCTGTGTCTACTGACTCTATTGCTCATTGTCTCAAGCAAAAAATCTTAAAAGGTTTGGTTTTGCCTATCTCGGCCTCCCTTGGCTCAGTCAGGTTTACACATAGAAGCAGTCTTGTATCATGTTATGTAGATGAGCGTGTGTTTCCTGTATGCACTTGCATTATCTCTTCCTGTCTCGAGAAGGAGTCTTCTCATCAGCCTGTCACCTCCTTTCAACTATAGAAAACAAGTGTCTGTGTCCTCTCATGTATCAGGGCCAAATATAAAAAATACTATGCCTCAACATCACACTTAAATCTACAGATATTTGTACAAATGTACAAAAGGATAAAATTACGTAAACACAACCAAAATCGTTTCTTAATAATAAGACACAATTGCTTTGGAGCGTTCTTTAACAAGACTGATTGTGACATATCCTCTGAAGCTCCTCCCAAACCCCGGCCTTCCCCCAGCTTATCTGTATTTGCCCCATTTTTCACATTCCAACTCACCTAATAGTTGAGTCAGAAGATATTGATAGCTATTATTTTATTTGTCTCAAATTTTCTTATATTTACTTCTGCACTTTTGGAGGATGGTGGCTATGAAAAAGGATCTCACTAAGTAGTGCAGGCTGGCCCAGAACTCCATGCATAGCTCAGGCTGGGCTGTAGCTCATATTCCTTATGTCTCAGCCTCCTCAAGACTGGCATGCACACCGTGCTTGACTTTTTGTTTTTCATTTCTAATAAGAGTTCTTAATTAATGAGATGAGTAATAGAGTTGCTTGAGTAATTGGAAAAGATAAATTGACACAAGGACCTTCAATTCATTTGCAAAGACTTGCGTACGTCTAATACATCACTTTACCAATGTTATTGACGTCTCACAGAGCCAGCCCTTGGTCTCATTGATTTTTCTTTACTGTTTTTTTCTATTTTCTCTTCTATTGGCATATGCTCTGCTCTCTAAACATAACTGACCCCCTCTGCCTCTGTCTATGTGAGGCCTTGCACATGAAATTCAGTAATCTCCTTAGATGATCCTGTTCTTTGCTCATATTTCAGCCCATAGCTCATACCTGCCCCACCCACATGCCTCCCCATCTGCCCAGCATCTAATACGGAACATAAATATGAGTATGACTCTATGGATAAAACTGCATCTGAGCAAATGAAGTCTCCAGCCCCCACAACCTTCCCAATCTACTTTAGTTGCTGTATCCTCTGACCGTATCTTGCCTTCAGATAGCCAACAGGATTTCAAATTACAGCAAGACCTTCTGGTGGGAAGGGGATCAAGTTATCCACCACTTCACATCTAACTGCAGGTCTTCTCTTAAACCTGAAGGAACAAAAACGTCAACCTCAGGTTATGACACAGCAGTTTTTACAAAAGCAACCGTTAATTATAGACCTCTTTGTGTAGGGTCTGTCTAATAACGCCCGTCACTTCCTTCAGCTTTCACAGTGGGGAGGGGGGGCGCTGAGTCATCCGGACCCAGTTTTCATTCCCAAGGCACTTTGTGATCTCTGAGTAATCTGAAAGAAAAGGGCCCGTGTGCCTGGAAATAACTTGGAAGGCTTTCTTTTCTTTGAATAGCTGAAGAACAGCATGGGAGGCTGCCAGTGCAGGTGGTAAGAAGACTTACATAGGCCACAGAAGTCCCTTCATGAAGCACAGCATTACTCAGACCTGTCCTGTGCTTCAGCCCCTTGCCCAGAGGACATCTGTACCGCCCACAGCATTTGACAGAGGCTGGAGGGGTTAGGAAAGCCAAATCATCTGCCACTGCCAATTTATGTATTAACAAAAATGCTCAGTCCTGTCTTGTGATTTCTTAACAGCCTGTGACAGTCCTTCTTTAACATAATTTTGCATTTATGACCGTCTTCTAGTGACAGCTATCTGGAAGTATCAGGTCCTACCATGTACATACCAAAGGCAGAAAGGATTTGATGACCACATAGGTATGGAGGTAACCAACTAAGGCTGTGATAGGAGGGATAAACAAAAGCAGCAGACCATACTGTTGCTCAAGCTAGAAAGACTCATCTTGGAACAACACACATTGCAGACCGTCCCTGCTTACAAGGGGAGTGTGTAGAATGCAGCTCTGCAGGTCTTCATAGCTACTAAGGGAGCTAATGCCTATCATGATAACCAATAAAAAATTCACCAGACTCTGTTTCTAAGTAATTAAGGAGAATTTTGGTCTAAAGAAGGACCATTTCTAGATAGGAACTTCTGCTCAGTGCATACTTCTCTCCACTTCAATGAGACTGAAATTCCACTTGTGATTCATTCATGGTCTTGACACATTTGAAGCTGTTCTATGATCTTAAAGAGAGAAACCTGATATTTCCAACAGAAGTAAATTTTTTTCTATTACCATACACTGGGTTAACATAATGAATGGTGTGCTATTATTAAGGAATGAATAGGATTATATGTATTGCTACACTTCTGCCTGGACTATGGGTGAGCAAATGTGTTCCTCTGTGCCCATGACAGCAATGGTGCATTGAACACTTACTTGTGGAAGAACATTGTGAATTTCATAGGCAGACTAGACTGTTACAGTGGTATTTGTCTCCCTCTAACAAAGTAGTTCTGGGATTAAAGTTAAACTGCTTTATAATAACTGAGACGAATAAAGACTTCTCTTGAAGACTTCACAGTCTTAGCTGAGTTAATGTAATATGAACAAAACAGGGAATTTGAGAACCATAAGATAATACTTTTAACTAAATAACACAGATACCAGTTTGGTGTGACAGTATGAGACATTTAGCAAGTCCACTGAGGAAAATGGCTATGTATTATTTGATTTTTCTAGCAGGAGGCAGGTCCACGTTAGTGAATAAGAAAAGAACTTGGAAAAGTGAAACTCGGCTGGACGGTAGGATCTGATACTGCATAGGAAGTTTGGTCCCATGACTCAGAACGCAAAGTTACCTCCCTCTCTGCTTTATACGTGACACAACACCAACATCAACTCTTCTGTTTATCAAAATAAGTGTTGTTCCTAGCCCTAGAAAAACAAATCTCTTGCCTAGCACACAGAGCCCGAGTTTCAGAGTTTCCTCTCTAGTAGGGCATAAGCTGGGCATCATGAGACAGGCTTGTAATTCCAGTACTTTGGAGGTAGAGAAAGGAATATTAGACATTCAGGGCCAACCTGGGCTACGTGAGACCTTATCTCACAAAAGTAAATACAGAAACCGGAGTCTCTATAAATAGCTGTGTGATGTGTGTGAACAGAATAGATGTAAAGGTCAGGACTGTACCAAATTTTAAAAATTCTCATTGTTAAAACATTCTTGCTTTTGGTAAATAATCGTATTTAAATTTCCAATACTGTGTATAATGAAGGAAGTTCCATTTATTATTGACCTAAAAGAAACACATTTAAAATCCAAAATTTGTAGTCCGTTACCTTTTTAAAACTTTTTTATTTTGACTTGACTTTATAAAAAGTGGGCATCTTTGCCAAGTACTCAACTTATCAAACTAACCTCCCTCCCTCCTTCCCGTCTTCTTTCCCTCCTTACCTCTCTCCTTCCCTTTCTTCCTCCCTCCATTTCTCCTTCCTTCCTTTCTTCTCTATCGCTCTCCACCTTACCTTCTGAGACAGGGTCTCTTTCTAAACCTAGAACTAGCTGCTTCAGCTAGACTGGCTGGCAGTGAGCCTCTGGATCTGTCTATCTCTGTACATTGCTATGGTTGCAGATGTGTGCTGATCTGACTTTTAATGGAGTTCAGGATTCAAAGTTAGGTCTTCACTCTTCCCTAACAAGAGCTTTCCACATAGCCATCTCCCCAGCTCCATAAGATACTATTTCGAACAGCACTGCTCTGTGACATAAATCCAGTAGTAGAACTTCCAATTCACAGAATATGAATGTCTTTGGAGTTACTAGATAATGACAAATAACTCATTGGTATATTGAGAGAAATCTACATCATATTTTTGTCATTTGTAGATCATAGATATTATATAGAAACATTCAAATCATTTATATGTATGACATAAAATAATAGAGCCTGTCTTAGGGAAAGAAAGGGTTATGTAGAAGGGGGAAATATGGTCAAAGCACATGATACGCGTACATGAAATGTCTTTATCAAGCCCATTACCATGCAATGAAAGCATGCTGATGAGATAGTTAATTGAAAACTATTTTCACTTATACTTGTGTTATCAAAGCTTTAGTTTTCAATGATAATAGATGTGATTGGATGCGTAAACAAATTTTCATGTTTTAGGATCCATGGTGTTTACTCTGTCTGTTGTCCTCTTAAATATTTGACTTTTCGTTAAATATTTGCTAAAACAATCCTCTATTGTTCTTACTGATCACTTGGCATCAACATAATTGTAAATTCTAACCTCCCCTAATTGTGGCTTATAAAGTTTGTTATGAGTGTTTTTCTTTTGAATAAAAGAGGTTAATAATTTAGTGTAGTCATACACCTCATTTGTCTTATGGTACATGATGCCATTCCTTAACTAAAGAATCCTATCTTGCATTAAGGTAACAAGATATTTTCATGTAAAGACTAAAGAGTTGCTATTTAACAGCAAGATTTTTAATCCATATGGAAGTTATTGTATGTCACACTGGGTAAGAATTTCATCTTCCTGTCTACCATCTGGATAGCTAATTGTCCAAATACCACATATTGAATAATCCATGTTTTGCATTTTGATATGCAATGCTAACTCTGTGGCTTACCTAATCCCCCTACGTTTATGGGCCACTTTGTGAGCTATCTGTTCTAACAAGAAAGTTAAGCTTTTTGTTTTGCTCATAACAAATTGCATCATTCCTTCAATGTTCTCTAGAAGTTTGGGTATTTGCATGTGACTGTCTCTCATTGTATTCCTTCAAAATTGTTTCAGCAATTCTTTACACTTTGTACTTCCATACGAATGTTAAGATCCATTGATGAATTTCAAAGAAATAATGTTGGAATACGGATTTAAAAAAATGATGCCCCACATATCCACATCATGCTTCTCAGAAATTATAAATATTTTCTTATTTAAAAATAAAGAGATTGTGTGGATGTGTTAGGATAAAGACTGTGAGAGGGGACATGAATCTGTATTATCTTGAAGGGCCCTTAATGAACTTATATGTATTATAGGAGGAAGGGCATTTAAATACACACACACACACACACACACACAGGCACACACAAGAATGTAACATAAAAACGAGTAGCTCAAACACAAAAGAGTAAAAGTAGGCAAGGTATAGATTCTTTTCTACAGCTCCAGAAGGAACGTGGACTGGCCAGCATCATGATATTATCCCAGGGATAACTGATTTTTGGCTTCTGAATTTCTAGAGCTGTGAAAGAACACATTTCTTCTGTTTTCAATCACTAAATCTGTGGTGACTTGTTACAAATAATGTACTTTCTCACTGCTGTAGCAGAATTACTTGACAAAAGCAGCTTAGGGAAAGAAAGGTGTATTTTGGCCCATGGTTTCCATGGAGATAGACTCTCATGGCAGGGAGGGTGTGGTGGGAGGATCTTCTCTATCCATAGCAGCTGGAGGCTAAGGTTGATGCTCTTTATATCATGACTAACAGGAAAGCAGAAAGAAGGACCAGAACTGGAGGTTCCCAAGCCAGCCTCCCCTACAAGTGAGATCTCGTGTCCCACAGCTCTACAACTTCCTAAAATGGTGCCACCAGCTACAGACAAAATGTAGAACATATCTCAAACTCAAACCCTATCCTGTGCATTACTTTACAGTGATAAAGTGTTTGGTATTAAAGTGTTTTATATTGTTATGACTTCATTGATAATACTGTGTTTACACTGATTGGTTGTTTGCCATAAATATTGCTAGAAAATAATATTCATTAAGTTTGTCTGCATTTTGCTGAGACAGGATATCACTTTGATATGTATTTTTGGAATTAGTTTGATTTATCAAAGTTTTGCGATATAAAGTTTATGCAAATCCTCAACAAACCCTTCTTTGAGGGCCTTCTATGAGATGTGCTAGAACTTCTCACTCTATCCTCCCCACCACTATGTCAGCTTTCAAGACATTATGTGCAATGTTCTTAAATATGTGTTCCACTTCTCCAATTCTCTCTAGAGCTATATCAACCTGTATTTTCAGGCTTTTTCTTTGCTGCCTCTATTTAATGCCTGCCTTTCTGTCTATTCTTTATTTGAATTTTTTTGCCTAAATATACTCTCATTATTTAACATTTCAAATACCTTAGAACTCTTCTCTAAGTCTCTTTCAAATCTTTGTCTTATCTCAAATTTTTGAGTAGTTACTTTTCCTTGTTTGTTTTCAAAGTTGACTTTCTCAGTGGGAGTGCCATGTTCTCTAGAACAATTTCTACACATATGTCCCAGAAGAGTGAGTTCGCCTTTTTCTCTTCTGGCTGACCACTAGTGCTCTAAGTCAGAACTCTTGAACTGGGGTGTCACTAGAAATTCAAGCCGTGGGCTATATATACAGTGTCTGGGTTCTTGAGAAATGTTCTTCCCCATTAGTAATCATTACACCAGATCAATATTTTTCCAATTGAGATTTTTTTATAGTTCCTGTCCCCCAAAATGACATCGTATTCAGCTCACTGCTTTGGTAGACCTGACTCGACATCTTTACTGTTGTTTGAATGAGAAATGTCCCGAAGGCTTGCTTAGTCTCTTAGCTTGTGGCACAGTGTGGGAAGGTTATGGAAATCTTGGAGGTGGAAACTCACTGGGGAAAGGCGTGTCACTGGGGTGGGCCTAGAGGTTTATAGCCCAGCTCTGATGGCTTCTGATGCCATGTGACTGTGCAGGCCAGTGCTCCTGCTACTACGTCTTCCCAGACACAAAGGACTGTATCCTGCTGGATTGTAACCTAGTATAAATCCCTCCCCCCTTAAGGTGCTCTTTCTGCTTATTTTACCACAACATGTAAAATGTAAAAAGATATTTTTAAAAAAATGTAAAATCTCTGTTTTTGTATCAAAACCTCCTACCCTAATCTTGTCAACATCTAAATCCAATATATGGATCACTGCAGCTTTCTCGGTTTATGAATCTACTAACTTGATTGCCATTTTCTAACTTCTGACCCTCAGTTCACCCCATTCCCTTTATTGAATAGGATATATTTTTATTTTATAAAAAAGAAGTATTTTGTACATTTTAATTAATACAATTATACCACTTCCCCCTTCCTTTTATTTATTTTTCCTAATATATTTTTCATTTTATTTTATAGAATGTAGCTGCAGTTATTCAATCTTATTTCATTTCTATGAGTTTGCAGAAAGAGCATAGTCAGCATTAGCTCCCTGACTTTAAGTTCTTATATTTTAATAAACTGTTAGAAGGGCTGGGAACATGACTCAGTGGGGAAGAGTTGTCAGCTGTGAAAGCAAGAAGACCCAAACTCAAATTTGCAATGCCCACATAAAAGCCAGGCATGGCCATGTGCACCTGGAATTCCTGGATGGAGACAGAGTCAGGTAGATCCTGGACCCTTGTCCGTCAACCAATACAGCCTGAATGGGATGCTTCGGGTTCACTGAGAGACTTTCTTTTAAAAGTGATGCAGACAATGGTAGAGGAAGGCACATGATATACTCTTCCAGCCTCCACACGTTTGCACCCATGTACCACTCCTGCAGACACATATATACATGCACAAAGCACACCATACACACATCATACATTGTTTTAAACGTTATTTCTACATTATAAGTAACCTTATGATTGTACTGTATCAATGACTATAAGTTTGTACTTCTAATTGTTCCACAGTATTCCAGTATGACAATGCAGAGCATTTCATGTAATCAGCTTTATTTCTAACCACATTCTAAGTTATAAATGTTATGGCATTTTAGAAACTCAGAGAATTTGTCTAACCACCAGGAAGACCTGGGTTCCATTCCCTGGTACCACCAAAAAAAAAAAGAATTTAAAAAGAAACAAAAACAAAACAAGTGTTTTATTGCATAAAGGATAGCAAAAGCATAAGATTCCTCTGTGTCTAGCTTTTTCCTTTCATTTTCTTCCTATAAGGTTAACATGTTTATATTTGACACAAGGTAAGATAGTGCAATAGTACCTGTCTACTTTCACTTAGTATAATTTCCTCTACATTGACCCATTTTATTACAAAAGACAGATTATTTTAAGACTATACTTATATGTGTCATATATATGTATATATGTACATATGCAATATCCCACTGCCAACATATATACGTTTCCTTATTTATTAATTTTAATGAATGCTTAGGTTGCTTCAACATGTTGATTATTTTAAATAGTGCTGAAATAAATATGGATCTCTTTTATACATATTAATTTTCATGTCTCTGACTATATATCCAGATATAAGATTGCCAAGAGTTACAGTTCATTTTTTATTTATTTTATGTATATTTTTATTTTTCAAGACAAGGTTTCTCTGTTGTAACTCTGGCTGTCCTGGAACTCTCTCTGTAGGCCAAGCTGGCCTTGAACTCACAGAGATCCTCCTGCCTCTGCCTCCCGAGCGCTGGGATTAAAGGCGTGCACCACTACTGCCCAGTTTGTTTTGTTTTGTTTTCTTTTCTTTTCTGTCTTTTTTTTTTTTTTTGAGAAACCTCTACACTATTTAATTGTTTAACATGTTTGAGTACTTAAGTTGTTTCAAACTATTTACTAACATAAATAATGAGATGACACATATCCTCTTAAATCTTTTTGTAGCTCTTATTGTTATTGCTGATTTAGAATTGATTCATAGAAATGGGACGATCATTTCAAAGTTGTAAACAAACGTAAGACTTCCAGTACATATTGACACTGCTTTCTACACTTAGATTTCAAACTGCCTGCAATTTCTCCAAAAGAGCACAAAAGACTATCTTTATATCTATCTATATAAATATTTAAAGTATTTCCTCAGTTTTCAAGTTCTGCAAAAAAGATGAGCAAAACGTTAGACCTCAGTATTTGGTTTGTATTTCTTTTGTATGGATCTCTTCCTGTTGCACTCATTCTCCCGTGACTTGTGCATTCGTACCTCATTCCCATTTCACTGTTGTTTTTTTTCTGTTATTTTCATTATTTGAGCGTAATATAGCATATTATTAAAGGGTCAATACATGTTTACTGCATGAAACTTAGAATACCATTCAGTTCTGTAATGAGTGTCTCCAAAGTTTTTCTTTTCTTTTGGTTTTGTCGAGGTGGGGTCTCAGGTAGAGCAAACTGGCCTTAAACTAGCTGTGTATCTGACCCTGGCCCGAAAATCCTGATTCTTCACACTGTCTAAGTTTTGGGATAACAGGTGTGTACCTAACTCTACAATTTTTGTTCTTTGTAAAAAAAAAAAAATATTTTATCATTTATTTCTTGTTGCTTGTATATGTATGGGTGTGCACACAGGTCTTCCACAGTAAGTTTGTCGATTCAGGGGATAACTCTAAAAAAATCGATTTTCTTCGTCCATCATGAGGGTTCTAGGGAATCAAACTCTGGTTATCAGGCTAGGTGGTAAGTACATTTACCCACCAAACCATCACACTTTCCCCAATTTTATTGACATAGAATTCATGGCCCCGCCCTTTTCTATCTTGCTATGCCCTGTTCAATTAGTAAACTCTGGCGGCCTGTTCTTTTCTGAGGGGAAGCAGGAGGGTGGATCGGGGGAGAGGAGAGATGGGGGCATAGGGAGGAGTGGAGGGAGGGGTGTCTGGGGTTGGGATGAATTGTATGAAAGAAGAAAAAGAGAGAGAGAAAAGAAAGAAAAGAAAGGAGAAAAAAGACGGAAGGAAGGAAGGAAGAAGGAAGGAAGGAAGGAAGGGAGGGAGGGAGGGAGGGAGGGAGGAAGGAAGGAAGGAAGGAAGGAAGGAAGGAAGGAAGGAAGGGAGGGAGGGAGGGAGGGAGGGAGGGAGGAAGGAAGGAAGAAGGAAGGAAGGAAGGACAAATCTGTGGCCCCCTTAGAAAAGCAGGGCAAGTTTGTCTTGACCAGATGCCAGGTGAAGAAATGTGTGCTGACTTCCTTCTGTTCACAGTAGTGCAGTCACAATCTTCCATCCGATATTAAATGGCCAGGATGGTTGCAGGAACTTTTAATTTAATCAACAGGCTGTGCATGACTGGATGAAGCCTGTAATACAGGGAGCTCCATGCAAGGAAATCAAATCCCAGAGCAGATTTTTCTACATGATTGTTACGGAGCCAACAGGCCTGCCTGGGCCTCCGTGGTTTGTGACCTCCACCTGGTTCTTCAGCTAGCTTTGTCTTGAAGGCCTCATGCACAACTGACTTAGGTTGAGCCATCACCATGGAAACTCAAGGACCTCCTACACAACTCCTGTAGAATGTACAGTATGTAAACTGGAGGATGGAATTCCACATCTGATGCTCCTTGCCTCACACCAACCTTGACAGTCACATCAGGGGGAAATTAGTATTTGAAGACTCTTTCAAAATAATATTTTATCCTACTGTTAAGCCCCTAGGTTTTTATTTGTATTTAGTTTGGTTTTGCCAGTACTGGGCATTGAATCTACAGCTTTGTGAATTTTTTACACTTTACCACTGAGCTACATTACCAATTACATACCATTACTACATCCTTTCACACACATGCACACACACACACACACACACACACACACGCACATACACATGCACACGCACATGCAAACATGCACACACACACACAGTTTCTATTGTTAATTACATGTAATCATGTGTGCTCACACATACTTGTGTAGATGCTTGCAGAGGCCAAGAGAGGGCATTGAATCCCCTGGAGCTGGAGTCAAAGATGTTTGTGAGATGCCAAATTGGATATTAGGAACAAACTTGGGTCCTCTGCAAAAGTAGGTGTCCTCTCCACCACTGAGTCATTTATCCAGCCTCTATATTTGGTATTTTGAGACAAGGTTTTATTAAGTCCCCCAAGCTGGGCTTGAACTTGCAATCCTCATTCCTTTTCTTTTCAAGTAGCTGAGACTATGTGCCTACGTACCATGTCTAGTGACCTCCAAAGATTTTTAACGTACACTCAAATTTGAGAAATACTGAAAGATTCAGACACCTTGGGTTCTAATCTGAGTTCTTAATCTAATTCAGCATCCAGAGTAAAGTTATCCACTCTCTGAACCATGCTCCAACAAAACCAATTGATGAAAATCAGAACAGATTTTAGATGTAGACGGTGACTGCATCTAAACCCTGCAATTAGTTTTTGGCAAAAAGTTGATATTTCTTTCTTTGGTGTCGTCTGTCTGTCTGTCTGTCTGTCTGCTTGGTTTCAAGATGAAAAGACTGGCTTCTGCCTGCATGTGGTTCACCCAGCTCATTTTCTTCATCTGGCTAATTTGATCTTAATTACCGAGGCTGGTTCTCGAATTGCAGCAGCTTGTTTAAGGAACATATGGCAGGAGGTGCTGATCACAGGCAGCAGACAATGTGTTACTAAAAGGAGAAGAAATTTTCCTTTACATAAGAAGCCATATGCGGTCCAAATTTATCCATACTGTATTGCTGCTCTGTGTATTTTAAAGCTTCATCTATGATTTTTCACAGGTATTGGTTTCAAACCCTTGTATATTTGATAAAGGCCTGCAAAAAATTGGCTGAGATGTTTTTTTAAGTTTGTTTCAAAATACTCCTAGGCCCTTTGTTTATACGAGGAACAGTAGGGTCGACATCTATTGCCTCCTCTTGCAGTTTTTTTGCTGCAAATCTAACACCCCCTTAGAGAATCCTCCCCAAGCACCCTCAAGTCCTGAGTCTCACTAGGTGTTGTCAAGATGCTCCTTCCTTGAAAGCAGCGAAACTGCCAACGTCCCCACACTTCTGCCTCACAAGGTGGGAGAGCAGACTCTGATCATTCCCCAGGTCCTGACTCCTTGTGTCTCTCGATGAGACGGCAAGTCTCTGGAGCTTTCCCCTTCAACACCTTAGAAAACACCTGCAAAGCATCAAAGCCACGGATGTGGCAGAATGCCAGCCATCTGGCTGTGGCCCTCTGTGAATCTCCTTCATCAACACATCTCCCCTTTAAAATCTTGTCCTGAAAGCAGTCCCCTTTCTCTCTCACCCAGCTTCATTTGCTCCCCACATTCTCCAGCCCTGGGCCTTCCAGAGAAAGCATTAGACACTCAGACTGCTGAGATTCCTTCTGGTTTACAGCAGCTCTGCCATGCCGTCGTCCTCAGAGCTGCGTGTTTCCTACTGTGGCACCTACAAGATCTAATTGCTTGGCACGGTGCTTCTGACATCACAGTCTGTTGCCATGGAAAGTGCCTCCAATTCAGTAGGATGACTTATCTGCCAGAAGGAGAGGATGCTTTAGAGGAAGACATTTGTTTAAGCATAAATATCTTTGATATTTAGCAAAGAGGCAAGAGACACTATGGAGGACAACAGAGGAAGCAAGAATTCCAATTTTCATGCTTCTTGGCTCTTGGGGTTCCTCTTTGGTACAAGCCAGGTGTTCAACATACTTTATGTCTTCACACCATATAAGAATGTCAAGGTGATCATTACTTTGGATATGGGGTTGGATGGGAATAGTGTTGGTGTTTGGAAGCACTCAGAGTTCAAAAAGTGGATTGTCACTTAAAACATTGCATTTGCTTTTTGATGTTCCTGTCAAATGATTCTCTGGGTAGAAAGATGAACAGTCGCTATTCTAAATAGAATTGCTCATCTCAGAGCAGTGATGTCAATGAAGATGGTTTATAGATAATTCAAGCTAGTTTCTCCCTCATGTATTTCTGCTAAGACCCACACCCCCGTACCTGCTCCTTCAAGTTCCTCTATAATGTCTACTGTTGAATTATGGGCTTTCCATGAACAGCCTTGCCAAAACTCCAAATCCATTCTCATTACCTAGGTGTAACAATAGCGTGGCACTTGGGAACATTGTATCTGGAAAATTACAAAAGTTATGATTTTCTCCATTTGGTGGCTTGTAATTTGATACTTAGAATTCAGGGGAAAATGGCAAATTTGAGTAAATGTGTCTACATCTCCTAGACACAACTTTTCTCATTTCATCTTAAAATGGAATGTTTAAAAAGAAGACAAAACTATCTCATCTGCCGGGTACTAGATACTCTAGATCTGCAAAGAAACTTTGAGAAACTTCTGCAAATAGAGCAGTATGGGGGCCTGGGGCCATCTGGTCACATAATGCTTATGTGCAAAGTTAGAAGCCCTTAGGTTAGTCAGACATAAGAAACCATAAGCAAGCAAATTCAGATCTTTCTCTCAGTGTCTTAGGGTTTCTACTGCTCTGATGAAGCACCATTACCAAAAGCTACTTGGGAAGAAAAGGGTATATTTAGCTTACATATCCTGAATCATGACGCACTGAGGGAAGCCAAGGCAGGACCTTAAACTGTGCAGGAGGCACAATCTGGAGGCACCTCGAATCTGGAGGCAGGAGATGATGCAGAGGCCATGGAGGGGTGCTGTTTACTGGCTTGCTCTTTATGATTTGCTCAGCATGCTTTCTTATAATTCCGGGAACACCAGCCCCAGAAGTGTCCCCATCCACAATGAGCTATGCCCTGAAGGATTGCCTACAGCCCTGTTTTTATTTTCTTTTTATAACTCTGGCTGTCCTGGAACTCACTCTATAGACCAGGCTGGCCTTGAAATCATAGACATCTGCCTGCCTCTGCCTCCCGAGGTCTGGGATTGAAGGCGTGTGCCACCACCACCCGACAGTTTTTATTTTCTTAACTGAGGCTCCCTTCTGTTTTAGAC
The DNA here is from genome assembly GCA_026225945.1 of Cricetomys ansorgei. Classification (NCBI taxonomy): domain Eukaryota; kingdom Metazoa; phylum Chordata; class Mammalia; order Rodentia; family Nesomyidae; genus Cricetomys; species Cricetomys ansorgei. The sequence goes on along the minus strand of JAMJFZ010000451.1, from coordinate 10,354,556 downwards.
TATAGTTTGTATGAAGTTGACATAAAACTAGCCGGCACACTGAGTCTTGTTAGACCTGAGGAAAATATACCAGGCACCAGATTGCATGTTCCTATTAAGACCTGAGAGTGATGAATGCTCTATTCTCATTGGCAATAATGGCTTCTACCAGAAGCTTAGAGGCCTGAAAGAGTTTAGCAAGATGGGCAAAGACTGGTAGCTCCTATGTTGGAAATAGAAAAGAAAAAAACATTTGAAGAGGGAGAACTCCTGGTTGAGGCCTTATGGCCATCTTACGCATTTTCCTGCTGGTTGATGGAATAGTTGGGACTATTCAGAACACAGTAGCATCACAAGCCCAGGGTTCCATCCCTGCTCATCCTGGTGAACTAGGCCTGGAGTACTTAAACAAGAGTCTCTGTGTCTGAAAGTAAAGTCCACATGGCTAACAACACGAACTGTGGCTAATATGATTGCTAATATGTGTGTGTGTGTATGTGTGTGTGTGTGTATGTGTGTGTGTGTGTGTGTGTGTAGGACTAGACATTCAAAGAGAAGAACACACACAAGGAATTTACATGGATGTCTTCACCAAAATCAATGTCTTCGATGGGATGATCATTGCAGGAGAAAAGAGGATGATTTAGCCATTTTCCTTTTTGTTTTATTCTTCAGGAACTCCTGAGAGAAACTTTCACTTATTCCTAGGCAATGCAGAGTAGTGGTTAAGGATCTGAACGTCAACTAGTTTAAATCACAGCTCTGCTGTTTATGAGCTCCTGTAGTCAGCAATAAGTTATTAAAACTATGTTGCTGTGACTTTCCCATTTGTCAAATAGTCACCTATGCTAGTATTTACCGACTAGGATTGTTGTGCATTTTAAATATAAGTATTCACTTCAACACAGAAGAAAAATGCATGTGTTAATTAGGCAATAAAATGATTATATGGTAACAGTGCAAATATTCTGAAATAAGGAACAATAAAAAATGAACAAAGGCATCAGGAAATAAACATACAATTGCCATGTTTTTAAAATTCAAAAGTTGAATGTGGCCGTGCATGGCTGTAATCCCAGCACTCTAAGTGATGGGGAAAGAAAATCATCATAGGTTCAAGGCCAAGACAGGCCTACATGAAATGAGACCTTATCTAAAGAAAGAAACAAACACAAATAATCAGGAAAACACAAGAAACAGAAGATTGGATGATACGGAAACAGTGTTATGAATTAGATAAAAAAGTGGCTGTCTTCTATCCAGAAGTCAGAGAAAAATGGCAGCAGCAGTTGATGTGTGTGCGTGTGTCAACGTGAACAAAGTGGGCGGGACCCCAATGCGTTGCACAAGAAACACCTCCCATTGTAGAGAAAGAACAAACAGAAAAATCAGATCAAAGAAACAATGACGTTCTGTTTCTGATGGTGGGGTCACTTTACAGTGGGCACATGTAACATGCCCCTGGCCTTAAAACTCAGCACATAGGCCCAACGCCTGCCAAAACAGGAACAAAGACCTAGTCCATAGTTCAGCGAATGTTCCCAAGTTTAAAAAAAAAAAAAAAAATCTTTCAATGTACTAACTTTGCTTTTCGGCTTCTGTCGTTCCACTTCTTGCTAACTGAAGTGTGCCAACTAGGATGCTCTTTTTGTGCATAAAAGACAAAGATCTGTAAGGCTTAGAGCTATGTGATTTGGGCAAGTTCTTTGTGCAGTCACTGGCCGGCAATAAAGATTTCCTTTTTGGCTTTAAGAGCGTCTGGGTGGTGGTCTCTGGAGGGCTTACCTCGACACGGGAAACTGAGTTGAAAACACCTTAAGAGGCCTCCACGTGGGATAGAAATCCTGCCTGGTAAAGAGCTTTGAGGTTAGAAGCAGACAGTAGACACTGAGGTGTAAGAGGAGACAAATTATTCCTTCCAATATCAAGGGCATTCGCTGCTCTTTCAATTCATATTCCTTGATGTTGGTGACATTGTAATCATTGGAAGTATGGAAAAAATAAGATATATTCATCTTTTCTGGAGATCATGATCTTATCTTCCCAATAAGCCCAAAACACTTGTTTTCTTGAAGTGCTTGGCCCTTCATGGGACATCTATTTTGTATCTTTTTCTCTCAAGTTTCAAGGACCAACATGGATAAGAATATTGTAAGAGCCAAAGGTCCTGGAGGACTACTTCAAAAGTGTCCTGAGGACCTGGCATGGCTGTTGATCCTGTTACCTTGGAGTCACTGTGACTGCCTGCACAAGCCCTGTGCAAGATGGAACCATCCAGCACCCAAGCATGACAGTGGAGGGGTTCATGAGGACCCAGCCCTAGCTGGGGAGCTACTGGAAGTTGATGGCTGCTAGGGGAGAGAAATTAAGTTTTCTTCAAGAGTAGCTCTTGGTATTAACGTGCTCCGGTACATGGCCCCACATCCGTGCACATGTGAAAAACTAAGAGGACACAGTAAGTTATTTTAAAAATAAAAAAACAGTCATGAAGTTAGGAGTGGGACTTAGTATGTTTAGATCTAGGAATGGCTAGAGCAGAAAGCTGAGAGGTTAGAGGTATGATCAAGATATTTTATACACAGGTATGAATTTCTTTTAAAAATGTGAAAAATATATTTAACAAAAGAAAATTAGAAGCAAAAATGGTCCCTTTGAGTGACCCCCCCCTTGGGAATTTGGGCTTTTTATCTACTCACCCTTGGTCATTGCTCATTCAGAACTCCTGGGTCGCAAAGGAAGGTTGCAGATAATATTTCTCATAAGAGACATATGACAATCCCAGTGAGAATCGAGCAGCTATTGGGGCACATTGGACTTCTCATGCCAAGGAATGCCTTGGCAGAGAGAGAAGCCATATCTTAGTAGAAGTGACTGGTTGAACTCAACAGAAGGTCTGGCACAGAGATTGTTCAAACAAACGGAAAGGTCTAAGCATTGTAACAATAAGAAGAACGCCAGTGAACGGATCGGTCTAAAGATGGATATCCTTAGGTTAGTCTCGTCAGTGCTGCGTCCACTGAAGCCCATGCCCCCTGCTCTGGTAAATAATTCCCCACCCATACTCCTGTGAGCAACCCTGATCAAATTCACAAGAAGACATCAAAGTTGGAAAGGGATTTCTCACGAAGAAGGGGGTTTCAACAAGAGGGAAAGGGTTAGAGGGGCCATGGGGTAGAAACTACTAAAATCAACGAAGCACATGTATGGAACTTGAAGAATAAGTACATTTTAAAAATATTTATTGTCATCAGGAGATACAGACAAAGGAAAATGATGACCAAAAGCTTAAATCAAGCCATAAACATAAATAGGCTAGAATTGGTTTTGCCAGTTTAGTGGTTTAAAATTTTCTGAAAAGATACCCAAGTGAAAAACAACAAAATGTCAAAAGTCTGGGAAAGATACTTCAATTGCCGTGTTGCAATACATCTGATTCAAGGGGAAAGTCTCAAGGATTAAAAAACAATTGTGGCCTCTCAGTTTGTGGGGAGTAATCATGTCCTGTCAGTTTGTGGGAGCACGTGAGATTCTTGGAAGCCTGGATGATTACGTGGGAGTGACGAAGGACCTTGGAAACCAGTTTCAAGTACTCAAGAGCGAAAGGAAACAAAGAATGGGATGCACTGACGGATGATGTGGTCGGACTCTTGCAGGCCAGAAACCTGAACTAAAGGTCTCACATATTGCTGGGCACCATGAAAGAAAGGCTTCTACATTCAGGAAAAAGGCTGATCAAAAAAATTTCATCCATTGGGAAACAAGAAATCTGTCTGTGACAGAGATCCAAAAAGCAGAAACCATAATCACTGTTGTACCCCAAAATGTCCATCTTCAGCCTTCCTACAAGATCCAGGAAACTCCAGGAAGAGCAAAATTAAAGTCTCCCTGGATATTTAAAAATCAATATTTCCAACACATTTCCACATTAAAGAGAAAATGTATGTGATTATCTCAACGAATACAAGAGGAACATTAGACAAAATCAAAATAAACAACATCCTTTTAATAACAATAATAGTAATAATAAATCAACAGCAACATAAGAATAGAAATTACTTTACCTGATAAGAAGTGTTTAAAGGAAGGGAGGTCCATATGTCCTCATAATATTACAACAAGTCTGCTATGTTCTGTGTCCTCATGCCTGTCTAATATTCTATTGAAAGCACTAACCAGTGCAGCAGAACATGATGACGATCCTTAGAAAGGAAGGAGAGAAAGTCTTCATTCACATATGACACCGTTTTCTATGTAGTAAATCTCAGCTTACAAAAAAAGTCCTAGAACTAATAAATGATCCCACAAGTTCTAGTGTGTGAGGGGAGGTGTAAGTATTTTAAAAATCTATTGTGATAGTATACACTAGTGATAAAAAGTGACACTGGAAAATTTTTGGAGTCCTACTTGAATGTTATCAAAAATCTCAGGTATAAATCTGATAAAATTTGTGCAAAGCATATATGTTTAAAACTATGAACTAGCAAAAGAAGTCAAAGACATAAGTAAAGAATTAGGACTTTTTTTTTCATGGAATGAGTTTTGATATTGTTAAGGAGTGAAATCTCTCTGAAAAGATCTATAGATTTTTATGCAATCCTCAGAAAACCAGTAACTATTGCATAGACGGTGTAGGATTACAGAGTTTATATTAAAAGGAATATAGGAATATTCCTAAAGTAGGAATGTCAAACAGTTTGGAAACAGAAAGTGAGAGGTCCCACTACCTGATTTAGACTAGAAAAATTGTGTGTTACTGCATAAGCCATCCAAGACTGACCACTGAAGCAGGTCGATGTCTGGAGCTCGAGAGATCCCAGGGCAGGCCATCGGGATTGCGGGTCCAGGAATGGACCAGCCAAGGCAGCCAACTGAATTTTTGACAAAAGCAAAAAAGTAATTTGATGAAGAATGACTAGTCTTTCAAACAAATGACAGTGGGAAAAAAATAATGTTTAAAAAAAAGGCATGCAGCCATGTATTATTTGATAATTATCTTTAAATTGGCCAATTATAAAACATGAAGTTAATATTTCTCCAAGATAAATTCAGAGAAAATATGCCTTTGAGTTTGGCAAAGGATTTTTAGACATGTAAGGCTGTCTATAATAGAAGAGTGAGAAATTTGGACTTTATTAAAATTTAGAACCTTTTCTAAGGGTTAAAATATTGAAAAGACAACCTAACACCAGAGAAAATACTTTCAGATTTCATTTCTGGTTAAAGAACTGTATCCAGAATACATAAAGAACTGTCTGATCTCAAAAATAAGGACAATCATCTAATTGTTTAAGCACAAGGGCAGTTCCTAGTTCAATCCAAAATAGAATGGTGAGAATATTTATGCCTCCCTAGTAAAATGGCAATTGTTTGTAAATCAAATAATTTTAGAGGTTCTGGAGAGCAATCAGTAGATGACGGATTCTTGCACAATGGGAAACAAAGGAAGTAAGCTGGTCAGTTGTTCCAGATCCTACTCCAAGATTTCTAAATAGATCCACAAGGGTACAGCAATCTCTGTGTAATCCACCAAACATGATGCACGGTAGCTGAAAGTCCAAGGAAACTCAGGCAGCTCACGTTTGCAGGGCAGATTAAAGGAATGGAAAGAGACGCTTGAAAAGAAAGAATTCTGTACAGTGTGCCCCTGGTCTGTTTTATGCACATGAAAAGACACCCCTGTGTTGTGCAGATAGTAAACAGTAACAAGGACTAGAAGCAGCTGTAGCCAGAACTCAGAGGAGACACAGTTGGTTTAGTGCCAGTTTCTGACATTCAGACCAGAAACTTTCATAGCCAATGACACACTGGGAATGGTACTCATGGGGAGACTTTCTCAGTGGTGAGGGATTAGTAGTAGGCTACAGGCATTGCTGTGATGTCCTCAACAACTCTTCAAGTGTTGGATAGCTTTGCCTCTATGGTAGCAATAAGGATAGCTCTCTGGGCTTAGTGAGAGATGGAGGACTCCCTTCTCTAACTGGGTTTCCTGTCTCCAACCTGACCTTTCCTGAAGAATGTCTCTGATCTTGGTTCTCTGACCTTATTGGAAAAGGACCCCACACAGAGCTCAGAATAACTCTGCCCAAGTCCAGTTTTCCCACTCTGCCCCATATGATAACTAGGATACATATAGTACTGTGTTTTAACGGATTAGGCGCCGACCTGTTTCCTTATGAGCCCTTATATACCTTGCCTCCAGCACAGTAAAGTGGTGCTGATCCCTGGTGTTCTTCCCTCTGTGCTCATAGCTCCCATCACCCCTGCTGGTTGGTGCACAACAACCCCCAGAGAAGGGAAGATCCCATATTCAAGGAAAAACTCAAGTTTCCAGCAACTTCACTGTGTCCCGGATCAATGTCAAAAATACTTATGCATCAAATTATACAAGTTGTAAAAATGTCAGCATCAACAAGAGAAAGTTTTCCAAGTTTGTCATCTAATTTAGTATGATCAGGCATGGAAAGAAACAGGGAAACATGGTTTGTAAGAAGAAACATTAACAAATACAAAATGACCCAGGACTAACACAAGCAATCAAATTATAATACAGGAATGTTAAAATATTCACTGCTACAGCTAATACCTTGCATTCCAAGTATAGAAAAGCACAACACATAATTGAATTATAAAAATAGGCCTGAGTGCATATACCTCAGGTGATAAAGGTATTAATAACATGCAATGAGAAGCAGTATTTGGTCAATTTGAAAACTTATACCAAAAAAAAAAGTCTAAAAAAAATAAAATAAAATGACTGAAACTTAAGCGAGAAGCAAGTGAAGCTTTTACCAACTGTGTTCAAAGGGTGAGGTACATAGTTACAGTTTCTATTAACCCTAAAATGTCTGTACCTTAAACAAGTCATTTAAAGTTTGACCCTCCTGTTGCAATATTGAATTGCAAATGGCACCTACCTTACAGAACTGGTCTGAATGGTTAAATGGTTCTAATTCCTAGGACACATATAACCTACATCATGGCTAACTCTTAACTATTATTACTGAAGATAGTAGTGGCTGCTACAAAAGGCATCACATTTTGGTGAAAATCAGTGAAGCATTCACATCTGTGAAGCTATGACTACACGTAAGTCTGAAAAACATACTAAGACCAGACAAAAAGATTAAAAAGCATTCACAGAGTCTGATTCCATATACATTTAGAGCAGAAAGAAGTAAAACAATTACAAATATCTTTGAACTTGTATTCATGTGCACACATGTATTTTTATATATGTTTTCGTCATTTTATATGTGTGTGTGTGTGTGTCTTTACTATATACTTCATTAGTGTAGTACAAAGACATACATGCAGTCAACCCATACACATAAAAATAAAATAATATAAATAAATGAAAAGAAAAAGATTCAGGCATTACAAGCAAACTCAATGGGAAAATACCAACATCTAGACATACCTAGATAAAATTTCTGAATTAAAGAATAAAAATATTAGACCTATCCAAAAACCACCAACAAAGGAAGACAAATCTCATGGAGCTTTAAATTCTTCCTATACCAAAGTTCACAAGGCAAGATTTGCAAAGTCCTTAAGAAAGCCTGAGTACAAGAATTTTATGGACATACCAATTGGTAATTGCATGTGAAGGCAACAGGGATATTCTTAGTCATTCAAGAACTTAAGAATTAAGCTTACCATGGATTTTCCTGACTATGTAGACATATATATTCTAGCTGTCTGAAGCATCAATCCAAATATACTCAGTAAATCAGTGTATAAGAGAATAGAAGGTGCATGGTACAATGTATAAAACTTACGAGTCAAATCCAAATAATTGTGAATAAAAGTACAATGACACTGAAATTTGACAAGCAGATTCATAGTCCAAAAATACAACACTGCAGTGATAAAGTAACATTTTGAATCAGTAAAATAGAATAAAAACAGAAAGAGAAATAAAGAAATGTTTGGAATTCCTCACGTAGCAGAGAGGAGAGTGATTCATGTTTGCAGTGGATGTAGTAGGTGTGTCTTTTTTTTAATTTTTGAAATTTATTTACTTATTTTAACTTTATGTATAAGAGTTTCTGCTTGCATGCATGTCTGTACATCACATGCATGCAGGGCTCATGGAGGTCAGAAGGAGAGGGTGCCCTGGGACTGTTACAGATGATTGCTAGCTGTCATGTGGGTGCTGGGAATAAAGCCCAGATCCTTTGGAAGAGCAGCCAGTGAACTAGTGTCTTTAACTGCTGAGCACTCTTCTAGCCCCGTATTTTTAATTCTATGTAAATAAGATTTCCGCTTTCACCTTTAATATGTCTAGAACTGACCCTGTATTAGGGTCCTATGGAGAAATATCACCCACCTGTGTATGTACATGCATGCACACATGTATGCCTGTGTGCATGCTCACATGTGCCTGTGTTTGTGGGGGAAATGGAAAGAAAGACAGATTCATTCAGATGAGAGAGATGGACTGATATAAATTATACAGAATTGGCTCAGATAGTAATATATGCTAAGAAATCCAAAGATCTGCTGTGGGACTTGGCAAGCTGGGGACCCAGGACAGCTGAAAATGAAACCTCAGGCTTAGGTCCAACAGGGTAATGTCTCAGAAAGGTTTGGTGTCTTAGTGTGGACAGGAAGATCAATATTATAATTTTAGTTGTCAACTTGACATAATTTGGAATCACACAAGAGTGAGAAATTGTCTAGATTGTGCTGGCCTGTGGGTGTGCCTATGCAATTTTCGTAATTGGATTAATGGAGGTAGGAATACCTGCCCCGATTGTGGGCAGTACTAATTCATGGGCTGAGCCCTGGATTGAATAAAATGGAGAAAGCAAATCAAGTACTTGCATGCAGCTATTAATTGTACTCTATTATTGACTGTGGATGTGATGTGATTAACAGTTTCAAGTTCTTGCCACCTTGACTTCCCCAAAAAGGTGAATTGTAACATTGAACTGTGAGCCAAATAAACCCTTCTCCCTTCAGTTGCTTTTGCCGGGAATTTTATCACAGCAAAGGAAATGAAACTAAGATAGCAGAGCCCTCATTGGAATATAACAAGCATCAGTGCAATTCCTCTCTTTCAAGAAGAAAGAAAATTGGACAAACTAAAATTACAACATATTTTTTAATCCATCAGAGAATTTCATTTTCAGAAACAAACAGATACTTTGAATTAGGGAGAAATCTGTGGCTATAGAGTTCTGAGATCTGCCTAATGGAAGCAGGACTCATTGGAGCTGTGCGGTAGGAAGACAGGGTGCTGATGACAAACTTCCAGAAGCTAAGTAAACTCATGACAAGAAATTCTGTGTGGGGGGGCAATCTTAGGAGGACCCACATTTTCATAGTCATCACTCAAATCCCTACCAGCTGGTGACAACAAAAGCTTTTATTGGTTCTCAAATGAAGGCCCCTCCTTTTCCACACTTAGTGCCTATTCTCCATCATGAAAGAAATGTACAAGAACCTTGTTATGGACATTTTCCTCACAAAAGTCCCCTCTATCACTGCTGCTACAGTGGGGGAACATTGTAAGTGATCTGTCCCCTGTAGGTTGGATCATGCCCTGTTAAACTCTGCTTTCCAATCTCCCAACCCCGGATCTCAGAATGTGACCACATTTTGAGACAGAGACTTTTTAGAAGTAACTAACTAAAATGAACTCATTAGGTTGAGCTCTAACTCAAAATAATTTATATTCTTACAAAAAGAGACTATGACATGGACTTATAAAAAGAAAGACGTAAGAAGGAAAAAGACATCTGTAAGGCAAGGAAGTAGGCATTACAAGAAACTACCCTTGCTGACACTTGGTTCTCGATGTCTCTGTTGCATTTTGCTATGTAACCATGAAAAAAAAAAATTGTGAAGACCTAATCAAGCATATTGGTTTATTGTAATAGTGAGATTCAATTGGAATATTATAGAATAATCTCTTTAGCTCATGTTTACCAGCGCCAATGTGATCCAAGAGTAGTAATAGTGTGTGTTACAGGTGCAAGAGCTCAGGATGTAGATGTATTTGCATGAGAAGTTAGAGATGCTAAATGTTCAGAAGAGAGACTAATTTACAGCATCTGCTCCATACAGCTGCAGATAGCTGAAAAGATAGCCAACCTGAAGTCATATGAACATGAATATCATAGTGGAAATCTACTCACCACAGTTCCTATCACATATTACATATCTAACATTAACGCAAATAAAAGACATTCCAAAATGAAAAAAAAAAATCATGAAGAAAAAAAAAGCACATTTGGGGATTTTCACACAGAAAGGAAAATAACTACCTTTGATATTCTAATGACTCTAATTTAAATGGCAGGCATAAGGAAAAATTGAGCAGGTGATATTAGCAGAGATGAAAATTCTAAGACAGAAAACTAAGAGAACCAAGAGGCTTACTGACACAAAACCTGACACATTCAGATGAAGAACGAATTTGGTAGGATCTCTGAAAGACTTAATAGGCTGCCAAAAAACTATTGACCTCATGGAAAGGTTAACAGAATCTTCAAAAACTACAACAACAGCAAAAAAATAAGGGATTAAGAACTGAGAATGAGAAAATAGACACATGACTCAAGAAGTATCAGACAAACCAGAAATTTTCCAAATTTAATTTTTATCAACAATTCACAGATTTAAAAAAAACCTCAAATACTAAACCATTTTTAAAAATTGCAATACTACAGTACACTGAGGATTAACATCTTGGAAGCAGCCAGAAGAATATACCTTCCCATTGTACAGGCCAAGGTTTACAACAGACATTATTTAATCTCCTCGCAAGGAAAATAAGATAGTATTAAGTTCAAAGTCTGGTAAAATTTTACTTCAAAATTGAGGGCAGATTAAGAATTTTTTTTCAGATGGTGAGAAACTGGAAAAATTTACAAGCAGGCATACTCTGAAAGAAATGGGGAAATTTTTTCTTTATGGTGGAGGAGATGATATGTCAAAAATACAAATATAAACAGGAAACGAAAAATAAAACACAATCTTTCATTTCATTAATTGATGTGAAACCTGTTTAGTGTAATAATTATAGCGATATATTGGGTTATTGTAATAGCATAGAGAACAGACATATTCTAAAAAATTATCAAGGAGAAATTAAAGATTCTCTACTATAAGGCACCTACACTTTACTTTAAATAATTTAAATGTGAATTTAGGCTAGCAAATTAACAATTCTAAACTCTAGGAAAAGCATTTTATAAAGAAGTACTGTTGACCCAGGGGAAGTAACACATTGGTATAGCCACTATCTTGTGTGTACAAAGTCGTAGGTTCAATCCCCAGTATTGAAACAAACAGAAAACCACAGAAACTCACTGATATAAGTGAGTACATAAAGAAAGTATCCACATAACACCAGATAGAGAAACCTCTCCAAATAAATATAAAAATAATATAAATAAATGTAAAATAATGATGAGCATGACTGCTATTCAATCAAATGTTTTGATAATTGCTATAAATATAAATGTGGAAAAATACCAGATAAAAAATATTAGAGTGTTTTTTTTTAAAGAATAAACACAACTCTTTGCTATTTACAAGACATTCTTTCTAAAGAAAAAGACAGAGAAAAGTTGCCAAAGCTGATGGTTAATCCTGTAATCCCAGCACTCAAGAAGACACAAGAGGTTCTGCTGTGAAATATGAGCCGTTATTACTGAACCCAAAGACATTAAGAGGAAAACAAAGAAAACCATGAGAATTTCCTGGTCACTAATTTAAGAGAGATTAATTGGCAAATTCTTAGAGAGACACAAACTACCCAAACCCATAGAGATGAAGATGTGTCTACATAAGAAAACATCATGCCTATGTTAGTTCACTGGTTCAGTCTACTCACCATTTATGGAAGAATTTATACCAGTTTTCCACAAAATACAAGGAGGAGAACTCTTCATCCTTATTCTTTGAGGTCAGATTCAACCTACTACAATATAAAAATACTACAAAACAGAGAAAGTATATACCAATACCTCATATAAGCATAGACAGAAAACTTCTCACAAAATATCAGTAAGTAGAATCCAAAATGCATAAAAAGATTGGGCAACACAACAAACAAGTATTCCAGATTTGAAAGGCTATCTCAACAGTGAAAATCAATCAGTAATTGATCAAATATATGAACAGACTCAAAAAGAAAAAGTAACTGACTGAAAAGACATTTGACAAGTCCATCACCCATTCATGACAAAATCTCAAAGAGTAAATAGGAGTTCCCTCCCCTCAATAGAAAATGTAAGAACCTCTACACATAAAAGCTAAAGGTGAGAGGTCAGACGCATCTCACTAAAATCACAACTCATGCCCCAAATTAACTCTCCTGACTCCTGTTCTGCATTGTACTGAAGGTCTAGCCTGAGCAATAAGATGGGAAACAGAACTGAAAATATACAGTCAAAAAAACCATAAAGCTATCTTTATTCTCAGATGATATTTGTCTCTGTAAAAATTTCAGGTTCAGAAATAAGCAAAATGTCTTGACTATCCTGGCCATAGAAGAGGTGCCTCAGCATGCAGAAGTCCATGGGTTCAATTCTCAGAACTTCTGAAAATGCAGTCAAGAACTGAAAATTGATTATAACATGATGCTTCCTTTTCCGAGATCCTTTTTTCCAAAGCATCTCTATAACAATAGTCTACAAGTCTAGATATTATTTTCAGTGATTCATAACTGTGAGAAAAACATCAGACAAATCCCAACTAAGGAACATTCTATAAAAGGTCAGGACTTTTCACAATTTTCAAGGTCATCAAAAGCAAGAGTCAGATAAATTGTCTTATTCAAAAAGAATCTACGAAAATATGAGTTAAAAATATAATGTGGGTATTTGCAATTGGTACCTGCAGGGAAAGGGAAAATCAGTTTTCTCCAATGAAGTATAACCATATCCAGGAATAGTTGGCCAATACAAAACAGACTGCAGGGCTTTTTGATTGTTTATTTTGAGAACTTTAGTTTTGTTTTGTTTTCAGTTAGTTTTGATTTTCAGTGTTTTCTCAGTTTTTGCTATTGGTTTTAAGAGGTGAAGAGTATTAAGTTGGATGGGGAAGGAAGTGAAGATCTGAAAGGAGTTGGGGAAGGGGAAGTAAGTGTTTTAAATAAAAGCTTGATTATAAAAAAGATTAATATGGTGCTCTGAGGAGAAATCTTGGAACAGAAATGCACATTATGGGGGAAAAGAGGAAACTAAAAGTGTCGGTCAATTTAAGAATGAGCCAATACTGATCCATCATTGTGGCAAATGTATAAGTTAAATAAAAATAGAAATCAATCAAGGGGAAGCTGGGTAGGTGACACATCTGAGACAATTCCTAAATTAAAATTATGCACAAGGGCCGGCAAGGTGGTTCAGTGGTTTAGAACCAGTACCGTTCTTGTAGAAGACCTAAGGTCAGTTCCCAGCGCCTATTTTGGGTGGCTCACAGCCACCTATAGCTCCGGCTCTAGGGAATCCAACACCCACTTTTGGCCTCCACAGGCACTAGCACTCACATGTGCACGAGCATACGCAGGCCCATACCTACATACATATGTATACAAGTTAAAAACAAATCTTTAGAAAACCATGCTCATATACCCAAAGGTTCCTATTCCAGGGACACTTGCCAGTGCATATTCACTGCTGATCTATTCATAATAGCCAGAAATTGGACATATCGAGATGTCTGTCAATGGATGAATAATAATGAAAGTGTGGTACGTCTACACAATAGAATATTACTCGGCAGTTAACAAATAAAATCATGACATTCACAGGTACACGGTTGGAGTTGGGGGAAAAGATTGTCCTGAGTGAGGTAACCCAGACCCCAAAAGACAAATATGGCATGTATTATCTTATATATGGATGCTGGCTTTTAAGCTTTTGATAGGCATGCTACTATTTGTAAACACACACAGAGGTTTTGTATGGAGCAAGGGATTAGGGGGGAGGGAAAAATCTCCCAAGGAAGGGAAAATAGAATATATAATTATGGAGAGTTGGGGGTTTGGAATGGGAGGATTAACTGTATAGGGGGAAAGAACGTGGGTAAGAAGAGGAAAAAGGGAAGGACAGCTAACAGTGATGACCATTTGAATGGTCATATAGGTACCTAATACAATAGGTGCTTCTGAAAATCTATGCATATATGAATGAAATCACCAAACAACAGGAAAGGAAGGCAAAACCCCAACAAGACATCTCTCACCACCAAGTGAAATCTCCAGTGCTAGAAATGGCTTAAATATAATTGAGCTTTTGGTCAAAGGGGCTCCATAGAAACCCTCCAAACAACCTAGGCTATTTCCAAGGCTATTGGTTACTCCCCAAACCTATTGCTGAAGACAATGCCTACATATCTCATTGAATACAGAGAAGTTGTGCTGGGTGCCTACCTAGAGCCTTCACCCCTATTAGTGTTCATGGTACTGTACTGAAAGATTCACTGCACAGAGCCGAAGGGTAAACACCAACCCAGCTGTAAACGCTGTGATCTATAAAAGTGACCGGCCTAAAGGATATGCTGGAGCAATGGTTACACAAACGTCGTATGGGTAACCAACTATGATCTGACCAGATTTAAAGCCCACCTCATGAGATAGAACCAATTGCTAGGGTGGCCAAGAATCTACTGTGGCAGCATGCAAAGTATATGCACAGGTCCAAGCCAGATGAAGTCCAGCATCAAGAGGGGAATTGGACCCCATCCTAACCCAGACGCTTTCTCCAAATGACAACCACTTGTAAGGAAAAATTAGTTTTCTCCAGTGGAGTCTCACTGGGTATACAAACCACACATAAGGAAAGGCCCCATTCCCAGCAGTAGATGGTCAACATGACATGAACTCAACTATATTTTTGGAGATTTTTTTTTTGTCTCACAATGTTTTCTTTTGGCATTTTGTTTATTTGTTTGCTTTCGAGACATGGTTTGTCTATTGTAACTCTGGCTGTCCTGGAACTCACTCTGTAGACCAGGCTGGCCTTGAACTCACAGAGATCCTCCTATCCCTGCCTCCTGAGTTCCAGGATGCACCATCACCATCACCACCTGGCTTTTTTTTTTTACATTTTTTTTTTCATTTTTTAAACCTTACTTGTCTTTTGTTTAAATATTATAATTTCTAAATTTGAGATTTTATGGATTTGGGCTGTGTGTGTGTGTTTCTTCTGCTTCTACTTTGTTTTTTTCCTATGTACTTGTCTTGTTTTATTCTGGTTTTGTTTGCTTTGTAATTTGCCTTGTTTGTCTTCTCCTTGTTTGTCTTCTCTAAAGATGGAGAAAAAAAAGAATAATGTTTGAAGGATGAAGTGGGGAGGACCTGGAAAAAGTTGGAAAATTATGGGAAGAAAAAAGTATGAAAATTTTTTATTTTAAATTAAAACTGAGTTAAAAAGGAAAGAAAACTATGCCCAAATTAGAAGCTTATGATGTGTATATATATATATATATATATATATATATATATATATGCGCTATAACCAATAACTAATTACGTTTCTCTCAGTAATGCAAGGGTAGTTTCTATGTTGCTTTAAGGAATGTCTAGTAATGCCCAAGTTGATGAGGGACACATTGGTGGAAATGTAAAATAGCACACAACTACTCTACCCTGTAATTCTTCACACGTAATTTTCCTAGAGTAACACAAACATGAATAATGACAAGAGCTTTATACAAGGATGTTCAGAGCATTTCTACCCATAATGGCCAGTGGATGAAGACACTCAAGTGTCCTTGAGGAGGAAATGAACTAAACACGTGGTATTTTCATATGGCAGAACACCTTAGAATTAGAAGTGGTGAGCCACTTTCACTCTCATAAATGTGAGTGAATGTCAGAAAGCTGAGAACAAAAGAATCCAGACAAAAAAGAACACACAACTTCTGTCTGCAGAATTCTACAACAGCCAAAAGGAACCCATAAAGAAATGATCTGAGAAAGCTATCTCCAGCAAGGCAGGGGTCAACTGGGAAGATCCCAAGGAACATGGCTTGGGTAACAGAAACAGTACATATTTTAGGAGGAGACAGGGCTACATAAGTGTATACGACTTTCAAGTTCACTGACTTGTATATTTGAAGTTTGCACATCTTGGTGATACAATTTTTATCATTAGAAGCAACTGTAAACAAAAAGCAGAGTTAATGTGATATTCTTGATAACTTCTTGTAATAGCTACCCGCAAATTATATTCATTTTCTCATCGTCCTACTTAGAAATGCTTTAAAATGATTTGCAATGTTTCAAACAAATAAATATTTTCATATGTAATAATTTGAAATTTTGAGCATTTACTGCAGAGTAACGCTGGAAACAAACTCTTAGGAAATATGAATTATTACCCCATTTTACAGACAAGTAGATTTAGGCTCAGAAAGAAAGGAGAAAACTAAAACTTCCACTGGCTTCTAATGTCTTTGGAGCCTGTTCCCAACAGGTGGGGACTCGGGAGAATGGAAGCCAAAGATAATAATGCAAGTGAGTAGTGAATTAAGTTTAAAGTTTTTAGAAATCCAGGTCAGGGGTACAATAAAATTAAATGTACTGCTTCTGCTGACAGGTGTACAGAATTATATCAGCTCACTAGGAGAGCCAAGTAGTTTTCTGACACAAAATATTAAGAAAAATGTTGAACTTGGCCAGTGAATCCTGTGTATGAATTATAAATGCAAAGTATTAAGTAAATATGTATGTGTGTGTATGTGTGTGTGTGTGTGTGTGTGTGTGTGTGTGTGTGTGTAATATGAAAGTGGGCTTGTGTGTGTGTTTCCATGTGTGTTGGCACATGGCCATATATGTGGAGGTCTGAAGTTGAAGTTGATTGTCTTTCTCCATTGCTCGCCACCTTTGTACACTGACATAGAGTCTCTAAGTGAACCTGGAATGTTCAGAATAGACTATACTACTTAGCCAGCTTGTCCAGGGGATTCTCCCTATCCCCACCTTCCACATACTAGCATTATAAAGAAGCTGCCATATTCATCAGGCATTTATGTGGGTTCTGGACATCCAAACCCTGATCCTCACAGTTGTGAGGCAAGTTATTTATCCACTGGGCCATCTCCTCAGCTCCAACACATTCTATCTATCATCTATCTATCAATCATCTATATTTATGTATGTGATTATATATATGGAAAGATATATATGTGTGTATGTACATATATATACATACATACATATACATTGAAAGATATATATGTGTATATATATACATGTATATACATATGTTATATACACATATATACATGTATATACGTGTGTGTATATATGTATGTGTATATATACATCTACACATGTATATATGTGTATATATACACATATATATCTTTCTATGTATATGGGAAATATATGTATACATATATTTATATTTACATGTATATATGTCTATATAAACACATATATATCTTTCCATCTATCATCTATATGTATATATGTATATATATGTATATCTTACTTCCTCACTCTGATGTCTTCTAAACCAAGAGCTCACAGCAGTGCCTAGCCCACCTACTGATCTGACATCATATCTTAGGAGCTCAATTTTCTCACACCCTCTATCATTTATTGTCACCCAAATTAATCAGCCTATTAGTAATCATGGTAATTGAACTATTTGTTGTGAGTTCAATCAGATCTGCTATTGATGAAAATAAACATCTTGGTTTATCCATGGCATGTGTTCTCAAGACATGCCTCACTTAGCACCCAGCTGTAGATCTGGGAAAAATTGAGAAGGGAAATTTCCATAGACAAATGTTTTGGCTAACTGTCTCCTTTGGCATTTCAACTGAAATCTTCTCTTTGAAAAATATAGCTGCCATTTGAACCAAGATTTCTTTAGTTTATTCCACTTCCAATTAGTGGCTCAGCTTCACATTGGCATTTCTGATGTAGCAGCTGCAGTGAAATCATTGGGCCAAATGCTGCCTCCCTCAATTGCCTCCATGGAATGCTCATTGATACAAAGCAGTGCCAGGGCTGAGTCTGACCTCAGAGTATCTGCTTTCCTGTTCAGGAATGCCTTGATGGGTCAACAAAGCCAGTTTAAAAAATGTTCTGAAAAGCATGATTTATTTATTGCTCAGTTGAAGGGTCTCACGAACAAAAGGATTGTTAAAGGCAATCAAGCCATTGTAGCTGAAAGAGGAAAATATTCTTTCTTTCTTAAAAGCATTGGAATGCATGTTTTATAGTAAAAGTTACCATGTTTTAAGGCTATTTGAAGATTCCAATCCAGAACATGAGACAAGCCTATTTAATAAGCGTCTTTGAACTGGAGGCTCTGCTAGGTGCAGTCCTATATGCCAATCAAAAGAGCAGTTATTCTTTTGACTCATATATTAATGCCATAAATATTTGCACTGATTGTAAAAAAAAAAAAAAAAAAAAAAAAAAAGCAATGGAGTAAAATCATGAGTATCACAGGTCATGATTTTGTCCCAAGGATTTGCAGCTACCCCTCAGATGCTGTTTACTGCGACTTGCGGATTTGATGTTCATTGAACAGAGTTGAGTTAGTGAGTAAGAAATGCAGCTCTATCTCAGAGTAGGAAGGTTGTATTTTATATGTTGGGGATCAATACTACATGAATAGCTATAGGGGACAACTTTACTCTCATAGACACTGTAAAATGATAACCATGAGCCAAATGTAACGTAACTAATTAAGCTTTAGAAATCTAGGTGAACTAGCCATACTTCTAGTGCATTGGTGGCAGAGAACAGTATGTCCCCATCACCATGAGAAATCTTATTGACCAGTCTTGCTCCATCTAAAGGCTTCTGAAGGCATGGGGCCAACATTCCAGTGGTGCTGAATCTATCTTACCCTCAGTTCCTGATGGAGGTATTAGGTCTGAATTCAAACCCCCTGATGCTCAGCTTTGAGCGAGGATGGGTTCCTACTAGTCACTGTACCAACAATATCATTGTACTATCCTGTTCCAAATATGAACCACATTGGTACCAGAAACTTGACTGAGAAGCTTCTCTATAAAGCACCCTCCTTTCTCCTCTTCGTTCCCTCAACCTTTGTTTGAGCCGCTCTCTTTGTCACCCTCCCTTTTTGGTTGCAGTTGCTTCTCTTTTCAATCTGCTCATTAACGGAAGAATTCTGTCCTCATTTAAAACCTGTAAGCAAATGACTCTATATGAGAAAACTTGTTGCTATGATTGGAGACAAAAGTTTTGATATTGGTATGCCTGCTCCTGAATGGCTTCTTTAAATATTGTTGTAAAAACATTTCTCTTCCCCTTCTGGGAACTAATGGTTTCCACCAACATACAGAGAATTCTTTGACTATGCAGCAATGTCTTGCCAGACTTCAGAGCTGGTTACAGTCCAGGCTTATCAGAATGCTATTGTGATGTCAAGACAGCGGCAAGATGTTTCTGGAAAGCCTAATTACTGTGGCTAGGAGATGAGCTTGAAAGGATAAAATGCTGTCCCTAAGTAAGATAAATAATGGAACTTTACAAATGTGTATTCCCATCCTCCTATTCTTCTCTGTTGCCAACAGGCAGCCAAGAAATCAGCAGGGTTCTTTCAAAGGCTGTCTTTCCATTAGGACAGCAATAGCATTGGCAATGAAAGGTGAGGCAGAAGGGCAGGCAAAATTGAGTAGAATGCCACCCTGGATCCAAGTTTATTATAAAAAGAACATACTTGTTGCTATGCTAATGGCACAGGATTATTTTTCTCTATTTAAAAATTTCCAGCACAAATGAGGCAGTGTAGAGGGGCTGTTACATCATGTAGCTTTCTGAAATTGCTGGTGGCTCCTCTCCATTGACACCTCCTCCTCTTGCACATGGTGAGAAGCTGCTTTTGCTTTTCACAAAGTGGTCCCATTTGCTTGGAAAACATCATGGAACTCAATCAGGATTTATAATAGCCAGACTTCATCAGAACTCAATAAGGATGAAGACGACTGGGGTGTGCTCCAAATGTGTTCTTTAACTTCTCGTCCCTCCACATGTCATAGCTCCAGAGATGCTCCATCACATCCTGGACAAGAAAATGGACCATTCAAGTGGAAGGAAGCAGTATAATTGAGATATTTTGTTTAGGCTGTTTTCTTCAAGTTGAGTTCCACTGCAGAGAAAAAGATGGTAAAGCTAGAGAAAATAAAAAAAGAAAAGAAGAATCCTACTTGGAGAACTTACTGTTTGTCAAGGATATGGTTACATACAAGTGGTAGATATAATGAGCCTAAAACAAAGAATATTCAAGACAAGTGCATATGTTCTCAAATCCACACACTTCTGTCTTCTTTCTTTTCCTTTTGATAGTATCTCACTATAGCATTATGTATCCCAGGTTGCTATCTAGCCCAGGCTTGCCTCTAACTCATGACTCAATTGCCTCTGCCTCCCAAGTACTAGAATTACAGATATGTGTCACCAAACCCAGTTTCTCAGCTCCTTAGCTTATCACCACCATACTAACAGATGCATCATCTCCTTGAGCCCGGATTCTATAACCTTTGCCCAACTGATCAAACTGTGAATATCCTTGCTCTGCAGAGCAAGAATTCTCTACTTGTGTTGACTAATTTTATGTCAACTTGATACCAACTAGAGTCACTGTGGAAGAGGGAGCCTCAGTTGATTAGCCTGTGGACATGGATGTAGTATATTGATTGATGATTGATGATGATTGGTGAATGATAATGAGAGAGTCCAGCTTACAATAGGCAGTGAAAGTGATCCTGGGTGCTATAAAAAAAAAAAAAAAAGCATGAGCAAGACATGAGGAGAAAGCCAGTAAGCAGTGCTCCTCCATGGCCTCTGCATCAGCTCCTGCCTCCAGGTTCCTGTTCTTCTTGAGTTCCTGTACCAACTTTCCCCAGTGATGGACTGTTAACTGACAGTATAAGATAAAATAAACCCTTTCCTCCTCAAGTTGCTTTTGGTCATGGTATTTTATCACAGCAATAGAAACCCTAACTAGCATACTTCTGCAGAGGATGATGAATTTCACTTCTGTGTATCACTAACATTAAAAAATCCTTTCAAAATCCCTATGAACACTGCCCATCACCTTCCAGCTTTCTGAGAATCTTCAGTTCACCCCTCAGCCTTCCGTAGACCTGACTATCTGTACAGACCCATCTCTTCTGCCCCAAGCGTCTTCTTGTCTTCCTTCATTTAACTTCAATTCAACCCTTAAATCTCAATCCAACAGGTAAGTATCAAAGAGCCTTCCTTATCATGAGCAGATGAGTCTTCTGTGTGTTTCTGTTTTCTTCTCATCTTTGGCCAGAACCCTGACTGTCAAAGTTTCATTTTTTCCACATTCATTGTGTAAATACTGATGATGAATAATGCCAACAAGCATGCACTATCTACAGGTAAGAGAATATGCCCTCACTGCTTACCATTACCTTTTAGGGATCTAGATAACACTTGGTTCCATCTCAAAATTATTTGAGGAAGACAAAGAAGAGAATAGGGGAGAGGAGAGAGAAAGTGAAGGTGGAGAAAATAAGGGAGGAAAGGAGGAAGAAAAGGACAATGGAGGAGGAGTTCACCAGGACACAATAAATTATACTCACTGAAGTCGTAAGATCCAGCACATACTCTGTTTGCAGGTGCTTCTTGACAAAGAATTGTTGCTCCATTCACAGATCATGGAAAGCAAGCAGTAATAGTTGAGTGTCAGAGGAACATGGTGAGCATAGTAAGAAAAGGTACATCTGAAAGGTAAAGGGGCACATATGTGACTCAGCAGTAATGAAGAAGCTCCTGTGGCTTTTTTGGTTTGGTGGGGTTTAGCTGACATCTTCCAAACTCAATGTGTTCTAAGAAACATGACCAAAGGTCATGGTTAGAGCTTCCCTTTGAGGAAACAGACCTTGTGGGGCTTACTTGTATCATATATTGGAAATGAAAGAATGAACTAGTAGGCCTCTGCCAAGCCCAGTGGTCCTCAATTAAATTATGCAAATGCTACCATTGCCCAGTTGGAGAGCATCAAGAGGTATACCTTCCTAAATTAGACAAAATATGATAGTTGTTCCATAGATATAACTTCAAATTAGGCAATTTCTAGCTCTCCAAACAAGCAGTATATGAAAACATTAATACTTAGTCTGCTATGTTATTCCATAAAAACAATCCAATAAATGCTCAAGCTACTTCATGTCGGTTAATGACACTTTGTTTGATACTTGCTGAGCTGAAACACTATCTCCCAGGACATTGATGTAAGTCCTGTCTGGCTCTGCATCTAAAACCATGTTCACTTTGTAATGCTCCACCTATACTGTGGGATTTGTGCTTCTGTTTATAACATCTTGGCAGGTTTAGTGACACCAGGATTGTAATAAGATGGATGTTAGCTTGTTGTGCTTAAGGACTGTGCTGGGCATTACATGCCCAGATTGTCAACTTATTGTTCATAAATTGCATGAGCACTGCAAAGATCAATAAAGTTTTAAATCACAATATTAAATCCATTATTAATCTTCCTTATTGCAGCCCATGACTAAGACAAAAAAAAAAAACAATAGGAGTTTTTGTTTTTAAAAAAATGTCTGACTGTTCCATTTGAATGCCTAAATTCAAATGAAGCATAAACTTGGATTAAATAAACAATTTTATGAGCAATCGTATCTCAGTTAAGGATTCTAATTTGTTATGTTATTACATTTTAGTTACCAATTGTATTTAAAAACCTATTTAAAGAACAAAGAAACATTCCATTTGTTTCCACGAATCTTAAATGGTTAATTATAGCATATGTACTATATGATTTTGTATACCAAAGTAGAAAAAAATCCTTAGAGACATGTTTAATCATTTGAATCCAGTCGTACAGTGTTTATTCATTCATTTTTAGTTCATTAGGGTGTAAATTAGATTTGATTTGCTTGCTCTGATTGGCTTAATTGCCCCAGTTACAGCTGAAGTGCAAATAAAATTGTAATAAATTGAACAGATGTTTAACCCACTCTACCAAGATCTTTAATAGTCAATTCCAATTGCAATTTACATTCAACAATTTAACAAGACCCTTAGGAAACATATTTGATTATTAAAACAAGCTGTTTGTTTCTGTATATGATGGAAACAAGACCATTGTATCACATTCTCTGTCCTGGTGCGATTTTTTTCTTGTGTTTAATTTTGTTTATCTCCTGTTAGGACACAAATTACATATATATATATATATATATATATATATATATATATATATATATATATATATATATATATATATATATATAAAATTATAATATTTAGTTTTGCTCCCTAAGAAGCATCATATCAATAGAATCCAGAGGGGAAATAATAGAATTAGAAAATATTGAAAAAGAAAGCAACAGATCTTATTACATGTTCCATAAGCATATTCATTGACAGTCATCTTTATGTCTGTGTTAGTCACTGTTCTATTGCTGTGAAGAGACACCATGACCACGGAAACATAACAGGAAGCATTTACTTGTGAGCTTCCTTAAAGTTTCAGAGGGTGAGTCCATAACTATCATGGTGTGGAGCGTGGCAGGAAGCGGGCAGACTTGGCACTGGAGCATAGCTGAGAGTTTACATCCAACCCTCAAGTTGGAGGCAGAGAGAAAGCAAGACTGGACCAAGTGTGGGCTTTTGAAACCCTAAAAGCGCACCTCCAGGGACACAACTCCTTCACCGTCATCGGACCCCCGAATCCTTCCTCAACAGTCCACCAGCTGAGTACCAAACACTCAAGTAGATGAGCCTATGGGAGCCATTCTCACGGAAACCAACACAATGGCGACTGGGAAACACAACTCAATCATAAACTGGAAAACAACCGGTCCCATCATTCATAGTTTGCTTGTGATTCTACATCCTGCCTATGTAGAAATGTAAACATTGCTCTTAGAAAAGAATCCACGTCAGTGTTCTAATACCTCCTGCAATCTCTTCAGTTTTCCTTAAGCAACTGGGAAGACACGGTGTAACCGCGAGGTACTCTTAATAACGCATGGCACAAACTGGCACACAGTCACTCTCGGTGACTATTTAAACCTATTTAAAGAACAAAGAAACATTGCATTTGTTTCCACGAATCTTAAATGGTTAATTATAGTATATGTACTATAGGATTTTGTATACTAAGGTAGAAAAAACCCCTTAGAGACATGTTTAATCATTTGAATCCAATCGTACAGTGTTTATTCATTCATTTTTAGTGGAATATAGGATGGATTTTATATCTAGGTCTAACAAATTAATCTCAAAAGAGATTCCCAGTCATTATATATTAAAGTTTAAATTTAGGGAATATGAATATCAGTTTACAAACAAATTCAGATTGCATTGTGTATGGATATGGAATTACTGGAATGAAACTGAATGCTCATTAAAAATCAGCTAATCCTAAAGCCCAAAATCAAATATGTAGAGGAATCAGACAGACAGCCCTAGTAATGAAACTCCTGGGAAGGAATACTGGGGATACCTCAACTGGTTTAAGGAAGACCCTAAGTTGCTGTCATTTCCCACCATGAGAGAATGTCACAGATTCTGACTTTTAAATGAATAGCCAGATATTCAAATTTCTTGTGAAAACTCTTGATTTAAACATTTTGTGGCAACTTCAAAAACTGTAATGCGTTGCTGTGAAATGGCAAAACAAAACAGAACAAAAACACCCGTGAACCAAGCATATCCCCAGTCAACACCTTGCTGTTGTCCAATCTCAGCCCTTTAGAGTGATAACAGTACAGTTAAAATAATTCAAGGGAGTGTTATAGCTTAGTGGTAAAGCCATCAGCTCTAACCTCTGTTAGATAGCCAAAACCATCCAATTGTGGTTAAAAACGCAGTTATGATCCAACATAGTTATACAACCTCAAGTAAATTAAGCTCTCTGAGCCTCTGGGTCTCAATCTGTAAAATCAGAGAATAACCATTCTTGTGTGCTAAGCTTGCTGGTATAATACTGTGCGGTAATGACAATGTGCAGAACACACACAGCAGAGAGACTGGTGCCTAGAAAGCATTCAGTGAATGGAAATGATGATTGTCATTAGTGTGATCTTTCCAGATCTTTCTGAGTTAGAAGAAACTTCCTGGTTAAAAGGATGTTTGATTTCCAATGCACTGTTGTGTGCACTTTCTATTGTCCTGATAGTTTGTATCAGGGAGATATTACCATCTCCACTCGGCATGATAAAGAGGAGTAATATAGCACAGATACAGTCAAAGCCGGACTACCATGTGGCTTTCTCTCAGGGTATTATGGTCTGTCTCACAGGACTATCTTATAAATCTCATCTGCGGTATATTAAGGGTCTTGATTAAACAGTATTTCTCCATGCTCCAACCCCTCCACCCATTTGAAAGAGGTAGGAAAAAGCTACTAATTTAGGAAGAAAACATTTGTTTATCTTACTAGATGTTTGTGATCACAGTAGGCAACTGTTCTGGGGTACAAACCGAAAAAATAAAAGAAAAAATAAATATACTGATAAGTTTTAAGCCAACTGTTCATTTGGAAGTCATTTCATTCCATCATGTCCTCTTGTTCTCTCGGCATCCATGGTGACATAACTCTTACCACCCCACCCTTATTAGGAAGGGCTGTTTCGATATTCATTATGTAAGTTTGACACAATCTCTCCTTGTGAATAATCGATACAAAGCCCCAAGTTTACTTTCCAATTATGCTACGCTGCTAGGAGGGAAGAAAAAAAGAAATGCTTATAATTGGAATACCAATATCTTTTTGTTTCTTTTTAAAATGATCAAAATATAAAGAAGAGGCTTGATAGATGCGAACGAAATTTGCAAAAGGAGAAAAACAAATAGAATATCAGCACCCCAGACAGAAAAAAGTCATGGAGACTGACATGAGATGAGCACTCGGCACAAACCAAGTCTGCCGTACGTAAAGTGAACAAAATCCTATGCATAGGAAATGTTAACGTTTAAAGCTAGAAAAAGGAATGTGTTTATTTTCACTTTAATTTTTTTCATTCCAGGCAAGGCGATGAATACGTATAACCTCCCTGCATTTGGGAGGCTGAAGTATGAGGATCCCTAGAATTCTGAACATACAGAACAGCCTGGACAACACAGGGAGACTCCATCTCAAAGCAACCAAGCCGATCCTTCTAAAAAGTTCAAACCTGCTGCAAACAATTTCACATGCTTTCATAAAAAGTTTCTTTTTCTACAATTCTGCTAGTAATTTTCTTTTGTTTTATGGCCTAGCAAAGTGAATGAAAAACATCACACCAACAGCGACACCTAAGATTGGGGGTTGGGCACTGTGTGTGATGGTTGACTTGAATGAGCACTGTGTGTGGGGAGTGACAGGAAGGCTCTGTTGACTTTCACTGGAAGAAGCCTATGTCCTTCTAGTTACCCCTAAGCATGTGTCTAATTGTAGTGCAGCAGAAGAGCTAAGTCACATCCTGAGCAAATACACTAAAAGCTCCGTAAGACTTCCTATTCACCACACGAAGTTTCCTTTGGGTAAAATTGTGAATAGTACTATTATTTTGCAATAATATTTTATTCTTAAATATTTTAAAATATTTTAGTGAAATGGTCGTGTTGCCTCTTTTTTGATAAATAAATCCCAATCACAACTGATTCCATATCAGTGAGCATTTTGCTAAACACCATCGAATTGTGCTCAGTATTTTAAGCAGGTTTTGCTTACAAAATATCCTATGTAGGATAGGTTAGAGAGATGTGAGGATCTTTCTATTGTTGGTGGGAAAAATATTGTCATTAGACTCAGGACAAATAATTTTAGGATCTCATAACCTTCCCCTGCATCTTAACTGAAGAGTCCATGACAATCAGATTACTGTCAGTACTCTGTTGTCTGTATCCAGCACCACTGATAAGTCCTTTCAAGGTCTATATATTTTTTCTAAAGGAACCCTCATCCAGTCTATTTTGATCTTTCCCCTTTTGACACCTTTCTTCTTCCATCTCTGGAAACATGAGAGGTCAGGACTGACAACATATTTTGCTTCTGTGACTAAAGAATGCATTTGATGATTTCCGGGTATTCTTCAAATCTCCATATGGAAAAATCCTACTCCCATTTCTTCAAAACCCCATCCTGACAGTCACAAGAATTTTGCACCATGCAGATATTATTGAGCAAAGCTTTCAGACTTAAAATTCAATAGAAAGACAAATGCAGCTGGAGGCAGCGTTGGGAAGGCTTGGAGAAATGGTTACGTGCACATCCTGAAAGCATCCTAAAATTTTCAGTTCTTCTCTAGTTAAGAGCTGTCTATAAATTCCTTCTAGCTTATATGAGCATCCCACACAGAAAATATATGTCAATTTTCAAGAATTCATAAAGCACCTTAGCCTGGAAAAACACAGATGTACATGTGTGGGGTGTGTGTGTGTGTGTGTGTGTGTGTGTTGTGTGTGTGTGTGTTTTGTGCATATGTACACAAAGACTTCTTGCAAACACAGCATTTTTTAGTCAAGTGTAACCATTACAAGCTTTTTACTGCTAATGAGAATGTTCTACTGGCTTCTTCCAGAAAATATAAATTAAAATAAATTCAGTGACTTATAGCGATATAAATTTTATTATTATTTAAGTTAAAGTTTTATGTGTATGAGTGTGTTGCCTATATGTTCTGTATGTACAATACATGTGTTCTTGTTACCCAAGGAGGACAAAAGAAGGCATTGGATCCCCTATAAGTAGAGTTATGGCTGGTTATAAGCACCATATGGCTGCTCTTGACCACTGAGCCATGATTTGATCCATCCCTTTTAATGTATTATTTTTATTAACTACAGACAGAAATTCCACTGAACCTAAACTACAACCAAAGTGTATATCATTCATACATTTTTCAGTAGTTGGACATTTAAATTGTCTTTGTATTTGGGCAACCATAGATGGCAATGCTAAGAATATTGATGTACAATGGTTTTTTAAACTGTGGACCTATGTCTTCGTTTCCAGTAGGTGCTCAATGAAACAGCTAGATCACCAAGAAAATTTATTTTTAATCTTTTGAGAAATTGTCATAATGCTTTCCAAGTGGATACTGTATTTTTTATTCCCATAGGCAATATATAAGGGCTGTAGTTCCTTGCCAGCATTTATTATTGTCTTCACATTTATCATATTTATCCTAGTGAGTATGAGTGATGTCTCACTGTTCTAATTTATATTTACCTAGTGAGTAATGGTGGTCACTGCAGAGCTGCTTATTTGCTATTTTTGACATTTTTACTTGTCTTCTATTCTTCTTCAAATCCAATGCATTCCAACTCAAACTATTTGCTGCGTCTTATCTCTCTAAATCAGGTATTGGCCAAAATAAAAGTACAGAGAATTTTCAGGCGTGGCACAGGGTCCTGGCCATTTGCCTTACGTTCCACAGAATTCACATGGAAAGATTTTGCCTTTTAGCTCTGTAGTGTGAAGTTTATTTTCAAGTTTTATTTAATAAATTAAAAAAAAATCCTTCCACTTCAATGAAGTTTTATGTCTTCTAGGAAGTCTTATTTTTATTAATTACTCTGGATAAACAGACACACACACACACACACACACACACACACACACATATCTTAAGTGTCTATGTATCTGAAGACTAGAAATCAGTTTAGAATTAATATAAAAACTACCAAAGATAATTTATAGAATTCCCTTGTCATTTCATAAAATTTCAAAAAAAAAAAACCTCTAAATTCTCATCCTTATTTCTTCTACTTCTCTTATGAACAAATTGCTGAGTTAAACTATTTCTTAATCATTCATTGTCCATGCTGGGCTTATTTAAAGTAATTCTCTTTTGTATCAGAATCAAAGTACAGCAGGCATAAAACTACCTAGGAGTTGACATGTTCGGTTGCCTTTTCAAAAATTTCCAGTTAATTCCAAAAACTTCTGAGTAGCACATAATACCTCTTTAAAAGAAGCCAAGGTTTTATTAAAGTGAGAATCTTGCACGGGGGGAGAGCATGGAAAGCTGCGATCCGAGATGACAGTTGGTTTACTCTTACCATTTGATCACAAAATTCCTCCGCCATCTGTGGGAAGCCACACAGGCAAACGTGTCATCACATCTAATAATGAAAAGAAAAAACAGACAGAACGTGCTGGAGAAACAGACTGCTTTAATTACCTCTCACAATGCTCCTGGAGAAGTCTGAGGAAAGCTTAGTGCATACAAATTGTTTATACTAAGGTAGCCAGAGCTGGGGTTTGCTTAAAGGAAAAAGACATAGAGGATTTACACCCTCAGAATTTCAGCACATCCAGTTGGGAGTGGATGGAATAGGATGATCAGGTTGTGGGAGAAATCCTGTTAAAATTTAAAAATAGAATTTTTAGGCAAATAAATGATCTGGTCATTGTCAAGCTATAGTTATGCTGGGGTGAAGAAGAGGTTGCAGAAGTATAAATGAAATGCCAATAGACTTACCATCTCCTGATGGAACAGTCATTGGCTCCCAACTCTCATCCTTTCTTCTTTCAGTTCTTCACTGGAGTCCAGGTTGTGCTGATTGCAACCTCCAGCTCAGGTGTTCTCATAGGGACATGAGAGCTCAAGGCCATTCTCCTTCCTTGAAAGCAATATGAATTATGTTCTGGGTAGCTTAAAACAGATAACAATGATACGTCAATGTTAACTTCTGTGACTCCAGATGAGTATCACTTTCCTTCCCTCATGTTGAAATCTGTGGGTGCCTGTACATGCACCCAGGCACATACTCATGCACATGCTCCTATGAACATGCCCCTATGCACATGTTTCTATGCACATGCCCCTATGCACATGCCCATAAACATGCTCCTATGCACATGCCCCTATACACATGCCCATGCACATGCTCCTATGCACATGCTCTTATGCACATGTTTCTATGCACATGCCCATGCAATGCTCCTATGCACATGCTCATATGCACATGTTTCTTTGCACATGACCCATGTACATGCCCATGTACATGTTTCTATGTACATACCCCATGCACGTGCTTCTATGCACAAGTTTCTATGCACATGCCCCATGCACATCTCCTATGCACATGCCCCATGCACATGCTCCTATGCGCATGCCCTATGCACATGCTCCTATACACATGTTTCTATGCATGTTTCTATGCACATGCCCCATGCACATGCTCCTATGCACATGCCCCATGCACATGCTCCTATACACATGTTTCTATGCACGTTTCTATGCACATGCCCCATGTACATGTTTCTATGCACATGCCCCATGCACATGCTCCAGTAGACAAGGAGCTGTTTCAAGACTTCTCATCTTCTATTTCATTTCTTTGTGTTTGTATTCCTGCTTGTCTGCATGTCCTTTATACTTCCAGCGATCTCCTCTATAGCCACCTCCAACAAGCCGTAGGCAGCTTCCACTCTCTATAGTGGGCAAAACCTTTCCTTTTCTAACCAGAATTGGGATCATCATGTCAAAATAAATGAGGACAGGGAAAAATATTGAGGAAAGGCCTGGTTCCTGGTCACTATCTGTAGCAACAGATAAGTGTTCTACAAATATATTTTAGGTTTGATTTAATAAATATAAAAACTGCCACTTTAATAATGTTCTAAGTCTTCTAGGAAGTCTCTTCTTCTACTAATTACTTTGGACAGTAAACTTGAAATTAGTGAATCTATATGTTCTGAGATTGATTCTCACACTATTTTGAATCAACCTCCCTTTGAAATTTTTCACTTATGCATTTGATAATTCTTTTGAGCTGTGTGTTAACTTCAAAAGGGTAAAAAAACAGAGAAAAAGAAAATTGTAAATATACAATAAAAATACAGTGCAACTCTTTCCCCTAGTTTATATTCTATGAAAACAATGCCTCATTTCTCAGTGTGTCCAATGTTAGAAAGTAAGAAGAATGTAAAATACTTATGATGGTACATATGATGTATGGATACACGAATGTATGTGAGTATAAAATGTCTCCTTGTAGGTCAGAATAGTTGAAATATTTATTATAAGATTATCTTACTCTTCAGAAATATTTACCTGAACCTCCGTTAAGATTTAGATACTATTCTAAATAATGTTACTATAATAGCACTTAAGACAGACAGTAGCTCTGTTGTCTTCATGATAAGGAATACAGTTTGTAAAAGTATGACCCACTGTATGCAAAAGAGGAAAGGGTGCTAAGAAACTAGACCACGGAAAGAAGGTGAGTTAGAATGGTGCTAGAAAAATTCTTGTTTTTTTAATTAGTTGACCAGGAAAAGCCTTACTGAGAATGTGATTTTTGGGGGTGAATATCAAAAGTAAATGATCCTATGAATCATGAATGTATCAGGAGGAAGAGCATTAATAATATTCAAACTAGTAGAGATACATTTTGACTTGTTTTCCATTTAATACAAGTCATGGGTGATTCATTTTACTTTTAAATCTCATAGGGGAAACATAATCTGTCAACACAGAAAATTAACCATGGGATGTTTGGTTTAAGGATTAAATGTATATTAAAATGTACATTAAATTTAGCAATGCATTAAACACTATTTCACAAGATAATTTTTCACCATCTGATATTTGGTAGTTTTGTATTTGGGGCTTCAAAATACCAACAGTTTTCAGAGTCCTATTTACAAGTGCATTTCTGTAAATAACATATTGTGAGGGGGATAGTCTTAGTTTTCAATAAGTAAAAAACTAAATTAGAAGTAGTCATCAGTATGACTTCTTTGTAACATTGGGAATTGAAGAGGCTTTATATTGAAGTTTGACATAAGGTACTTAATAACGAGCATGATTAATAGCTCTTATGAGTTCCTGTAGAGAAGAGTTGATAGGTTTAGCATCAGTATCTCACTATTAATTGACTGAATTTCAAAATCAGATTTCTTGTATTTACAGAACCCATCAAAGCCTATTATCAATGGAAAATAAACAATATGAAGCATATAATAAATATAAGCACACAGAAGCTGCAGAATGGTCACTGACTTCCCACAGTGACCACAGGGTTTAGCGAATAGCTAAACACTGGTGTTACTCACTCTGGGTCATCGTTACCAGTCTTCAATAACTCTCTTTCAGGATCATCAACCCACACTTGAAAACTATCCAGTGAGTCTATTTTAAAGGGAAGGTAATGGTCTGGAGAACCATTTTTCTGTTTGATAGTGTGAGACAGATGAGGAGTGCATTGCTGGATAAACACTATGGCTATCTTCAACAGCGGGAGCCACCTTTTGGAAGACTCAAATTGGGAACTATTGCAGTTTAATTGATTTCAAGGCAAGAGCTTAATACTGGGGTCAACTGGGACAGGGAGGAGGCGCCCAGACTCAGGGAAGCCTTCCAATAATTTTCCTGAAAGATAAGTTAAAAAAATAAATGAATGAGTAGAAGATGATAACACCCAGTGCAGAGGCACAGGGACACACAGCGAGCAGTTTAGGGAGCATGAGTTAGCACGGTTGGTTCAGACGTGAGTCCGAGGAGTAGACCTTACAGAAGGAGGGAGGAGGCTTGTGATATGTTCTTTATGTGATGCAGATTAGTTGGAGCTTTATTTTGAACTGCTAGAATGCCATCAAAGCATGTTTATTACCAGTATAAAGTATTCCGACTAACACATTAGAAGGACCACTGGGGCTACAGGCATGGCAAGTACTATGTACCAATACAAATGTGTTTTGTTCCTACATCTCTGCATTTGCTAATACAATATATGATCTAAAGAACCTTTGTCTGAGTATCATTTTTCACCCTTATTTTCTATCTTCTGGGACATTGTAGTAAAATTAAAACATTCTTTTAATATATTCTTGATTAAAAATAAGTAAAATAGAGCAATAAGGGCATCTGTTTTTTTTTTTAATTTTGTTTATCATATTTTACCAGTTTCTAGAAAACCAGCTTGATGGTTGGGACAGAATTAAGAGCCTTGAAGGTAAGAAGATTACCCTCAGCAAATAACCAGCAGAAGATTAAGTGCAATGAGCACGCACTATGGTTGGTGTGACAGTAACTCAGAAGATTCCTTAGAGCTCATGAAGATAGAAGGGATGCCCTCATTAGGATGGATTTGTATAGTTCAGACACTATGGAAAATCATGCTATGAGTTCATCAGCCATAGACATCAATATAGGATATCAGCAGGTTTTGTGGGATCAGAATCTGATAACCCAAACCATAGTGATACTCAGATCACTTCAGTCGTCACTCAATTG
Organism: Cricetomys ansorgei; assembly: GCA_026225945.1. Lineage (NCBI taxonomy): Eukaryota > Metazoa > Chordata > Mammalia > Rodentia > Nesomyidae > Cricetomys > Cricetomys ansorgei. Next base: position 10,321,403 of record JAMJFZ010000451.1, on the reverse strand, counting down.
TTCCTCAACTCCAAATCACCCAGGGCCCCTTCCTAAATTCATGACTGCCATCTTGTATAAACTCTGGGAGAAACAGGGACTTCTAAAACACTTAACAGCTGCCCAAGGAATCATCCTTAAATCCAAACAAACACATTAGATTATTTCATCACATTTTGCTTTACACCAAAGTAGACTAAATTATCTTTTGTTTCCTCTTCCTAACAGATACACACTTATTAAGAAATGTGACTCAATTGTAGAGAAATATTGGAGCTATGTGGTATTTTTGTTGTTTGCTTAGTTTGGTTTTTCAAGACAGGATGGGTTTCTGTGTTGTAACTCTGGCTGTCCTGGTACTCACTCTGTAGACTAGGCTGGCCTCAAACTCACAGAGATCCGCCTACGTCTGCCTCCTGAGTGCTGGGATTAAAGGCATGTGACACCATTGCCCAACTACTATGTGGTATTTTTAAACATTGGAGTTATAGTGTGAATTGATTTGTGACCCACTTCATATTTTCGATCTCTTCAAATACTTTGTGTTATCACTGGGTGAGAAAGTAGGTAGAGAAAGCCCCATAGTGAAAGGGAAGCAAGTCTTTAGAAATAGTGAAGGCTCTTGATTTTCTGGTCTATAGCTTATTTCTCAAAGGCTCTAGAACTAAGGTTTGTGCTGTGGTATATTGCTTTTTTATTTTAAATTCCTGGATTGTATTACTTCTTGATAAGGCATCAGGAATGTTTTCAAAAGCAGTTACAAGTGTTTGTTCACAGAAGTAGAAAACTTGGGAAAGCAGGGATAGCCAGATGAAAACCTGTAAAATACGGTGTTGAATATAGCTTTTACTCTGTCAGTCATGAGCATGAATTCTACCCAGAGATGTAAGCACCAGGTCTGAGTTGTGGGTAATGCAAATGATGTGTCTTTGAAGAAATGAAAAGGTTTATAGTTATTTAGAACTTGGCCATTTGGAAACTTTACGGTGAAGTAAAAAGTACAGGAGTTCTAGCAAATATATAAAAATGTCAGGCACATAGGACAGCAGGTTGATGATGAGCTGAGATTACATAAAATGTGTACTGCTGCTTTCCCATCCTGGTAGGCAAGCTGTTATGGCAGTTGAAGAGCCACACTGCTTTGACCCTTACTGACATTCAGACTGTCACTTGGCCTCATGGTGTCCATATTCATGAATATAGACAATAAAAGTTCTGATTTCATTAGTGGTTGTACAAATTAAATGTTCATATGTGTCAAGGAGATCACCTAAATCACCTAAATTTAGGAGAGTTGTGTGGAATTTGACTGTCTAATCACAATTGCTATTTATAGTATTTTTACACTACTACAGTCAGTGTGAGGTATAGGTGCTAATGATGGGGAGGGAGCAAGAGTCCCATGAGTCTTCAGTTTAAGGATTGGTAACAATTAGACCCTGGGCATCTTGTGCTGTTGTTCACTTACCAAATCAATACATTGTCCACTGAGTCTGAATTGCATCTTAAGTATAAGCTGCAACATGGAAAATTGAAGAACTCTGTATGATTTACAAACTGTCTCTTGAGAATTACTAGAATCTGGGTGATGAGTCTTTTGGGAGAAGGAGGAGGAAGGGGGAATTAAAAATGAAGATAGTGTCATCTGGTGCATTTGTTTTTCAAAGACTCGTGTCTTTTCAGAGATTAGCAATCATCAAGTAAGCTGTTGGGCAAACAGGTTGCTAATGGCATCTGTGACTCTGTGAACTGCTTGGAAAAATTGAGAATCTTCAGCGGGTTGAGAATTTTCCATCATTTTTTGATTGGCTTAATTAATGAAACATTTGGATCTTCTGTAAATGCTTTAAGAACAACAAGAAAAAAAATCAAATTTAATCTTCTTTCTAATTTCTCTGGAGGTCACATGACTAATACTTGATCCAACAGCCACAGTTCTTGAAAGTTGTGTTCTAAGAAATGGGTTATGAGATTCTTCCAGAAAAACCAAGTCATGGTTGATTCATAGAAAGAAAAAAAGCTGTGAGTGATTTGTATGTAGAATTCTTCATTTAACTTCTACTTCAACACATTGTCTTTAGGGTTTACTGCATATTATCATTAGCCTGATATCAAGTGGTAACAATCAAGTCGAGAAAGAAATGAATGAAAGTTCACAGGAACCCTGGCAAGTGGCCAGGCTCAGCTTGTTTATGTTCATGGACATGTGGGCCGTGATTTTCGAGAGCTCATATGTTATATCTGTCTATTTTTGTAACTGGTCCATTTAGCAAGATTGCACATGCCAGCATTTGATTCTATCCCCTTCTCTTTCAGAAAGCCAAGACACAGGAACAAATCTGAAACCTGCGTAGCATATGACTTTAGAGCTTTAGTACAATTGAACACGCAGCCTGTGCTTCCATACCCAAGAGTTCACCTGCCAACTTTGCAAGCCATCTGAGAAGCTACAGGACGATAAGCAACTGTTAACATCACATCGGCTGTGCTATCTATGATCTTTGGAGACTCATCCACTGGGAGCAGGACTGAGAACACTATCTCCCAGAACATTACATCCATAGTCTCAAAATGAGCAGCAGCTTGATTTGATTGTAAGGCACGGTGGGGAAATTGGGAACAGCATACCACAGCTCTAATTCCACGGGACCTGTTCACCTTTCCAACACCCCTTTCATTATGAGGAAGGACTTATCAAAGATGTGAGAGCGATTGTGTGGCACAGTGCGCTGCAGGTAGCACAGTATGCCTTCCACATCATCGTGACCTTGGGAACTGTTAGGCTGTACTCAATGGAAGGCAAAGGGGGGATAACAATGACTTGTGTCCCCACTTATTACAGGGGGATTTAGAGAAAGAGAAGGAAGTAAGAGGTATGCTGAAACCACCCCTGGACTCAAGAGACAGTGACAGGGGGAAAAAAAGAAGAAACAGGGCTCGACTTCTCATTTAGAGAAACTTGCCCTCCTTGGAGAAGCTTCCCTGATCTTTTGGTATTTTCAATAATCTTCCTCTTTGGGGTTCAGGGAACAAGCCCAGCAAATTTTTGTTGTTGGTGGTGGTGGTTTTTTGGTTTTAGTTTTGTTTTGTTTATTTGTTTGAAGCACGGTCTCTATATATAGCCCTGGCTGTCCCAGAATTCACTGTGTAGACAAGGCTGGCCTCAAACTTACAGAGGTCTGCCTGCCTCTACCTCTGGAGAGTTGGGATTAAAGGGCATGTGCCCCCACACATACTAAGGCAAATACTTGAGTACTGCTGCCTCTGTGTTAACCTGCAAGATTCTGTTCCCATACTGCAGTGTTGCTAGCTGCTGGAAACCATGACCAGGCTCAGAGCTCAGACTTCAACAAGACTTAACAGAGATCAAAAGTAACCTGAGACCTCTCCAGGAGCCATCTACTCAGAGTGGCAAAGTCACAGGGACTTCGGTGCTGCTGGGAGCTCACTCAAAATTTACATGCTTCCTGATTTTTCCCTCCTCTTCTTTTTCTTTACTTTCCTCAACAAGGAATTAGCAAGGGATCTTAACTTCCAATATCTAACTTATTTCTCAGAGGTCCCAGAACTCTGAGACCATGAAAATACAGCATCGAGAAGACAAAATAAAAGGAATATGTTATTCACAGATGCATTGTGAAGTATATGCATACATTCACACAGATGTATAGGATTACAGGCCTGTGCCTGTTTATGAGTGACACCCTATTCATGATGTAGTTCTGAACATTCAGGAAACATTCTAAGTAAAATCCCAATTCTGCTCAGCTTTCATATCAGTTTCTGATCTTGAAGAGTTTTTCAAAGGCCATAGCTGTGTAAAGGTCAATTCTGCAGTCTCAAGGTGTTTTTGCTATCTGGGTCTCAAATCCAAGGCCAATTTACTTTAGGCTCAGAGGAAGATACGGCAATAAGGACAGACTTCTAATGCATTCTTTCCATTTGTAGCATTTCGTCATGGTCTCGTTTTTCACCCTTTTCTATATTCCCTGTCTGGTTCACTCACATTGACCTATGAACTTTCTGAAGAAAGAAAATATAATTCCTTTGTTTATTAGTTTATTCCTAGAAAATAAGTCTGGTGTATAGTTAACATTTCAAGAATACCCAATGGGGAGAGGTGCTTGCATTCAGACCTGATGCCATGAATTAGGTTCCTAGATCCCACAAGATGGCAGGAGAGAATCAAGTCCTAAGAGCAGTCCTCTGACCTCTACATGCTTGCCACAACTGACCTGTACATATCTGAACACACACAAACACACAATAAATAAGTTAATTAGTTAGTTAATAGGTGATACTGAAGAGGCTGACTAAATGTGAGATGAATAAAACATACACACACACACACAGAGAATAAAGAGATGGATAAACCAGGTGGTGCATTAGTGATTGGCCTTCCAACCCTCTCCTGCCTCTCCTCTTCCAAGGAGAGGTACCTTGGCTTCCTGGCCCAAGACTCAAATCCATAGAATTGAACAAAATGGGGTCAGAAGGAAAGAGGCCTGGGAGCTAGAAAAGAGACAGCTTGCAGAAAGTGTTGGTATTGGAGAGTTGGCAGAGAGGAAGGTGAGAGAAGGTTCTGGGCTTCGGAAAAGAACAACTGCGCTGAGTAGATACCATGGCAGCTGAGAGAGTAGGAGGCTGGTAAAGGGGCTGCAGAGAGAGAAGGGAGGGGCAGGAGGGGGAGCCCTTGTGGAAATGGAGGCCTCTAATGCTTAGTAGAGTGGCTGTGAATCCTGGGCTCCTGGCCAGCCTGTGAACAAATGTTTTGAGCATCATGGGCGTTGACTTCAGTGCCCCATCGCCTGATTCGGGCTATCCCTACCTTCTTTCCAGGCAGCAGCCAGTCGCTCTGAAGCTCTTCTCTTCCCTCTTCCTGAGAAGTGTAAAGCAAGCACCCTTCCGTATTCTATGGCCCAAGCCTTCCCACTCTCAACCTCAACCTTCCAGCTTCAAAACCGAAACTGTCTAGCACAGGACTGAGTGCAATGGGAACACCTGCAGGATCCTAGACTACAGCTGCCGGAGGCTCACCCCGCTACCCTAACCAGAGAGTGCAAGTTCCACTCGTCAAGCGATTGGTCACCTTTGCACCCTGGCAATGACATTTGGTAAAAGCACTTACACTGTGGGTTCTCTCAGGCCACAAATAAGCTGCTTTGAAATGTATGTGGTCATGTATTATTTGGGAAACTGGGCCATTTTGATTTTTAACAGCATTTAGATGTATCTGACATCATCTCTGAGGGAAGCCTCAGCCCACTTCTCAAAAATATCTTTCCTTCCTTCTTTTAGAATTTTCATTGAAAAGGTTCTTAGAGGTTGGTGTAAAGTAAGAAATCCATTCTTGCTTCCAAAGCATTTAGAGTTTCAATAAGATTATCTTTGGTTTACACATGTTCTTCTAACCCTTCCTATTGCTTATATTTCTTTCTGATTTTCTCCTTGTGCCTACGATTCCAAGCTTATTTCCTCTCTTGGCTCCTGGGATCTCATGTCATCATCTGGCCACTTCTCGTATGTACAGTTTATTTTTCTGCATAATACCAAATGGGAAACAAAATTGTCAGATATTCTTTCCTGGATTTTATCTTCCCTTCACCCTCCAAGAACCAAAGCATGGAAATGCAATGCCACATGCAATTTAGGACTAACTTTTAGAGCTAGATTCTGAGAGTCAGCTGACTTGATGTTCTAAATAAGAAAGCAACATTATAACTTTGATGGTGCCCCCCCATAGTTGCCTGACCTGATTTTTAAAATATGATTTAAAATATTTTATAGGAAAATATTGTTCCAAACAGATTTATGTTACCTTTAATTTTTATATTCATTGAAATAACCAGCAATAATCCAAGTTTTTATAGCTAATAATTTCATTCACAATTTTGTTTCCATTGTTATTAGTCAGCTATATCTAACTTCTGTATGAGCCCTATATTTTTCCTAATACACTGCTCATTTATATTGTTTGCATTCCTTAATAAATATGTTACATATTCTGTAACCGAGAACGGTGGCACACCTGGTAATACAGTGGCTGTCAACACCATTGTGTTTCTGTTGTCATGTAGAGGAATGATCTGAGTCCTATTTTCAGATCTAACACTACAGAAAGGGAAAAGACAAGATTCACTTTATTCAATTTCATGACAAGGGAAGAATGACTAACACGGAAGAGACAGAAATCAAACAAGATTTCACCAAAGAATAGCAAGTGATCTCAAATGTACAAGAAGAGAAGGCATGGGCTATAACGGCGTTTGGGAGGAGGTTCTAATAGAAAGGCCTGCACACATTGACAGTGGTGGGCAAAACACTGGCATCTCAAATACATCAAAGAAGGGCAGTAATACCGGACAGGGGGAGAACAGAGTTCAAGCCACAGAGGGCAATCCACAGAGGTACTTGGAAAAGATATTTTTTAAATGATGGGACAGAGATTTGAGTGCTATTTTTTCTAATGGTATCAGGGCTTATATAAATAAGATCAAGTTGTAATTTTAAAACATTCTGACTGCAAAATAGAGCAGATGTATGGCTTGAGATCTGTTTGAAATATACAAAGAGTCCCAGAGCGTGCGGAAAGAAACACTGATGGGGTGGGTGCCATTGGCACAGGAAGAGTGGACGGATTTGAAAGTACTGAAGGCATAAGACAGAGAAGTGGTTATGGACTTGAGAATAAAAGAAAAGGAATTATCAGAGATGGAAGCTTTAGCTTTTACAATTAAACAGTAATGCTTGGTTTAGGAAATGGGAAAGCCATATGATTTGGGTCTGAACAGTATTAAATTTTTGCGTTCTTGAATTAGCAGAAGAGTAAAATCCAGAGTTCAAAGACATCTGGTGCAGTGTGATTATTAAATGGCTGTCTTTACTCCACAGGAACAGAGCCTGTTTCTCTTCACTGTTGAGACACTTAGAACTGTGCAGCGCTTGGAAGACCCTTCATGTAACATAATAGCCACTCGATGGGTGTATTAACCAGGGCTTTCTGGAGGAACAGAAGGATGTGGATTAGAAGTTGGTCTTCTCATTTCAAATAATTTAATTAAGAAAAAAATTTCCTCACAGGCTTCCCCAGGTATTTGAGTTTTAGTTAATTCCAAATGTAGTCAAGTTAACAACCAAGAATAGCCATCGCAGTGGGTTTTGTTGAGTTACTGAACCAATGAATGAATGGACGCCAGTTATGAAAGAGGTAACACGTGAGCTGTGTTCTCACTGAGTACCTTAAAGGGTAAGTTCGATTACATTAGGCAGAAAAGTGCCAGGCAGCAATTGAACTTATGAAAGAATAACTACGTATGACAATAACTAGCTAAGAATCAATGTAAGTTCAAAGACAAAGGCCTTTATGATGATGATCATGTCCAGTTTTCTGATTACATTAACATAATTAATAAATTGACAGAAATTTATGAAAACAACTTCTTGTTTTCATAAAAGAAAATTTTAAAGTACAAGTGATAATTGTATCCACAGGAAGCAGAGTACCAAAAATATCACACAATATTCAGTATGCAAAGTAAACATGTTGATGTATGCTTTTTACTTAGTTTTTAATTGACTAATGATTGCATCTAGTTACAAGGTAATGTCTTCATATATCTTTACCTTATGAAATGATTAAGTCAAAACAATGGGCATAGTCATAATCTTCCATACTTATTTCTGTGTATGTTGAAAACAATTAAATTCTATTGTTTCAGACGTTTTTGACACATACAGTTCATTATTATTAACGCTAGACAATCTCTGTACAGCATATCACTAAAATTTATACCTCCTGTTTACCTGAAACTTTTTCAGCTTTTACTGAGTATCTACTCTTTCATCACCTACCCTGCTTCTGCAGATTCTGGAAAGCACCACTCTACTGTATTTATATGTGTTTGACCTTTTAATAGTCCATGTGAAAGTTAGATCAGACAGTGAAACAAACATCTTAAAACTATGAACATGTATCAAAAGAGAGAAGATAGTATGTAAATTAAGAAGATTACATTTATATATTAAATAAGCATTATGAAAAAGAAATATAAAGACCAACACAAACCAGATCTATATATAGGGCATACATTTATTTATGTATTTGTAACTGTATATTATAGTTTTAGCTGCCGTAAAAATCATAAATGCTACAAGTGTTCAAGGAGGATCTTCACTTTACAGTTTGCATCCAAAATGGAGAAGATTCTAAAACAGGGAAGTTTTAAACAAATGCATGCCTCTCTTTCTGTTAAAGGTGCTGTTATGACATTTCACCCAAAGAAATTTAAACAGAAATCCAATAATATTAAGTTTGTTTTAAGACCCACCATACATTGCCATGATAGACCCAAAATAGAGATAATAATAATCATGAGAATTCCTTTACAATCAGGAAAATTTACAAAGAAGAAAGTATATATAACAATGTTACTGGAAAGTGGAATCCTGCATACAACTTCATGGAGAGCAAATATCTATATTAATGGCTCAAACAGACCATATATATATATATATATATATATATATATATATATATATATATATATATATATATATATATCAATACACTGCTGTGATGGCTAACCAAAGAAGACACAAAAGAATATTCATAGGTGCAAACCCTGCCAGACCTCATCAGAGAGAACCACCATCCTGGCCAGAACCATACTGGACAGTGGAACCCTGCGCCTCTCATCTCGGGGATTTTGTTGATACCTAAGCTCCTCATGTGTTCTATTAAATACCATGTGTAGATCATGAGCAATCAAACATCTTTTACATAAAGCCAACACCTGCAGACAATACAAATGCCAAGACCTAGGCAGCTCCTCACCCAACAATGTACAAAACAACCACTTTAAACATAAAACTAAAGATAAGCATCTGCATCATATAGTACAATCTCAGAAGTTCTTGAAGAAGCATCATAAAAATTAACATGCACATAAACATACAACACACACACACACACACACACATACACACACACACACTGTATAATATGTCTTAATGAGAAGAAAATACACCAAAATAGAGCCATCTCTAAAATTTATACAACTAGAGGAAAATTTTGCTGGTTTTTGTCCAGGCAACCATATTGTTGGATTCCACGGATGCATTTTCCATGTTGTGTCTAAGGGATACTTTCTAACAGCGTACAGCCTTTCTGCTGTCGAGAAGCTTCCTGGCTCATACAGCCCTTCTGCTCATCTTCCATGATTTTATCAAGCCTCAGTTGAAGGGTCACCGTATAGATGTGTCACTTGGGCTTGAGTTCCCCATAGTCCTTTTGCTCTGCATTTGGTCAGTTGTGGATCTCTGTAATAGTCTCCTTCTACTGCCGCATAAAATGAAAATTCCCCAACAAGTACTTAAAGCTTCACTTACCTGTGGGTATAAAGGTATTTAGAATACACTTAAAATTATATTTGTTTACAAACTCACAGTGGTAGGGTTTCCTTTAGGGTCCAAGATTTCACTAGCCATGGGTAGCTGATTATGTTTGCGGTACTGTGCATGAATTCCCTTCTGCTTAGCAGCCGTTGAGTCCTATTAGACAGCTGTTTGTTACCCCCAAGATGAAAGTGCCCCTATTGCACCACTAGGGATAGCTTGCCAATCCAGTCATCATTGTGGTTTGTAGGCTTTACAGCTGGGTAAGACCACCCACTACTCCTCTTCCTTTGGCAGCTCACATAGTGCCTTCTGATACTATGAGATCCAGTCCTCAGGGACTGCACCTGCTTCAGTCTGGCAGACAGACGGCTGCACACCTTTAACTGGCTATCATAGGAAGTGATTAAAACAATAAACGTGATAGTAAAACATTATGTCCTCTACACTTGAAGGTAACCTCTTAGGAGCCAAACCTTTATCCTTTATGACCTTTTAATTTTTCTTTACTGATTTGCATACTGGACTCTAAATTAATTAATGTTTTTCTGCTTACTTAAAGCCAGAGATCAATGAATACTTGTCAAAAGAATGAATGAAGGTGTAGTAAGTACGACAAGTGTTCTGTGTATCGGGGGCTGTCACGAATCACAGTGGCTATGGAGGGTTGCTGTCCTTTCTGTTTTGCACATAAGGAAAGGTGGTTTGACAAGAGTCAAGTAACACAGATGGATCTAGAATCTTGTCCTCATCTCAAAGCTCATGTTCTTTCCACCTCAGTCCTATCATACTGTGTGCTCTCTTTCTATCATAAATATTGTGTCTCCTCCTCTCTGTCCTGAAATCAATTCACTGAGAATGTATGCTTGTATATGTGCGTCCAGAAAAAAAAATCAATAGAGGAGTTCCAACAGAAAATAATTAAGAAATAACAGAAATAAACTCATAACTATACAATACGCATGGGAATACTCAGGTCTGGCTACAAGACCTGATGTAATAGCACTTGACTTTTCACACAGACTTGCCACAACTGATGTAGAATGCTTCCGTAAATAGATACTGGTGGCTCCAATGCATGAGACCCACTGTCATAGATGACTGGCTACACTTCAAAAGCCAATATTCAATCAGCTCTTAATTGGACTTAAAGAAAATCACTATACATTAAGTAAAACAGTGTAAAGAGCCTGGAAACGGAATACAATTGACTAACACCGTCTCCTCTAAATGCCTGCAGTGCCTGTTACCATTCTAGCAGGGTTTATCACATTTCGGAAAATGCCATCTAAGGGAATTCTTTGTCCTCCTGGCCCTCGGGAGTTACTAGGGAATGGAGAGAAGTTTTAAAGCAGCATGACCAAACAGGTGATGAGAGTAAAATTTTCCCTGTGAAGGAAATGTAAGCTGAGGCTTCTGAATCAAGGGCTTCTCCATCTGCCACACTTGGGAAACAACTTTCAGAGACAGGCCTGGTTACACTCCTGACCTTGTCAAGACAGAGCTGAGTTACAGTAGAAGATTCCAGAATACTGCCCAGCTTGTGTGAGAAAGGTACGGTTGTCGACTTGAGCATATCTCAGTAGGAATTATCCTGCTCTAGAACTCTGCAAATATTTTAGCAGGTGTGCCTCACATCCATTTACTGCTTTTCCCAGTCTTTAAGAATAAACCTATCCAGCGATGTTGTTTCCCAGGAGCATTTTGAGCACCAAATCTATATGCCACAGCTTCAGAAGAGAAACAACTTTGGCTGTCAGCGTTAGTTGCAATGAGTGCCTCTCGTATTTCTGAAACATATTTGGCTCTCTTGTACCCTGGGAAAATCTTAATTATGATAGTACACTTAATAAACATCCCTGTTTGGTTTGAAGCCTCATCTACTGTATTGAATCAGCATAGCCCTGCATTTATACCGGCATGTGTTGGGGTTGCTATTTAAGCAGCTGTCCAAATTAGTGCACTCAGCTTCGTCCCCTTCCTTGGGGGAATCCTATAATTTTTCTTACTATGAAATTGTTTTAAGAGGCCCTAATTGTTTATACTCCCTGTTGTGAATGAGTCCCTTGGAGCTGTTAACAAATGACTCACAATGAGCTAGACTACATGATCTCTAAAATTCCTTCTCAACTCCGACACTCTATGATTTTATCAGTGGACTGTTAATTTTACTAATTTCTACACAGCTAAAATCTCACAGGCAGATAATGAGGAGAAGGTGGAATGCACTGGACTGTCATACATTTCTATGTAAGGAATTGAAGGAAAACTGGGAAGAGTATCTGGGGACAAAGTACCACTCCACTGCTCATGGTGGTGAGACTGGAGAGCATCTTCTAGATGTCTCAGAATACTGTTTACTTTTATAAACAGTCAGATCAGGCCAGAAAGTCATGCCTTGGCAAAAATGCTTGGAGAAAATGCTTCTGGAAAGATAGGGCTATTAAAATCATGAAAAGAAGCACAAAACAAACGTGACTGAGAGATGAAGCTATAGGTTTAGGTAGTAGGTGTGAGTTGCTTAGCTTTAGAAACATTCTTTTTCTAAAAGGGATCTATTAACCACCACTTTGGGAGACCATCATAGTTCCTAACTACATTCTAAATCTTAAGCCAATAGCTATTATATGTGTGGCTACCAACCCTCATCAAAGAATTGTCTCTTTGCAGCAAATAGAGACCATCACAGAAAATCACAAATTAGACTCAGTGAAAAAATCAACAGATCGTGGGGAGTCCAGTCTCAATGGATACATCTATATCACCAACTCCTGCATCTACGCTAAGGGAGATCCTGGAAGAGGGGATGGGAAGGTTGTAAAAGCCAGGATACCAGGAAACCTGCTGTGAAACTCTCTTTCCTAGAAATGGCTACATAAGCAAAACCAGAACAGTGGCATTATCAATGGACATGTTAACACGGAAGGGGAGAGTATTGTGGGTCCCATCCTGAACAAAGGATTATAGGCAACTAATGACTACTGAGGGAAAAATAGTCCCTCTCAGGGGTGAGCCCTCTCATTGGTTGTCCAGTGCAAAATGGCCAACCTTGAAACCATATACATGCAGCCAATAAAATGACTCAAGAAGTTCTGTTTATATATTTGCATGAATATACAGATATGCATGTATGCATGTAGGTGTGTGATAATGGTGAATAAAAAGAGACTGTCAGCTTGAGAGTGAGGTGTATGGGAGGGGCTTGAGGGAGGAGAGCTGAGAGGTGCTGGAGGAAGAGAGGGGGGAGGGAGTGATGTGATTCTATGTCAATTAAAAACATTTAAAGAAAAGACACACACACAAGGTTTTTCTGATCTAGATCATCTTTTCTTTCCTCTGATACTAGAGACTGAAGCCACTCAAGTGTTCTTCCAACAGCTTCATCCCTCTGCCCAGTCTAGATAATCTAAAAAAACCCAAAAAATCCTTTGATTGTTTTCCAAGGCCCTGGTATGGAGCCAGCTGCCAATAGACTCCATCAAGATTCCTGTGAGATGCTGTGGCAGGTCTGAGGAAGAGTACGCTGGGCTCCGGATGTGTGTATGGAGAGAAGAACCATAGTTCCGCCATGTTGCCATTTCTGTCTTCAGAAAATGAGTGTGTTGACTTGAAATTTTCTGATTTTCTGATCTAAAAAATACATTTTTATTTTCATAGAGATATCTACCCTTATTGTTTTTATTATATGTTTATTATTTAAAACAATTTTAACTTTAAATATATTTTTGAACATATTCTTCTCCTCCATCAAGTCCTTCCGGATCAGCCCCTGAGACCTAAATTTTTGCTGTCTTTTACTTCAAAACAATTGGATTATTAAAAAAAAATCACATTTAGATGATTTCTAAATTCTAAAATTCTGTGTTTTCTTTACTTCTAGGTGTACTTCCAATTCTTCTTTTCTATGTTCATTTTATGCTGTATATTTCCATCCAAAATTTTCTCTTTTTAATTTCTATTATTTTTCAGATTATAATATGATTACATCATTTTCCTCCCTCCAAACTCTTCCATATGTTCCTCATTGCTCTCTTTCAAACTCATGGCCTGCTTTTTCATTAATTGTTGTTACGTGCACATATATATATTTGCATTTATATATATTTCTAGATGTATCTTACTCAGCCTATATTGTTACTTGTATGTATGTCTTCATTAATGGACACTGACCACATCTCTTTTGCACTTTGTCATTCACCTAAGACATTTTTTTTCATTCTTTGATTATCTCTCTGTTGTAGTAATATGCTTCTGTAGAGTCCCAGCAAAGGGACACAGAGGCATTTTCATAGGTGCAAACCCTTCCAGACCTCAGCAGAGGGAACCACCCCCTGGTCAGCACCACACTGGACAGTGGAACCCTGAGTCTCTCATCTCAGGGGGTTTTGTTGATACCTAAGCTCCTCATGTGCTCTATTGACACCACATGTAGATCATGAGCAATCAAACATCTTTTACATAAAGCCAGCACCTGCAGACAATACAAAATGCCAAGTCTTATGCAGCCCCTCACCCAACAGTGCACAAAACAACCATTTTATGCATAACTAAAAATAAATTTCCGCAACACTCTATGTGTATATGTTTAAGTGTATATGTATGTTTGCGTGTGTACTTTGTATGCAGGTGCCTACACATACAGAGGTCATGGAAGTATGTCCAATGTCCTGCTTTATCATTCTCCATCTTATCCCTTTGAGGCAAGGTCTCTCTCTCTCTGGATTTAGGCAATCCCTAGCGGCCCTTCTGTCTCCACCCATGACAGCCGGGATTACAGGTGCGTGCATGCAAGTCTATCTTTTACATAGATGCTGAAATCAGAACCCAAGTTCTCATCCTGGTGCACCAAATCATCTTACCCACCAAGCTGTCCCTCCAGTCCCAGTTCCCTGGTTTCCTTTGTAAGTATTTACTTGAAGAGATTGTCCTGGGGCCTATGGTTTAGGATTTCTGCTTCAACATAATCTCTATCTCCTTGACCTACTGTCATGCCTTACAACCTTTCTCACAGTTTGGGTGTGTTTAGTCTTACTTGGATTCTATTAATTGTTTTATTTCAATACCCTTTTCTTGCCCTTGGCTTTCTGCCCCCTCCCGTCACCACACATGTGGCTGCTGCCACGTTCTTTCTTTGCTCTTTCTTTTGTCAACCAGTTCTATTTGATATCCTACCCTGGAGTCTTATAAGTCCTTCATTCCTGTTCCTAATTAGCACTCTGCTGTCGTCCTACATTCTAGGCCAGCCCCACCCCACGATGCATCCATCCTTTTTCTTTTTCCTGTCAACATCTCATTGTAGTAGTGTTTACAAGAACAAATTGTTCATTTTTCACCTCAGTAAAATCAACCCTCCAACCACAGTTGAAATATTATGACACAGAATAGACTAGAACATTCTTGTTTATTTAATAACATGTTGTGATATATCACAGAACTAGCTCCAACTCTGGGAGTAAGAATTATCAGACATGACATCAGCCCTCAAGGAACTGCCTGCTTCTTTAGAAATCATAAAGTCACAAACCAAACGTGATTTCTCTAGGTCTGATATTGAAGATCTAACCAGACAAGCATTCTGAGATTTTTATTTAATGTGTCTCATGTATGTTAAGATATTTAAGACAGGGGAGGCTTATTGTAGCGGGTGGGATTTCACTAATGATATAAATATGTATTGTTCATTTCTAGATGAAATCACTGAGGGTTGAAAAGGAATGGAATGAAGTGTACCCGAACAGGATGCTGTGAGAGAAATGTAATGCTTCAAGGAAATACGCTCGCCTGCAACCCATATCTGAGTGATGAAGAAGTCAGATTGGCATATGCAAAGCCCATAGTAAGACGTCCTAGGACCTAAAACAGAATGGAAGATTCTGTATTCACAGTGACAAGTTTCTGAGGAGTCCCGCTTGCAGAGCCCAGACCAGCTGTATCCCTTTGATGACCCTCTCCAAAGCCTTCATGGGTTTTCCAAGGGAAAACTTGGATCACTATTAGCTTCTGGAACCCACTGGCACTCTCAGTCTCTCAAAACTGTCACTAACTTTCCTTTTTCCCCTACTGATCTCTCAACATGCACAGAATAGTCTCAGTTTCTGTAGATAGGAGAGTCAGAATCATTCAAATGAGTGATCTCAAGAAAATGACTTGAGAGTTTGACCTTAACATACAGCATCTATGAAAATGGAACGTAAATACTGCACAACTTAGAATTTTGATTGCAGACAGCTCATAGACAAGTGAGGTGTCACAGAAGATAAAAACACACCCTTCCAGTGGGAAGCTTTGCATACAAGCAAAAGGACTGCTTTGCCAGGGTAGATGTTAAGGAGAATTGGGCCACGGTAAAATTAAATGACTTAAATGAGAATGTCTGTTATTACAACCTTGGAAAAGTCACCTCTGCTTTTACAGATTGACTCAAGGTAAGAGAATATGTTAGATATTTAACTCTCTTCTTGAAGTTAATTTCTCTTATATGAAAATAAGAATATGCTGTCTTCTTACTGGTGTTATATGGATCAAAGATAAAGTGCTTACTTACTGGAGCGTCGTCCCATATCAGTAACTGTGACTTGGCCTATGAGATGGCTCTGTGGGTGAAACCACTCGCTGTGAAAGCCTGAAAATCTGAGTTCCTTTCTTGGAACCTACAATGAAGGGGAAAATTGACTCCCAAAAGTTATCTTCTGACATCCATGTGAGCATACATATTTCACACAGACACACACGTACATGCAGTAGTATAATAATAAATTTTAATAAAGTTTAAGAATGATAGTTAAAATTGAATGAAAAGTTTAATAAATTGGGGCTAGGGAGAGAGTTCTGCGATTATGAACACATACTATTTTTGCAAGGGATTCCAGTTCAATTTAAGGTCCCAATTCCAGGTGCCACACAACTGCCTATAATGCCAGCTCCTGGGGGAATATGACTCGATGACCTCTGTAGGCACCTGCATTCATTTGCACACGCACACACACACGCACACACACACACACACACACACACTTGAAATGAATACAAACAAAACTATTCTTAAAAAGAAAATAAAAATAATTGAAATGCTTGTTTGGTGATATTTTCTTAGCTCTGATATTAATTTCAGTAATCATGTTTGTCTTGGTGAAGCAAAATATAGATTATCCACAGAATATGTGTCTCCATGGTCCTAAAGAATTCCCAACACTACTCTGCTGGCCATACTTCATCCTGGTGAGGAGGGAGACTAAACATTGACCATGAAAAGGAGAATTCCAATAACAAACAGAGCAAACTGCCCAGATCCCAACCTCCCACGGCATTCCCATGTCTGAGTTTGCTCTCGGAGGTTTTTACACAACTGAAATCTGCGTCAATAAGCCATCAAGTCTCACATGTTGTCGGAAGAGCCCCAGAAAGGAACTTGAGCAGATGCTCTACGATGCTCACATAAGTTTAGCAAACAGGAGAAAGGCAGAGTTTGTGAAATTAAAAGGAAAACATCTATACTACCAAAGTGTCAGAACATTGTACTGAGATAAAAAGGGAAAATATACATTAAAAACTGGATTTGTGCTATGAATTAGAAGCAAGGAATATTTTACATGTGCCTTTAAGAAAAAAAAAGATGACAGAAGATAGAATAGAAGATTAGATAACTTGGTGGTGGGGAAGAAGAGTAGAGAGGGCTGGGAAGCAGGCTGAAATAAAAAGGAAGCAGAAGAGATAAGGGAATGAGAAAAAGGACGAGCTTGAGTCACTATACCAGAATTTAACGAGAAGAAGCCTGGACTGTGCTTGGATTAATATCACACTTTAATTATCACAACCTCAGAGCAAACTTTAATAATAACTGGCTGAATTATTTGCTTTTCAGTCCTCTTCTCTTTGAACACTTAAAAGTAATTCCACACTTATTATCTTTTGAGATCTGACAAACTAAAGTAACACTGTAGTTTATCTAAACAAAATACGTATTAATTTAAAGACAACTTATGTTTTTACTTTCATGGAGTCAATAGAGTATGTGATCCCATTTGTTTAAGTGTGATTTTTTTTTCATTCCTTGACTAAGAAACTATGTGTTTTCTATTAAATTTTTATTAAACCTCTTCTAATGCACTGAAATTATTAAATCATTGCATAGTACCTTAAAACAGCACATTCTTAAAGGTTATACACTAGTGTTATTAGGACATTAAAGTTGAGATGAGCCCATAACCTTTATAATCTAGCACCACTTTAGAAATTTCATACACTGTAGTAAGACTTCTAAAAAGGTGTGTGTGTGTGTGGTGTTTAAAATCTGGGGTAGAGGGGAGATGGGTGGAGTTAGGAGAAGTGGTGGAAGAGAAGGATGGGGGCAGGATGTATTATATATGAGAGAAGAAAAATAAATTATAAATAAATGAAGTAAAATAAAGCAAAATTCTAATGTAAATGCAAGAGAAAATCAGCTCAAATATTTGGCAGCTAATCTATGAGTTTTACAAGATAGTTACTATAGTTTTAGTTAGGTTTTTAACTCTAAAGTAACTGGAATAAATAATGATGCTCAATATATTTGATTTCATAAGGTTTGTTTTTTTTACTTGGCTGTTGAAAAAGCATCTCTACCTGTTCAATTAGTGCACATTTGGCATGGAAGCTTCTTTGTGGTTAGAACAGACATTGGTGAGTTCTAGCCAATGCACATCTCCAAATGGCTGGCCAATTGACACTGCCATTTGGTATTTGGTGTGTTTTAAAGAAGTCACTTTGCATACTCAGTTTCAATATAAGATCACTGTAAAGAGCAAGACACATCTTCATGCTCTGCCAGCAACAGAAACACACTTTAATAAAGTCTTCTATTCAGACATAATTTAAGCAAAATAAGTCATATCACCTACTTTTTTCAGAGATGAAAATATATCACTATCAGTGTTCAGTAAAACCAGATGAACAGGAATAACTGATGCACACAAAAACTCACACATCTTGTTAAGTCTCTCACAACTCATTAATTTTAGAACTTAGAAAGCTCTACATTATGGATGAAGTTCTATATATGTATACAAGTATATGTGTTACATCCAGTTCTACATATGTAAAAGTTGTATATTATTAAGTAATATGTAGTTTCCTCTCATCTAATATACTTTGATCATAAGCTCAATAAAAACAAGAAATAGGCAGGATCCCCTAACAATTGTGTAATTTATTCATGTGAACAAAAGAGCTTGTGCTTGAACATGAAGAACAATATCCCTGCCATCTATAGCCAAGTGCCCAAACCAAAAATATGTAGAAACAACACATAAGAATGTCATGGAACACCCAATCCTACAGAGGATGGAAAATGAATGACAATTCCAAGCTTTACGTACAATCTAAGTAATTCTATGCTCAGATGAAAACTTAGCTGGTTGTAATGTTTTCTCATCTCCAAATATAGCAGGGATCTTGTCAGAATTTCTTTCATAAAGACTTTGGGTTTTACCATGCAACATATCAGGATTCAGACTGGTTGCAATGAAACCAAAGCTGTGGTTTGTAGAAGGAATAGTGTCTAGTGCAGGTGCTTCCCACACTAGAGCCTCATTTCTCTGTGTGTTAGGAGCATGTTCTTGTTCATTGGGTGAGGTGATTAAGCAAGGGTAGAGGATATGAGAAAAAGCCTGGGAACTTATGATCAAGACAAGAGGATAGCGTGTTTGCAGGGAAGTGGGAAGGTAAACGTGGGCACACTGTAAATCCCTAGTCAATCATAAGTAGAAGCCAAATTGCAACATTTGACTCCAATATCCTTGTTGGTGTCCTTTTCGCCAAACATCTGAAGCCACGCTTAGTGAAGGACTAGATGTGAGTCTGGAAAAAACAGAATTGAAGGTGACTCTGGGATCTGAGGCTAGAAGAACAGTGGTAAGAGTCTGTATACCGGAAAAGCAAGAGGCAGACCCTGCTATGGTACTTTGGTGATAAGGCTTAGCTCCCAATGGGATGCAGCCAGGCTCAGATCTTAGAGATGGATTTGCCTGTGGCTGGAGGAAGCTATTCTTAGAAAATGAAACTGGCTTAAACATTTACAAATCAGGGTGGAGGGACTGTTGATATGTTGGCCAGTGAGTCTAATATAGAAATAATACATACGAATGATTGATTAGCCTGTAGTATAAAAACCAAAGCCTAAAAAATTATCAGAACAAGAGAACATTGTGTGTGTGTGTGCGTGTGTGTGTGTGTGTGATAATAGAAAATAGTTTTCTATAATTTTGAACATGAAGGAGTCATATGACAATTTAGCACCAATAAAAAAAACTCATTGCTATAAAACAAACTGTTGGATCACCAGCAGAAATAAGCTGTGACCATAGTCTAAGAAACAGAGCGAGAACAAGTTGATGTTGGCAGGTAGGATGTGATTCTGGAAGGGCAAATGGGTGAGATCCGGCATGGCTTGAACACATACCGCCTTTTCCTATATCGTGCACTTTCTGCCAAATTGATGGAATTTCTCCCAAATAAAGAAATTATAAAATAAGTAAACGGCTCAATGCAAAATTGCTAAGAAAATAGGAGGTGGAAAGAGAACAAGATAATCATAAGAGAGCACTTAGGAGAAAGTTTGAGGGGTAGATATTTGGGACATAGTCAAGGTACCTGTCTTAGACTATGTTTCAAACCCAAAGGGTCCTTGAGAGGTCTCCAGGCAGCTCGAGGACTTGAGTGCGAGAGTCTCCTGGATGGAAGGAATCCATGTATTGTCAGCACCAGCCAGACACATGAGAGGTACACCAGGAGGGCTCGTCTGCAGCTGTCTTGGCTCCTAGATAGGGACTTGGCTAAAATGCCTCGGCTGCCCTCTGAACAGCGTTTGCCCTATTGATGGAGCTATGCTGACCCCTTCTGTAAGGCAACACACAGCGTCAGGAAACACCTGCACTCGCTTGAGGATGAGGAGTATGAACAGGAACTAGTTAAAAAGACTTTGGAATCCACCCGAAGAGGCCAGGCTTCATGAGTAATTTAAAGCACAGTTATCGGTGACAAATCCAAAAATGAAATTGAATGAGATACTGCTTAGTAGTTTGAAAGATAAACTAAATGAAAAGAAAGGTAAAAATAAATAATCTTGAGTTTCTTGATGTAAAATAATCATAATAAAGTCCATTTTTTTCCTGAAATTTAATACCCCAGAACATACATATGCTAGAAAATATCACTATGCATATCAGACATGTTGGGAACATATCACTAATATCAAGAGAAAACAGTTGGTCAAGGCAGAAGAGGAAAAACTAATTGACTCTTAACATCTCAGCACGTTTTAGTCATTGACGTTTTCAATCCATCAAGGCTGGACATGTGAAGTACATTAAAGAGGCGGAGGGGGGAGATGAGGGAAACTCCACCTTGAGCTTGCACAGAGTAAGAATTCAAAAACTCAAACGATGTCATGTGCATCTAGAGCAACATTCCAGGATATCTCACTCATTAGACATCGTAGCTCTTAACCAGAGCGTACTGCTTTAATAATCAGCAATTATTAGGTCAAATTGATCTGAACCTCTTTGAATTAATATAGTTCAGTCATATTTCATGGAACAGAAGACCACGCTAATGATATTGATTACGGGATGTTAGAAATCATACCGCCCTTTTCCTGCCACTTTACGAATACACATCCCATCAGTGAGTACACCTGGGCATCCGAGTCCAGAGCTTGACCTCTGTGCCAAAAAGAAATCGTATAAAATAACAACAAAAATGTCAGACTGAGTCAACTAACCAAAATTTCGTAGAAGGTTTTCCGTAAGCTTTGAAAGTAGCCAGTTCTTAACTATGCAGAATGCGACTGGTTGACATAGGAGTGGAGACTCGTGGTAATACTTTACAGAAGGCTTTATTAAGACAGAAACCTATATAAGACCCTCTACTAAAAGAAACAAGAAAAAAAAACATGATTTCCACAGAGGAAAAAAAAAACTCTAAATTATTCTGAACATAATTGCTCACTGAAGGGAACCTCCATATGGCTTTCTTGGAGAAGCAAAACAAAATAGGG